>BSUD01000007.1:104785027-104824667 GCA_033239045.1 Fagopyrum esculentum | reverse complement strand
ATATATATATATATATATATATATATATATATATATATATATATATATATATATATATATATATATATCTATGTATACTATACTGTTATATATATATATACATATATATATATATCTATGTATACTATACTGTTATATATATATATATATAACACTTAAACATATGTGTATATACTATACTGAGGGAGTAAACTCACCGTACAACCCAGTCGTCACTCCCTGCAGGGACTCGCTGCCTAGCTCGCTCGGAATGACCTTCGAACAGAACCCGCGCAGTCCTGCGTAACCCCAGCCAACAATAGGTTGATAAGTATACCCCGCTAAACCTTGCTGCGTGAAACCACCGTAACATACACTTCGATCGCGGCGCATGAATTAGACCAAGGCGGAGAGGGGGAAATAAGCCTGGCCTGGTGACAAGACATCAGCAAGGTTCGTATTGGCACTCGTCGAACCTTAACGCCGGCATCGCAGGTGTCGGCGACATTGAAGTACGGGGCAGTTGCGAACTCAACAGGTTGTTGTTTGTCTTCGGAGAGGGATGCTTGATTCGGCCGGATCTGTACGGAAGGAAGAGTAGACTACCTTACTTGTTGCGTTCAGAACAGAAAGGTCGATGAAGGAAGGAACTGAATGGTTACCTGGTTGTCTGCAGTGCAGTCGCACGAGAGGGAGGAGGGCATTCTTGGGCGCCGATGCTTCTTGCGATAGGAGCAAAAGGAGGGGAAAGAACTAGCGTTGTTGTTCTGATCAAGAAAAGACACCGACGAGTCCTTGTAGATGGTGCTGGCGGTGCTGCGTCGGTTTAACTCCGATTAAGACCAAGGGTGATGGTGGAATGACGGCTTGCCTTCGTTGGTAAGTTGGCGTGCACCGGCGGGATGAGGAGGCCGGTTTCCGGCTACTATGCCCAGGGAACAAATCGGCCTGGATTGTCGCTTGTTGAGGGAGGTACGGTTTAAGGTAGTAAAATGGGGGTTACAAAAATTAAGGGGAGAGAGAGATACGGGGAGAGAGAGATAGGTACGGGGGAGAGAGAGAAATGGCTGAGGAGAGCCTCCTTCACTAGGCCCCACTGGTAAAGAAAGACAAGTAGGTACCTCATTTGTTAGCTTGTAAGGCCGGACCGATCACTGAATGCTGGGCCTATCTAGTTGGGCCCGCTAGGCCTAGCTAAATGGGCATGGCAGTTTATCTTTGAGGAAGATAAACTTGTATTTAAACATGTTAAAATTTCGTATAAATGGATCGAAGCATACGTTAAAACTTATTTTAAAATATCGTGCAACGAGGTAAAGTCTTCGAAGTCCGGTTTGATCTGGAAATACTCGGAATTAAATTTCCGGGTATTACACTCTAAGGGTCTCGCAAGAATTCAAAAGATTAAGAAACAATATGCTAATATAGAATATCCACGAACATCAAAATTCCGAGGTAAGTTTTCTAACTCCAATAAGAAAACGAGAGTACTGACTTGTTTTGAATGTGGTGAAACAGATCTTCTTGTGAAGGATTGTCCACAAAAGAAGAGGAACAACTTCAAAAAAAATGATCGAAAGAAGAAAGCTATGGCTGCTTCATGGAGTGATTCAGAATCAACAAATGAATCATAAGACGAAAAAGAACAAGCAAACTTGTGTCTAATGGCCGATCATGAAGAAGATTCAAATCTATATGTTGACAATGTGGTAAGTACAATTATGTCTCAACCTGAAATTGATGTGAAACAATTCCTTAAGGATATTATCATATGTGACAAGGAACATAGAATAAGGATAAATTCTTTAAAAGAAAAGCTTCTTGAACTAGAAAAACAACTATGTGAAATGTCTCTGGAAATTGAAAATCTTAACACAGAAAAAGTAGACCTTGATGACAATATCAAGGCCTTACAATCAAAGAACCTGATTCTGAAGGACAACCTCTCTTCTCTTTATCGAAACTATATCGATCTAGAGAAAGAGAAAGTTGATCTAACTTTGACGTGTCAAGACCAGAAGGCTGCACTTATTAAATTTACTCATTCAAAAGCTAATCTTGAAAGAATGATGGGTGAACAACAGTCCTCACTTAACAAAATTGGTATAGGTTATCATAGGAGTTTTCCTAAAAAACCTACCACCACGTTTGTCAAGGCCAAAGGAAGCATTCATATGCCTACTTGCTTCTACTGTTGTAAAAAGGGTCATGCTAAATGTACATGTCCTTATAGAAGAAATGATTCTTATATCATTAGAAATACCTATCATTTATGTTTAAGGAAACAAGTCAAACAAATCTGGGTTCCTAAAGGTACTAGACCACCAAACATGATCGAACCTGAGTATGAACCAAAATATGCCATTTGGTCGACCCGGAAAGGTTGATGTTTGCTGTTTTGCAGGATATCACCAAGGTAAAGGAGCACAAATGGATATTAGATAGTGGGTGCTCAAGACACATGAGTGGAAAAAGCTCTTTATTTTCAGATTTAAAGAAGCAATCATCTGGAACCATTACACTTGGTGATAAAGGAAAGTGTGACATAATTGGCATTGGTAAATTTTTTTATAATTCATCTAACTTCATTGATGATGTTTATTTGGTTGACGGTTTGAAGTATAATCTGCTAAGTATTTCTCAAATATGTGATAAGGGCAATAAAGTTATGTTTGATTCAGATAAATGTGATACAAAAAGACTAGTGAAGTGGTGCTTACTGCTCCTAGATGTAATAATGTATATTCCATGAGTACTAACCAAGTTTCAGGAACTAAGCTAAAATGTCTAAAGGCCTTGACTGATGATCCAAGGCTTTGGCATAAAAGACTTGGTCACGTAAGCATGCACACCATGTAGAAGCTACTTAAAAAAGATTTGGTACGTGGTTTTCCAAACCTAAATTTCAAGGTTAATGATCTATGTAAGGCGTGCACACAAGGTAAACAAACACGAGGTTCATTCAAACCTAAGAAAGCTGTAAGTTCTTCTCGACCTATTGAACTTTTACACATGGATCTTTGTGGACCAATGCGTGTCAAATCCTCCAAACGCAAGCAGTACATCGTTGTTATAGTGGATGATTTCTCTCGTTTCACATTCTACGAGAAAAATCTGAAGCTTTATTTGAGTTTTCAAAATTGTGTAAGGAGTTACAAACTTTGAAAAACCTACCAATTGTTTCTATAAGAAATGATCATGATAGAGAATTTGATCAACTGAAGTTTGATTTGTTTTGTGAAAAATATGGCATTTCACATAATTTTTCAGCTCCTAGAACTCCTCAACAAAATGGAGTTGTGGATCATAAGAACCGCACTCTTGAGGATATGTCTAGGACAATGCTTTTATAAAACAATTTGCCAAAGAGTTTTTGGGCTGAAGCAGTAAACACTGCAAATTATATTTGGCAAAATTGGAAAACTAGCCTTTTTAATCAAATCAATTGAAAAAGAAGACACATACTATTTGGGATTGGTATTTTGACCCCCTATAAAATAGAATAGAGGAAATATAGTACAAAAGAGGACAAAGTTTGACAACCCATCGGATGTGACATGTTGTACTATCTCACATGTCACATCAATCAGAAAAAGAAATTTCCAACATTCTTACTTTATCACCTATTACCCAAAAATCCGCTTACCAAATAATGTCACAATCATACCCAAAAATAAATTTGTCAAAGTACATAAACATACTCGAACATACCCAAAAAATCAAATATCAAAATAAAATCATATCCATAAATTGGATAATATTTTATATTTATACCCAATTTAAACATCACTTAATATAAAAAACATACTTAAATTTGTCATACCCAAAATTTTCAAAACTCGATATTATACACAAACATCAATATCAAATGACATTTGATCATTACCCAAAAACTCGCTTGAATTTGATCATTATAACACAGTTTGGGTAACCATAAAACATACCCACGATATCACTTTAAAAATATACTTAATAATAAGAAATATACTACAAAGCCAATACACATATAAAAGCATACCCAAAAACCCGTTTACCCAAATAATGTCATAATCATACCCAAAAATAAATTTGTCAAGAAATATATTGCCTCTATTTTCACAATCATACCCAAAACCATACCCAAGAAATATACTACAAAACCAATCCATGTAAAAAAGATACTTAAATCAAAAGTAAACATCTAATCACCATCATTTCAATTAGAGAAATTATTACCCCTATTTTTTAGTTTTCATACCTATTTTTTCTTCCCTTTGTATAGAGACCTAGTTTGCAAAAGAGAATTTCAAGGGGTCCTATTTCCCTAATTAATTCATTATATTTTGAATAGATGTTTAATTTGCCATATATTGAAAAAGACTCCTTATGAACTCTTTAAAGGAAGAAAACCAAATATTTCATATTCATTGGATATGGTTCAAACAGCAAAGCTTATCGCGTCTATAACAAACGTACCAAAATTGTCGAGGAAAGCATTCATATCATTTTTGATGAAAGCAATGATGGTACTTTGAGTGAAAGATTTGCAGATCTTAATCTGAATCAAAGAGAAGATCATAATTCGGATGAAGAGGAAGATCCTAAAGATCGAGACAAGAATATTCACAAAAAGATTCAAGATACCGAAGAAAACCCTCAAGACCTTGAAACAGGAAACTGTGATAACAGAACTTCGCTTCAAGGGCTTGAAACCCAACTTTTAGGCCTTGAGATTGGATCAACAGGTAATATACCAACGGTACTTGAATCTAGTCAAATATGTGAAGCTCAACCTTTTGGATCTGCTCCATCTGTCAAAAGAAGAAAAGTTCAACACTCCTCATATCATCCACAAGAGAATGTGATCTCAAATTCAAATGCTGGAGTTCAAACTAGATCTAAAGTGAACAATCTATGTGCCTTCTCCGCTTCAAGAACCTGATTGGATCATTGCCATGCAAAATGAATTGAATGAAATTGAGAGGAACAAGGTATGGAATCTTACTTCAAGACCAAAACATCAATCAGTTATTGGCACGAAATGGGTCTTTGACCGACGGTATTTCTATGGTCGTCTATACCCAATCAAAAGTAAATCCCGACTTAGCACTAAAAACAAGTATAGTGATTAAGTAAGGGTCGAACCCAAGAAAGTTAAGGTGTTTTAGATGCAATTATCGATTATAGTGACAAGTAACAAAAAGGGGGGGTTTTGGTTGAATTGATGCACACAAAAACTTATGAAAACGATTAATGCGACAAGTAAGACAATGATGGATGAATCTACACTAGGTTGATTTTAAGCATGCAATTGCTACTTTGATGAGTTCCTTTTACAAGTTTTCAAGTAATCTCCCGTCTCGATCATATATATGTGATGAGCCAACCGGCATCAACACAACTTAACAGGTTAGTGTTCCGTAAACCTACAAGAACGAATAACAAGTTAGCTTTCAAACAAAGACTAAGAGATATAAAGAGAAGATTAAAACCATTAAACTTATCTTTATATTTGTGTTTCTTTTCTTTAAGTAATTAAAACCCGTTATTACTTAAAGTTGCTACTAGATTAAAGACCCGAACCCGGAACCTATTAATCCTAGTTGTTTGCATGCACTTTAGAACCTAAGGTGATCAATCTCAAGCAATAGTAAACATTCAATTAGACAATGGAGATCAAGGAAACACAAAGTATTACTGAATGAAATCTTATATTAAAAAGAACTTACAACCAATGTAACAACGCAGCTTCAAACCAACCCAATGTACCAAGGGAGTTAGGAACTCATTAAAAAGATAGCAAGACAATCTAAGTGGATAATTTGTTGGCTAACAAGATGCATCATTCTAGCAATCAACCAAGGACTATTTATACTACAAAAGACACTAAATAGGAGTAAATGGCCGGCCTAAAACAGCCACTTTAATTCCATAAAGGTGGTGTAAACACCCGGAGTAAAGCTTCTGGCGTTAAACCGCAGGGGCGGACTTCAGGTCCACAGGGGCGGTGAAGGCAAAAACGCTTGATCTTCTTCATGGCAGCAGGGGAGGCTAGGTAATTCCGTTGGGGCGGATCTTCAATGCTCTTCAAACGTCTGACCCTTCGACTTCCTGACGTTTTTGATGCCAAGCCGCCGGGGCGTCCCTATGTCAACGCAGGGGCGGTGACACAACCTCTTCGTCTTCCAGCTCTTAAGTTGAGGCGCAAGCAGGGGCGTAGTGGGAGGCGCAGGGGAACTAGTCTTCGTCTCTTCAGGGCAAGTCACCGCAGGAGCGCCAATGAGTGGCGTAGGGGCGGTGACACACTTCATGGCCGGCGCTGGTGAAGGCGCAGGGAGCGCTCCTGTGTAAGGCGTCACCCGCAGGGGCGGTGGCAAGGCTCCGCTGGGGCGGTGAGGCAACAGAAGCTTTGCTTCGTGATCGATCTTCACTCCTAAGTGCTTATAACTCCTTCCTTAGCTTCTTTTAGTCTTCTTCTTCTAGACCAAGGAGTTAGTAGCATAAACCGACACAAATGCAATAAAAAGACTCTAGAAACTACCCTAAATGATGGTGATTCCATCACCTATCAAACTCCCCCATACTTAGACCTTTTACTCGTCCCGAGTAAAACAAATGACAACAACTAGACTCAAAGGCCTCAGAAAGCATGGGTAAGCAAGAAAGACAATGAAAGCAAGAGAAAAGCCAAGAAAGAAAGAAGGAAAAGAGAGGAAATGTGAGAAAAAGGGAGAAACTACCATCCTTATTGCTCCAAGAGTGGCCTACCCGGACAACCTCCTTATGACTCCTCTTCTTATGTCGCCAAACGCCGGAAGGGAAACCTACCCTCGGTGTCGCTAATTTTACCAAGGCGCCCTTTCGGGTTTTCACCTTGCCACTCTTCTTCTTTTCTCACTTGAACTCACATTCCTCAAGTCCAATTTTACACCAACCTAAGGTTGGTCGGACTACCTTCTTTTTGCCTAAACCGTCCTTTTGGGTTTTCATTTTATCCAAGGATTTTCATGCCTTTTTTTCATTTTCTTTGGCTTTTTCTCTTTTTCTGAATTTCAATCTGAATTCAAAAAAAGAAAAACAAAACAAATAAAAAACTCAATGAATTGTACGAGCAATGATATGTCCCTCCTCCATACTTGAAGTACACTTTGTCCTCAAAGTGGAAATGAGGCAAAGATAAATGTGGGAGAAGGGAAGAGAAATGTACCCCTCAGTGGGGTGGTCCGGATGGACCACCAGTACTCTCCTCCGGTGGGTAAGGAAAATGGCAAAAGAAGTGCTCCTGCTGGCGGTAGAGCGTGTCGATGCGGCCCTCCTGAGCCTCCATCCTCTCTCTAAATGAAGTTTCGTAGCTAGCTTGCCAAGCCAGCTGCTGAGTCTCCAACTGTTGCTGATGCACTGCCTGCCAAGCATTATGGCGGCGTTCGAAGTGAGTGGTCATGGAGGAGGTAAAGCTGGACTGCCACGCCTGCTGCTGCTCAAGCATGGACCGCTGGTACTCGGTCTGCCATGCCTGGTGTTGTGTAGTTAAGGCCGCCATCTGAGCCTGCAGACTCTCCATGGCCTGACTGTCGTGTGCCGCCGTTTGCATCTCCTCATCAGTGGCAGGGGCCCGGCTAGAGCCTGCTGCGTATCTCCCAACAATATCCTCCTGAGGCCGTCTCGGAGGAACTGGGTCAGCTGGAATGTACAAATCGGAGAGCTCGTCTCCCAATGGAAGTCGTCGGGGGAGGTATGTGATGTGACTCCCATCTACTAAAGAGAGCCAAAAACGGTGCTCCCCGTCTCTCTTGAGGAGTCTGCACCTCCTCAACATACCCTCCGTATAGAGTAGGGCCTCTAATCTGTCCTCCAAGGCAGAGAGATCCATCACCCGTGCAGCAAACAAGGAGATGATCCCTCCTCCCACAATATCTCGTGGCTCATTCTTCCTAATCCGCTTCAAAGCGATAAGGAAGATCTATGGCCAATCCGGTACCCAGTCGTTCGTGGAGAGGCAGGCGTACCGCAGTGGAAGGTCCTTAAAAGAAACCTTATTCTCCTCCCCCTACATGAAATTCAGACCTGGTGGCGGCCTGCGAGAACTTCATCAAATCAGGTGTCGGAATGGGTTCCCACCAGTCAACGGAAGCAGCTATAGTCACCCCTAATGCCTCCTGCAACTAGGTGTAGTCCAATGTGTAATTTCGTTTGTTGAACTTGAATGTAAGTCCAACACATCATGGTCCACCGTTTCCATTATGAAGGTGGCAATGAACTGGCGGCTGAGCTCGGGGTACGTTGGGGCAGTCCTTAACAAAAAATCCCCGAGTCCAGCGTTGTTCAGAAATTCCTACATGCTCTCCAACATGCCCAAATGTTCCAAAGTAGGAACATCCAGAAACCGGGTCGCATACACATCCCGACCTTGTGCAATCCTATACCGCTCCGTCTCGGCTTCTGACAACTTATATTTCTTCTGATTCTCCATCTATTGCAGTTTGAACAATCAAGGGATTAGAAATTTCAGAAAATTGAGTAAGAAACGAACCCTTTGTTGTGTTTTCCGCAGGGGCGGTTGTAGTAGGCGCAAGGGCGGCACGACGCAGGGGCGGAGGCTTGCAGGCGCAGGGGCGGACAGAGAGCAGAGGGCGATTTGGGAGTTCGGCGAAGGTGGTGGCGATGGGGCTGTTCCGGCGTCTTTCTTGCTGTTGCAGACGTCGCCGGAGGTGGGGCAGTGGAGGCTAAGAGTGAGAGGGTTGAGGTGGTGTTTGTGTGTGGTGGTGAAGAGGGTTGGTGTTGCAAAGGGGGTGGTGACACTAGGTTGCCGGAGGCGGCGCAACAGCGTCTGGACAGGGCGGTGCGTGACCTTCCGGAGGGCGCAAGGGCGTGGGAGGCGAGGCGGCTAGGTTTCGAAGAATGAATGGGGAGGGAGTGAAGAGGGCGGTTGATGTAGGTTATTTTTGGGAAGTGTATTTTTTTTCTTTCCTTAACAAAACCGTAGGGGCAGCGTTTGTCAACGCGAGGGCGGCGACAAGGAAGAGGGCGTACGCAGCCTCAGCGTCGGGGGCGGAGCTAAGGATGTGTGTCAAGGCTGGCCGCCACAGGGGCGTCGGGTGTCACTGCAGGGGCGGTGACCAACGTGAGCAGACGCTAGCCCAGCGCCGGGGGCGGCGTTGGCCATGGGTGTCACCGCAGGGGCAGAGACTGTGAGCCGCAGGGGCGGTTTTCTTGACAGAAACTCCTCTTCTTATTCCTTCGGGTTGCCTCCCGAGCAACGCCTTTGTTTTACGTCGTTGGCTCGACGTAGGGACTCTTCCTCTATGATTGAGCCTCTTCCATCATCACCTTTGGGTTTATAACCGTTTGAGAAGGTAATCCTCCGGAGGCCCTAGTTTCAATTCTTGTAATGGCTTCCGCCAATTGACCAACTTGTTTTTCAAGGTTCTTGATGCTAGATTCTGTTGTTTGGACATGAGTAGCAAAGTGTTTAGTCAAAACCCGCAACATATCTTCAATTGTTTGATGCTTACCTTGACGGGGCTACTATAGTTGGTTTTGTTGATCCTTCCAACGAAAATTTTGTTGGTCATGCCAGTTTGGCATGAAATTTTGTGCATAGGGATCGTTCCTAGGCCTTTGCTGTTGTGGTTGTCCATAACCCATTGCGTTTACCTCGGCATCGTCATCCTGGACTTGTGGACACATGTCCGTTCGATGATATGGGTCAGCACAAACTCCACAAGCTTTGAGCTGCTGTGGGGTTCCCATAAGTGTTAGTCTCTTCACCATTTCCTTCAACTCCGCGAGCTCGGTGGAAATCTCGCTCTTCCCGGAACTCACAGCATGAACTCCTTTCTTAGCCGGGGTCCTTCCAAAGTTCCGAGTACCTTTCGCTAGTTCCTGTATCTTTTCCAAAGCAAGGTCAGGAGTAGAGTTAAGAATATTACCTCCGCAAGCTGCATCGACGATCCTCCTTTCATTGTCTAACAAGCCATTGTACAAGTACAAGACTAGATCTTGAGTTGAATATCCGTGAAAAGGATAGCTGGATCGGAGACGTGCAAACCTTTTGAAGTACTCGTAGAGAGTTTCGTTCGCCTCTTGCTCGATGTTGCTTATAGCTTTCTTCAAGCTGTTGGCCTTCTTAGCTGGAAAGTATTTCTCCAAAAACGCCTTGTGAAGGTTCTCCCAAGTGTCGATACTCCCGGATGGAAGGTGGTAATACCAATCATCCGCGGAATCTTTGAGTGTGAAGCTGAATGCCCTCATCTTGATTTGTTCTTCGGTAATGTTGGGCGGCTTCATGCTCATACACACGGTATGGAGCATCCCAAGGTGCTTGATGGGGTCTTCACCACTTAGCCCATGGAAGGATGGGAGCAAGTGAATGAGGCCCGGCTTGAGCTCAAAGTTGACTCCTTCCCCAAATGCCGGTATAGTGACCGCAAGAGGGTTTTGAGCCAGGGTGGGTTGCGTAAGTTGACGAAGAGTACGGTCAGCCATCTCTTGTTGAAGTTGTTGTTGTCTTTGTTGCCGGATGTGCGTCCTCTCAATTTCTGGATCAAAAGTAGCAAGATTGGGGTTCGTAGCACGGCTTTGAACCATAAAAATGGTTTCAAACCAATAATCAATAATAACAATAAAACACTAAAACTCCCAGGCAACGGCGCCAAAATTTGACCGACGGTATTTCTATGGTCGTCTATACCCAATCAAAAGTAAATCCCGACTTAGCACTAAAAACAAGTATAGTGATTAAGTAAGGGTCGAACCCAAGAGAGTTAAGGTGTTTTAGATGCAATTATCGATTATAGTGACAAGTAACAAAAAGGGGGGGGGGGGTTGGTTGAATTGATGCACACAAAAACTTATGAAAACGATTAATGCGACAAGTAAGACAATGATGGATGAATCTACACTAGGTTGATTTTAAGCATGCAATTGCTACTTTTATGAGTTCCTTTTACAAGTTTTCAAGTAATCTCCCGTCTCGATCATATATATGTGATGAGCCAACCGGCATCAACACAACTTAACAGGTTAGTGTTCCGTAAACCTACAAGAACGAATAACAAGTTAGCTTTCAAACAAAGACTAAGGGATATAAAGAGAAGATTAAAACCGTTAAACTTATCTTTATATTTGTGTTCCTTTTCTTTAAGTAATTACAACCCATTATTACTTAAAGTTGCTACTAGATTAAAGACCCGAACCCGGAACCTATTAATCCTAGTTGTTTGCATGCACTTTAGAACCTAAGGTGATCAATCTCAAGCAATAATAAACATGCAATTAGACAATGGAGAACAAGGAAACACAAAGTATTACTGAATGAAAACTTATATTAAAAAGAACTTACAACCAAAGTAACAACGCAGCTTCAAACCAACCCAATGTACCAAGGGAGTTAGCAACTCATTACAAAGGTAGCAAGACAATCTAAGTGGATAATTTGTTGGCTAACAAGATGCATCATTCTAGCAATCAACCAAGGACTATTTATACTACAAAAGACACTAAATAGGAGTAAATGACCGGCCTAAAACAACCACATTTAATGCCATAAAGGTGGTGTAAACAGCCGGAGTAAAGCTTTTGGCGTTAAACCGCAGGGGTGGCCTTCAGGTCCGCAGGGGCGGTAAAGGCAAAAACGCTTGATCTTCTTCATGGCCACAGGGGCGGCTAGGTAATTCCGCTGGGGCGGATCTTCAATGCTCTTCAAACGTCTGACCCTTTGACTTCCTAACGTTCTTGATGCCAAGACGCCGGGTGATAACACGATTTATTGCTTAGTTTTAGGTAATCATTTAGATAGATTTCTGACTCATTCATGCATGGTTTAGCACTAGTTCACGACGTTTTCACTCAATTCACGTACTTTGTCGAGATAGACGTCTACACGGACTTGTGCGCTGCTTTGTAGGTATTTCGGGAGATTTAGGAGCTAAAACGATACGTTTAAGGATCGTTCATCTAGATGACACACCCTCGGACTCATTAGGACACAAGCTAAAGGCTAAGGAGGACTCATGGAACCTTGCCAACACAAGTCATGCAACAAACCATGGCTCAACGAGCCTAGAAGAAGCTTCTAGAGCAAACCACGGTCTAGACCAAGACCACGACCGTGGTTCTACCCGTGGATTTTGCCAGATTCTTGTGACAGCTGTGCCGCAACACTCATGGCCAGCTCATGCAAAATTTGTTATAAAAGTGGTCCTTCATTGGCTGAGAAGAGCATCTTGGAGCAGCTCTCCATTATCCAAATCTTCCAATCAAATACTCTCTCAAAACAAGAAGTCTTTCTAGGAAGGAAAGTGCCAAAAAGGAAGAAGAAGAAGAGCTCCATTGAAGAGGAGAAGAAGAACACACACCATTACCACACCTTGATAGTTTTTGTAGTGAAGAATTCCGGATTCTATTTCTAGAGTTGTATGAACCATTTGAACCTTCTTTAAGAAGGATTGTGAGTTACTCTAATTCTATTTTCAGCTTGGTTTTGTTTTAGTTCACTTGTTCATCTCTTTTCCTTCATCATCTTGCAAATGGATGTCATGATTTTATATTTGCTTGTTTCGATTTCTATTATGAACGTTGTAGGCTAAATAGATGTGGTTCTAGGGTAAGGAAAGGATGGTTATGGCTAGGGCTATGATAGGACGGACTTAGATTTATCCTTGGATGACTTGTGTGCATAAACGTAGCCTCTGTTAGGAATCACGGTTGGTTCTTGTCAAACCACGGCCGTGGTTTAGGTAGAACAAACCGTGATTTTCCCTAGTTCGGTGGATCTAGTCTTAGATTGTTAGAACGTTGAAATCCTAAGTGTTTGTTGAGTTAAATCTATCCTAGGGTGACCTAGTGTTAGCAACTAAGTGTTAGGAGAGACTTACCCGGTAATCCTTACTCTTAGATTCCAAAGATAACAAACCTTAGGTAGTGGTGAGCCTAATAAGCCGCCATTGGATTAAGTGTGTTGGATGGTAGCTTAGGACTAACCTTTCCGAGACTTACCCGGTGAAGATAGGTTGGATCTTTAGATAACAATCCGGTTTGAGTAAAATTCCGTCTCTTAGGTTCTTAGAGACTTACCCGGTGATGAGACCTCGGGAATGGACTAGCGGACCATGAGACCTACCCGGTGATTGATCCCAATTTAGAAACACTTAACCCCAACATAGTTAATCCAAGGAACGAATAGATAGCTTGAGTCCTATGCCATAACCGGAACTTCCAAACCCTAAAATCCGTCTTTTCTTTCTTTGATCTATATCTCGTTTTTAGCTTGTTTGTTCGAGTTGATTTGTTAGTATTAGTTGACTGTTTACTTTGCATGAATTGTGATCTTTGATTGATCATCGAAAAACCAACCAAAAAAACAATTGAGATTTTCATTTCTTTATTTCTTTCTCTTGTCTTAATCTAGATCTTCACTAGACTTAATCACAAATTGAATAAATCTCACCTTAGTCTTTGTGTTCGACCTCGGAATACTATCCCTACTACAAACGTCCCATACACTGCGGGTTTCGCTAGGTAGTTTAGGATTTAGTTCGAGTTATAAATGTAAAGCTTTTTGTGCTACATCCTAGCGTGAACAAGTTTTTGGCGCCGTTGCCGGGGACTAGGTCTAGATTGAGTCTATTTTGTGATTGTTTATTAGTGTAGATCTTTCTTGTTGCTTTTGATCTCTTTTTGGTTTGTGTCTTTGCTTTTCAGGACATCTTTTACTCTTTAGGTGTATGCGAAGATCTCGTGGCAAGGATTTAGCTCCATTCGATCCCGAACCGAAGAAAACCCTTAGATCTAGATCCAAGAGCATTAAAAAGGGAAAGGAGATGGCCGGAAGAGATCTCCAAGCTGAGTTGGATGAGGCTTTAGAGCAAATTAGGATAAGGGACGAAGCTTTGGAGAATGAGAGGCGACTTGCCAATGAGAGGCAAGAGGCAACTAGGAGGGAGATTGAGGAGATTAGGCAAGCTCTTGTGCAAAGAGAGCTTAACCGTCAACAACCTCCTCCACCTCCACCACAACCGCAGCCGGCGGTCAACATTAGGGTTGTGCCCATTGCTATGGAAGAGCCACAAACGTTGGGGCAAAGAATGGATCCGGCACAAAGAGCACACCGTCCGGGTGTGAACTTAGGAGATCCCGCAGCCCATGATTACGAGCTCCGCCCTCAAGTTCTACAAATGATCCGGCATAATCAATTTGGAGGGATGGAAGGAGAGTCTCCTCATCAACATTTGATGAATTATGAGATCTTGATGGAGACTCTTAGACCGCCAAGATTGGAGAGCAACAACCATAAGCTTAGGGCTTTCTCCTTCTCTCTTAAGGATAAAGCCTTGGCTTGGTATCAATCTATTCCACAAGGGCGAGTTGGTACTTGGGAGGAGATGATAACCGAGTTTTTGACTAAGTTCTTCCCACCTTCCAAGACTACCGAGTTAAGAGGGAAGATCAATGCCTTCGTGATGAAAGATAGAGAGAGTTTATTCAAATCTTGCAAAAGGTTCAAAGATCTTCTCCTAGATTGTCCACACCATGGCATACCAAATATTGAGCTATTAGAGATCTACTTCAAGGGACTTGATGAAGATAGCCAATTCAAGCTCCAATCTCTTTCCGGTGGGACTTTTATGGAGAAGCATGTAGATGAAGCTTGGGAGTTTGTGGAGAAGCAAGCTCTAGTGATTGAGAAATACTCCCATAGGAAGAGTGAAGGGAGAAAGGCGGGAGCATATAAGGTGAGTGAGGTCACCATGAACAATTTCAAGCTTGACGCCATCAACAATGAATTGAAGTCCTTGAGGGAGTTGTGTGCTACAACTTTGAAGAATCAAGCAACTCCTCAAGTGCTTCCACAAGCCAATTTGTCTTCCAAGGAGGAGGATGTGAATTACATGGGAAGGGGCAACTACAACAACAATTATCAAGGCCCGAGGAACTTCAACAACAACCGGCAATTCAACAATTACCGGCCCAACCACAACCATCCCAGATTTTCTTACTCTAACCCGGATGGAGCCTTGAACCCTCCCGCTTCCACAAGCACAACTCCACCACCAAGAGCTTCACAAGAACCTCCACCCAGATTTACTCAACCTCCAAAGGATAGAACCGAAATAATGTTTGAGCAATTGCTTGGGAGGTTGAGTGGTCTTGAGAGCACGGTGACTTCAATTTCTAAAGCTCAAAATGTTTTGGAAGCACAAGTGTTCCAAAAGGCGGGTGAAGCCCATAGAGATCCGGGAAAGCTTCCCGGAAGAACCGAAGACAACCCAAGAGGCCAAGTGTTGGCTATTACAACGAGGAGTGGGTTGAGTATGAAAGATCCTTCGCCCAAGGACAATGCTAAGGGAAAACAAGTAGTGGTAGAAGAGGAAAAGTTGCAAGAAGATGGAGGCAAGAGCAAAGATGTTGAGCCAATCTATGTGGCACCGCCTCCATACAAGCCACCACTACCGTTTCCACAATCACGAGCAAGAGCTCGTTTGGACAATCACTTTGGTAAGTTCCTTGAACTAATGTCCAAATTACATATTAACATTCCGTTCATGGATGCCATTTTAGGAATGCCGGCATACGGCAAGTTCTTGAAAGAGATACTCTCCAACAAAAGGAAGTTGGAGGAGTATGGGGAGATAAGAATGACCAAGAGATCCTCGGAATTGATCCAAACAATGAAGGAGGAGATGCCTCCCAAGCTAAGAGACCCGGGTTCCTTTTGTGTCCCAATTGGAGTGGGAGATGTGAAGTATGAAGCCCTTTGTGATCTTGGGGCAAGTGTAAGCATCATACCGCTTGCACTTTGCAACAAGGTTGGGCTAGGAGAGCCAAAGCCGGTCAAGATGACCCTCTATATGGCGGACCATTCTATCACTCATCCGGTTGGGATTTTAGAAGACATTCCGGTGCAACTAGGAGGATTCTATGTGCCAATTGATTTTGTTGTCTTGGATATTCCGGCGGACTATCCGGTTCCCATCATCTTGGGAAGGCCTTTCCTAGCCACCTCCGGATGCCTAGTGGATTGCAAGAATGGGACTCTCTCCTTCAACATTGGAGAAGAGAACTTCAAGTTCAAATTTTCTACAATGATGAAAGGGCCAACCCTTGATGAGGATGTCTTCAACATAGTCGAGCAAGAGGAATCTAGGGAAGTTGTGAGCTCGATCTTGATCAAGGATCCCTTGGAGAAGGTTCTTACCTTAAGTATGATGGAGGAAGGTGTTGAGGAGGCTTGCAATGAAGAGATCAAGGCCTTGAAAGCATTAGAGGAGGAGCCAAGAGTTGGATTTGAAGGCCACGAAGGAGTGTTGAACAGCTGCAAGTTCCACGGTCGAGATTTATGTTCCACGGCCGTCAAACTCTCTGGACAACTCCGGGAAGCAGGCTTGGCAAGAACCACGGCCGTGGACTTGGACCAAACCGTGATTCCAGCCGTGGTTTCACCTGGATCAGCTCTTGATGATGATCGAGCTTCTAGGAGCCATGGAGTGTCTTCATTTGCTTTGGATTCATCTCATCCAACCTTATTTGGATCCTCTCCACTCGATAAAGGTCCTCCTAACCTTGAACTCAAACCCCTCCCCTCTCATTTAAAGTATGCTTTCCTTGGTGTTGATTCTACATATCCGGTGATTGTGAATGCGTGCTTGAGTGATAATGAACTTGCTAAGTTGTTGCATGAACTAAGATTGCATAAGAAAGCCATAGGCTATACTATTGATGATTTGGTTGGCATAAAACCTTCTTTGTGCATGCATAAGATAATGATGGAAGATAATCATAAACCCTCTATTGAACATCAAAGGAGATTGAATCCTATAATGAAAGAGGTAGTAAAAAAGAAAATCATTAAGTTGCTAGATGCGGGAATTATCTACCCTATCTCGGATAGTAAGTGGGTTAGTCCCGTTCATGTAGTACCTAAGAAGGGTGGGATGACCGTAGTGACTAATGAGAATAATGAACTAATCCCGACTAGGACGGTTACGGGGTGGAGGATGTGCATTGATTATAGGAAGTTGAACATGGCCTCTAGGAAAGATCACTTCCCTCTCCCCTTTGTTGACCAAATGCTAGAGAGGTTAGCTCAACACTCTTATTTTTGCTACCTAGATGGTTATAGTGGATTCTTCCAAATCCCTATCCACCCTGATGACCAAGAGAAAACAACCTTTACATGTCCATGGGGTACTTTTGCATATAGGAGAATGCCATTTGGGTTGTGTAATGCACCCGCCACCTTCCAAAGGTGTATGATGGCTATCTTTTCGGAATACATTGAAAATATCATGGAAGTATTCATGGATGATTTCTCTGTTTATGGTTCTTCCTTTAATAATTGCTTGGCTAACTTGTCATTAGTATTGCAAAGATGTGAGGAGACAAATCTTGTCTTAAATTGGGAAAAATGCCACTTCATGGTAAGTGAAGGCATTGTGTTAGGACACTTAGTGTCTAACCGTGGCATTGAGGTTGATAGGGCAAAAATTGAAACGATAGAGAGGTTGCCGCCACCTACCTCGGTGAAGGGGGTAAGGAGTTTCTTAGGGCATGCGGGTTTTTACCGGAGGTTTATTCAAGACTTCTCTAAAATTTCTAAGCCTCTTACTAACCTACTAATGAAAGATGTTGAGTTTGTTTTCTCCAAGGAATGCCTTGAGGCTTTTTGGGTTGTGTAATGCACCCACCACCTTCCAAAGGTGTATGATGGCTATCTTTTCGGAATACATAGAAAATATCATGGAAGTGTTCATGGATGATTTCTCTGTTTATGGTTCTTCCTTTGATAATTGCTTGGCTAACTTGTCATTAGTATTGCAAAGATGTGAGGAGACAAATCTTGTCTTGAATTGGGAAAAATTCCACTTCATGGTAAGTGAAGGTTTTGTGTTAGGACACTTGGTGTCTAACCGTGGCATTGAGGTTGATAGGGCCAAGATTGAAACTATAGAGAAGTTGCCACCGCCTACCTCGGTGAAAGGGGTAAGGAGTTTCTTAGGGCATGCCGGTTTTTACCGGAGGTTCATTCAAGATTTCTCTAAAATTTCTAAGCCTCTCACTAACCTACTAATGAAGGATGTTGATTTTGTCTTTTCCAAAGATTGTCTTGAGGCTTTTTGTAGGTTGAAGAACGCTTTGATCTCCGCACCTATCATGCAACCTCCGGATTGGAGTTTACCGTTTGAGATCATGTGTGATGCAAGCGATGTAGCCGTTGGGGCTGTTTTGGGGCAAAGGAAAGATGGGCGCACTCATGCTATTTATTATGCTAGCAAGACGCTAGATGATGCCCAACTCAATTATGCTACCACCGAGAAGGAGTTGCTAGCGGTTGTGTATGCATTTGAGAAGTTCCGCTCATACCATGTTGGAGCAAAGGTTATAGTTTATACGGATCATGCTGCGATCCGTTATCTACTTACAAAGAAGGATGCCAAACCAAGGTTGATTCGGTGGATCCTTCTTCTACAAGAATTTGATTTGGAAATCCGGGACAAGAAGGGATCCGAAAACTCGGTGGCGGATCACCTTAGTAGACTCCCACCATTGGAGCTTGAAGGAGATGACATCCCAATTGATGACTCATTCCGAGATGAGCAATTGCAAATGGTGGAGGAATGCTTGTTCCAAGTGTCTAGAGGAAGTGAGCCATGGTATGCCGACATTGTGAACTACTTAGTGTGTGAGGAAGTGCCTCCCGGATTAACATATGCTCAAAGAAAGAAGTTCTTCAACGATGTGAGGCATTACTGTTGGAGTGACCACTTCTATTCAAGAGAGGGCCGGATGGAATGTTTAGAAGATGCATACCGGAAGACGAAGTGGAGAGTGTGATCCGGCATTGTCACTCCTTACCATGTGGAGGCCATGTTAGCTCACACAAAACGTGTGCAAAGGTATTGCAATCCGGTTTTTATTGGCCTAACTTGTTTAGAGATGTGCAAGGTTTTGTAGCGGCATGTGATGCTTGCCAAAAGACGGGCAACATCTCAAGGAGGAATGAAATGCCCTTGAACAACATCCAAGAAGTCAAAATATTTTATGTGTGGGGTGTGGACTTCATGGGACCATTCCCTTCTTCATGTGGCAATCTCTACATCCTATTGGCGGTGGACTATGTGTCGAGATGGGTGGAGGCGATCGCCTCTCCTACAAATGACGCCAAGGTGGTGGTGCGGTTCTTCAACCGAGTGATCTTCCCTAGGTTTGGTACACCAAGGGTGATCATTAGTGATGGAGGGAAGCACTTCACAAATAGGAACTTTGGAGCGCTTTTGGCTAAGTATGGGGTGACTCATAAGGTGGCGACACCTTACCATCCCCAAACTAGTGGCCAAGTGGAGATCTCCAACCGGGAGATCAAGGCCATTCTTGAGAAGACGGTCTCTAGGTCGAGAAAAGATTGGGCTATGAGACTCAATGATGCCTTATGGGCATATAGAACCGCCTTCAAGACACCGATTGGCACCACTCCTTACAAGTTGGTCTATGGCAAGTCTTGCCACCTTCCGGTAGAGATGGAGCATAGAGCTTATTGGGCCATTAAGTGGCTAAATTTTGATCTCAAAGAGGCGGGAGAAAAGAGATTGCTTGAATTGAATGCCCTCGAGAAGATCCGGTTGGATGCTTATGAGAATGCCCGGATTTACAAGGAGAGAACCAAAAGATGGCATGACAAGAGGATCATCCCCAAGGAGTTGAGTGAAGGAGATCTTGTCCTTCTCTTCAACTCAAGGCTAAGGCTCTTTCCCGGAAAGCTCAAATCAAGATGGACCGGGCCATATGTGGTGAAGAAGATCTTTCCCCATGGAGCTATTGAGATAGGAGGGGAACATTGTGAAAACTTTAAGGTAAACGGGCACCGGTTGAAGAAGTATATCCCGGGAGCTCCGGTGGATATGATTGCCCCACTTTACCTTGAATAGACGCTCCCGAGTTTGGTCAAGCTAATGACCTTAAAGAAGCGCTTGGTGGGAGGCAACCCATTGGTAACATTTTCCTTTTCTTGTTTTGCTTTTGTTCTAGATTTTTCTATCTTTTTGTGTGTTTTGTCTACTTTGTGTGTGTGCTAGAACATTAGTGGCATTGGAAGCCTTGCATGGCAAGTGAAGGATGATGATGAACCCCTCACCAATTATGGGTGGAGCGGACGCGGAACTTGGATGGCTAGCGGTGCCTAGCGCGGGTCCCGAAGCTTTGATGAATGCTTAGAGCTCTCTACCATGGTTGATAGGATCATCCAACATCAATTCACTTGAGAAATCCCAAATACCATAACAAACCACTTTTACATTGTGAGAACCTTCTTTCACTCTCTTTACTTCATTTACACATTGGGGACAATGTGTTTCTAAGTATGGGGTGGGGTTTGCATGATGCTTTGCATGATGAGCATCTAGGATAGTTTAAAATCTTCACATGTCTTGCATTGTACATACTCATTTCGAAAATACCATAAAAATCAGAAAATTTTAAAAAATTTGTGCTTTCTAGGCTTGTATATGATCCTAATGATGAATCTTGTCTTGTGAATTGGCTATGGATGGCCTCATGTGTTAGGATTGATAAACGCATATGTGGACTTGAAGTACTTCTCTTGAAATTCTATGAATGATTTGTGATCATGATGTTTGCCTAGAAATGATTGAGTATTGAAGATCGAAATTACATGATAGTTCTTGCATACCATCTAGGAATGAATGAGGCAATTCATCTTTCTCTACTTCTCATCTTAATCATGATTGCTTGAGCACCTCAATTGAGATAAAGTTGACCTCTTTTAACCCATCCGGGAATAAGAGCATGCTAGTGTGTTGATGTGTGTGAAAAGCAAGTGTGGGGTGAAGTTGTTGATGAAAAGAATGTCATGAATAAGTGCTGAAATTGTTGTGAAAGTGTAGCCGAAAATATAGGTTTGGGGGCATTGGTTTAAATGACAAGTAACTCGGTACACTTCACATAATCGGGTGTTGGTGCCTTGCCAAAGTCAAATAAACCAATAGCTCTAGCGAGCTTTGGTATGTGTGCCCGGTGTGGATGCACCTCGAAAAATAGAAAAAGCCCGAGGATGGCTAATCACCAAGGTTTCGGCTTTTGTACACCAATGCCATTGTCTCAAAAATAAGTCAAAGAAAAAGAAAAGAAAGAAAAGATAGAGGAAAATATACACTTGAGGGAAGTTGATCGAGGACAAGATTGTGGAGTTAGTTCCGTTCCCGGATTAGCATCGCATAACCTAGAAATCCCCACCCAATCACTACATTTCTTGACCCTTTTATTTCACAAGACCTTATGACCTATTTGCATGTTTATAAGACTTAGTGATTTAGATTGGATGTACTCTTGATCTTCTTGACTTCTTCATCTTTACATTTCATGCATACTTTTGAGTTAAGTACAATTGTCTTTCCATGTCTTCATTTGTTTGATGCATGATTGCTTATCCTTTGCCATGAAACATGACTTTGAAGGTGATCCAATAATAGAAGCACAAACCCAAAAAGATTTTGCCACTTTTCTGCATACATAAATCATGTCATCTCTTAGTCTATAGTTGGGAATTTGCTCGGGGACGAGCAAACCTTAAGTATGGGGTATTTTGATAACACGATTTATTGCTTAGTTTTAGGTAATCATTTAGATAGATTTCTGACTCATTCATGCATGGTTTAGCACTAGTTCACGACGTTTGCACTCAATTCACGTACTTTGTCAAGATAGACGTCTACACGGACTTGTGCGCTGCTTTGTAGGTATTTCGAGAGATTTAGGAGCTAAAACGATACGTTTAAGGATCGTTCATCTAGATGACACACCCTCGGACTCATTAGGACACAAGCTAAAGGCTAAGGAGGACTCATGGAACCTTGCCAACACAAGCCATGCAACAAACCATGGCTCAACGAGCCTAGAAGAAGCTTCTGGAGCAAACCACGGTCTAGACCAAGACCACGACCGTGGTTCTACCCGTGGATTTTGCCAGATTCTTGTGACAGCTGTGCCACGACTCTCATGGCCAGCTCATGCAAAATTTGTTATAAAAGTGGTTCTTCATTGGCTGAGAAGAGCATCTTGGAGCAGCTCTCCATTATCCAAATCTTCCAATCAAATACTCTCTCAAAACAAGAAGTCTTTCTAGGAAGGAAAGTGCCAAAAAGGAAGAAGAAGAAGAGCTCCATTAAAGAGGAGAAGAAGAACACACACCATTACCACACCTTGATAGTTTTTGTAGTGAAGAATTCCGGATTCTATTTCTAGAGTTGTATGAACCATTTGAACCTTCTTTAAGAAGGATTGTGAGTTACTATAATTCTATTTTCAGCTTGGTTTTGTTTTAGTTCACTTGTTCAACTATTTTCCTTCATCATCTTGCAAATGGATGTCATGATTTTATGTTTGCTTGTTTCGATTTCTATTATGAACGTTGTAGGCTAAATAGATGTGGTTCCAGGGTAAGAAAAGGATGGTTATGGCTAGGGCTATGATAGGACGGACTTAGATTTATCCTTGGATGACTTGTGTGCATAAACGTAGCCTCTATTAGGAATCACGGTTGGTTCTTGTCAAACCACGGCCGTGGTTTAGGTAGAACAAACCGTGATTTTCCCTAGTTCGGTGGATCTAGTCTTAGATTGTTAGAACGTTGAAATCCTAAGTGTTTGTTGAGTTAAATCTATCTTAGGGTGACCTAGTGTTAGCAACTAAGTGTTAGGAGAGACTTACCCGGTAATCCTTACTCTTAGATTCCAAAGATAACAAACCTTAGGTAGTGGTGAGCCTAATAAGCCGCCATTCGATTAAGTGTGCTGGATGGTAGCTTAGGACTAACCCTTCCGAGACTTACCCGGTGAAGATAGGTTGGATCTTTAGATAACAGTCCGGTTTGAGTAAAATTCCGTCCCTTAGGTTCTTAGAGACTTACCCGGTGATGAGACCTCGGGAATGGACTAGCGGACCATGAGACCTACCCGGTGATTGATCCCAATTTAGAAACACTTAACCCCAACATAGTTAATCCAAGGAACGAATAGATAGCTTGAGTCCTATGCCATAACCGGAACTTCCAAACCCTAGAATCCGTCTTTTCTTTCTTTGATCTATATCTCGTTTTTAGCTTGTTTGTTTGAGTTGATTTGTTAGTATTAGTTGACTGTTTACTTTGCATGAATTGTGATCTTTGATTGATCATCGAAAAACCAACCAAAAAAACAATTGAGATTTTCATTTCTTTATTTCTTTCTCTTGTCTTAATCTAGATCTTCACTAGACTTAATCACAAATTGAATAAATCTCACCTTAGTCTTTGTGTTCGACCTCGGAATACTATCCATACTACAAACGTCCCGTACACTGCGGGTTTCGCTAGGTAGTTTAGGATTTAGTTCGAGTTATAAATGTAAAGCTTTTTGTGCTACATCCTAGCATGAACACCGGGGCGTCCCTATGTCAACGCAGGGGCGGTGACACAGCCTCTTCGTCTTCCAGCTCCCAGGTTGAGGCACAGGCAGGGGCACAGTGGGAGGCGCAGAGGAACTGGTCTTCGTCTCTTCAGGGCAGGTCACCGCAGGGGCGGTGATACACTTCATGGCCGGCGCTGGTAAAGGCGTAGAGAGCGCTCCGGTGTAAGGCGTCACACGCAGGGGCGGTGGCAAAGCTCCGCAGGGGCGGTGAGGCAACAGAAGCTTTGCTTCATGATCGATCTTCACTCCTAAGTGCTTATAACTCCTTCTTTAGCTTCTTTTAGTCTTCTTCTTCTGGACCAAGGAGTTAGTAGCATAAACCGACACAAATGCAATAAAAAGACTCTAAAAACTACCCTAAATGATAGTGATTCCATCACCTATCAGTCTTTCGAAACAAATTGGATGAAAATTGCAAAGTCATACGAAATAAAGCACGACTTGTAGCACAAGGCTATAACCAAGAAGAAGGTATATTGACTATGATGAGATTTTTGCTCCTGTTGCCAGGTTAGAAGCCATACGTATGCTACTTGCATTTGCATCTTTCATGAGCATAAAACTTTTTCAAATAGATGTAAAATGTGCTTTTCTAAACGGCTTCTTAGAAGAAGAAGTCTACATTGCTCAACCTCCTAGTTTTGAAAATGATGAATTTCCAGATCATGTTTTTAAATTAGATAAAGCTCTTTACGGTCTTAAGCAAGCTCCTCGAGCTTGGTATGAAAGATTATCTAAATATCTTCTTGAAAACAGTTTCAAAAGAGGTTTGATTGATAAAACATTGTTTATCAAAACTAGAGGCAACGACATTCTAGTAGTACAAATCTATGTTGATGATATATTATTCGGTGCTACTAATGATTCCATCTGCAAAGAATTTTCAGATATTATGTGCAGGGAATTTGAAAATGAGCTTAATGGGAGAGATATATTTCTTTCTTAGATTCAAGTTACACAAGCAAAGAAAGGAATTTTTCTCAATCAAAGCAAGTATACCAAAGACTTGCGTAAGAAGTACAAAATGTGATAATACTATTGCTATTTCTATAACCAAAAATCCTGTGCAGCATTCAAGGATTAAGCATATTGATGTAAGGCATCACTTCATACGTGATCATGGTGAGAAAGGTGATGTTTCGATCTCTTTTATCTTAACTAACTTGCAGCTTGCATATATTTTTACCAAGTCTCTTCCTGAGGAACAATTTAATTTTATTAGATTGGAGCTTGGTATGTTGAACAAGGAAGCATTAACGTAGGGGGAGTAAACGAGTTCAATTGTTTCTACGCATGCAGCCCAATTGATGTTTTCAAGGGCCTTGAAATAAAATTCAAGGGGCCTTGAAACATATTTCACATGGTATGTTAAATTTACGGATCTTGTAAGAATTAATATCTTTTAGATATTTCAATTTATTAGAATATTTTTTATATAAATCTTTTGTTTCAAATTTTGAAAAAGATTTGTTGTTGAATTTTATAGGTCTTTTAAAAGCTTGATTTTCTGAAGATCTTGTTATTTCCGTGTTAAAAAGGACCTACTTTTTCTATCTTTTTCATTTTTTCACAAGAAACCCTATTTCAAAATCCCTTGATTTCTCTCTCAAACTTTGCTCATGGTACCCAGATGCAAGAGATCTGTGATAGCATGAATTATAGTCCATATTTTGGGGTTTGTTTGGACGTTTTATCTTTCATAATCTGCATGTTTGTATGTACATTATGTGATTTTACTACCATTTCATCTACCTTTGCGAGAATCGAGGTCTACACCTAGTTTCGTTGTAATTGCAGGTAATATGGTACGTTTTGCATCAAAAAAGGAGCAAAAAGAGTCATGAGTCATTTGGACCTACATTGAGGAGCAAAAAGGAATCATCCAGGAAGCATAGCCATGGATTAAAGATTTACTTTGGACCAGTTTTGAGAGATTCTACATTCAGTTATGGATCACCTCGGTTGACCAGAGGTTCACCTCGACCGAGGCGATCCAGAGACGCCGACTCGACCGAGGCGAATACCTAGGACGCGGCGAGAATATTTTATTCTTGGCTGAGATCTTTTAAATTTGGAAAGTAATCTTATATTTTTGGGCTGAGCTTCTGGAAGGAAGGAGATATGCAGAATCATATATTTTACCTATATTTATGGGATAATATCTTCTTAAGATTTATTATCTTTGGAGGTTTATTTTCCTATAAAAAGGGTTGGATTTTCCACAAATCGAACATCCGCATATACCCGCATACACCGCTGAATATCCGCCTACATCGAAGGTGCAGCAGCAGCCTACTCCAAGATTGAGAGAGTTGAAGAACCTTTTTTGGAAGGTTGAAGGAAGATTGAAGACCATAGCTTTATAGCTTTTTGAAGGGTTTTGTAAGATTGTCTTCAATTCCTTTCCTTGTTGTCTTGTCTTGTTGGATTATTATCCAAGGAACGCTTTTGTTTGTGATATTTGATTCAGTTATTGAAGTCTTTTCATTAAATTCTTCTTTGTTCAAATATTCACCTTTTCCCATATATTTAATACTTTCATGATGATGATGAGTGGCTAATTTCCTTGTGTGATTCTAGGGTGATTGGCTGAAGGTTGTGGGAAAAACAATGATAGAATAATCTTAGATTCCAGTAGGATCCTGAAAGTTCGAGTCTTTAACCTTAACCCTAAGCATCTCGTTCGGTTGATGAACATCTCGGCCGGGGTGGAATTCTTCTGACCGAGGTGACTTATCCGACCCTAAACTGAGAGTTAAGTGTTAGAGTTTGCTAAATCCTATTCTTATTACACCTTTCTGGTTCAAAGTAAGCTTAGGATGAGACTTACCCGGTAATTCCTTAGTTTGTGTACCAACGATCATAAGTGTAGGTAATAAAGGTTTGTCCTTTATTGGGGTTTGAGTGTGCTTCCATCCCATCTTTGTGAGTTAGCCTGAGACTTACCCGGTAAAGGTTGATTCTATTCCCTTAGATGGTGTGTTAGTTTGAGATTATAGTTCTTTATCTTGATTCCTTGAGACTTACCCGGTAATAGGAGTTACGGTTTAGGATTAGTGTGTAGTGAGACTTACCCGGTGATCTACTCCACTTTAGAAACACCTTCCCCACGCAAAAATCTCAGCTTTGTCCGCTTATCTATAGATCTTGAGTTGGAACCACAACTAGATGCTTTAATCCCTAGAATTGCATGTTTGCTTTATTTGACATCTTATTCATCTTTGATTGTGTTAAATCGCTCTTGTGGTTAGCATTAACATTAGCATACCGTGTTGACTTTGTTTCACCAAGTCCCTGTGATCGACCCCTGGAATTTTCTTGCTTTTACTACGATTGACCCGTACACTGCGGGTTCGCATCCTTGTTTTAAGCTTAAGTCTAGGGTTATAAATTTAAAGCTTGCACACACCGTTTGGAGCGAACAAGTTTTTGGCGCCGTTGCCGGGGACTTGGTCTAGACCGAGCCGGTACGGTTTACTCTTGGGGCATTTGCCCCGTTTTTGTCTAACCACTCTACTTGAGTGACTTTCGCAGGTTCTTTCTTAGGTATATGCGAAGAACCCGCACTGAGAAGGAAATCGTTCCTTACGATCCCGAACCAGAAAAGACATACAAGCGACGCT
Source organism: Fagopyrum esculentum (assembly GCA_033239045.1). NCBI lineage: Eukaryota > Viridiplantae > Streptophyta > Magnoliopsida > Caryophyllales > Polygonaceae > Fagopyrum > Fagopyrum esculentum. The sequence continues at coordinate 104,797,630 of BSUD01000007.1, read as the reverse complement.
TAAGAGAAGCAAAGATGGCCCAACAAGACGATCGCGATCTTGCGGCCCAATTGAGAGAGACGCAGGAGCTGCTACGTCTCAGTAAAGAAGAGCTAAGGCAAGAGAAAGAAGGAAATCAGGCCAGGACTGCAGCAATCGAAGCTGAGATTGCAGCAATTCGGAACCAGATTCTACTTCGACCGATGCAGGATCCAGTAGTTGATCCTCGACCGAGGCAGATTCCAGTACCTGACGCCCCGGTCGATGTACATCCACCTCGGATACAAGTCCGAAATGTTCTTCTTGCAGAAATTCCACAAACCCTAGGTCAAAGAATGGACCCTAATCAACAGCTGAGGCGTCCAGGAGTGAACCTAGGAGATCCAGCGGATCATGACTACGAACTTCGACCGCAAGTTCTAGCCATGATTCGCCAATGTCAATTCGGAGGGCTAGAGAAGGAGTCGCCGCATCAACATCTTCAAAACTACGAGATCTTGATGGAGACATTGCGACCTCCCAGAATTGAAAACAACAACTACAAGCTAAGACCTTTTTACTTTTCTTTAAAAGATAGAGCTCTTACTTGGTATCAATCTCTTCCTCCAGGAAAAATTAGCACATGGGAGGAGATGACTACGGAATTCCTAACCAAATTCTTTCCACCTTCAAAGACCGCTGAAATGAGGGGAAAGATCAATGCTTTCATCATGAAGGACAAGGAGAGCTTGTCCAAGTCTTGGGAGCGGTTCAAGGATATCCTTTTGGATTGCCCACATCATGGGATTCCAAAGATCGAGTTGTTGGAGATCTACTTCAAAGGACTGGACGGAAACACCCAGTTCAATCTCCAACTACTCTCCGCCGGTACATTCATGGACATGGCAGTTGACGAGGCTTGGGACTTCATTGAGAAGCAAGCCTTGCACATGGAGAAGTACACCCACCAAGGAGCTGAAGGTGGAGTTAAAAGAGTCAACTTTCAAGAGACTCAACCCAACAACAATCAACTCACATCATTGAAGAATGACGTGAAGGAATTGAAGGAGCTCTTAATGGCTCAAACTAAGAAGGAAGAGCAAGGGCAAAAGAACAACAACAACAATAACGGGTACCGTAACAACAACAACGGACCCCGAAACAACAACTACAACAACAACAATAGAGGATCCAACAGCAACAACTGGAGGGCGAATAATCAAAACCACGGTAACAATTATTCAAACTCCAATGATTCCTCTAACCCTTTCCTCTCTTCTCCTTCTTCCTCTTCTACTCCATTGAAAAGCCAAGGGCAAGGATCAAGTTCGTCTCAACCGGAAAAGAAAGACGCAGTTCTGGAGGCAATCTTGATCAAGCTTGGCGCTATGGAGAATTCTATGACTTCATTTTCGAGGGCCCAAAAGTCCCTTGAACAACAACTTGCTAATAGGGCGAATGAAGCGCCAAGAGATCCAGGGAAGCTTCCAGCAAAGACGGAAACTAACACTAAGGGCCAGTGCATGGCCATAACGACGAGGAGTGGACTCAAAACTGCTGATCCAGTACCTCGCTCGACGCAGACCACCTCGGTCCAGATCCAGTCGAAGAACACCTCGACCGAGATGCCAACCGAGGCGGCGCAACAGAAAGCAGGAGGAACGACAGAAGCTTATGTTCCACCTCCTGCATATAAACCACCACTTCCATTCCCCCAGTCCAAAGCCAGAGCACATCTAGACAAGCACTTTGGTAAGTTTCTTGACTTGATGAATAAGCTACATATTAACATTCCCTTCCTTGATGCCATTCTAGGTATGCCCGCCTATGGGAAGTTCTTAAAAGAAATCTTATCAAGGAAGAGGAAACTGGAAGATGTTGGTAAAGTTAGGATGACATCTAAATCTTCAGAACTTATCAAGATCATGAAGGAGAAGATGCCACCTAAGTTGAGAGATCCCGGCTCATTTTGCATTCCCATTCAAGTTGGAGATGTCACTTGTGAAGCCCTTTGCGATCTAGGAGCCAGCGTGAGCATCATCCCGCTGGAGTTATGCACTAAGATCGGTCTTGGAGAGCCCAAGCCGGTCAAGATTCGACTTTACATGGCGGATCGCTCCATTACCCATCCCGTGGGCATTTTGGAGGACGTTCCGGTCAAGTTAGGTAACTTCTATCTACCTATAGATTTTGTCGTACTTGACATTCCCGCAGATTATCCTGTTCCTATCATTCTCGGGAGACCATTTCTAGCAACTTCAGGTTGCAATGTGGATTGCAAGAACGCCAAGTTGAAATTCAACGTTGGTGGCGATGAGGTGGAGTTCGCACTACTTGCAACCATGAAAGGGGAGCAGCTAACGGACGATATCTTCAACATCTACGATGAAGAAGAATCAAGAGAATTGGTGAGCTCTATCCTTATTAACGATCCACTCGAAAGAGTTATAAGCTTCAGTTTAATGGAGGAAGGTATAGATGCTTCTTGTGATGCAGATATACGGAACTTGAAGGCACTGGAAGAGGATCCAGGAGCTACAACTGAGAAGCTGATCCAGGAAACGAAGATTTCCAGCCTCGGATCCAGTAGCAGTACCTCGACCGAGGCACTTTCTGGACTGAGCGAGGCGTCTGAAGAACACCTCGGTCAACGCTTTTGCGTCTCGACCGAGGTCGACAGCAAGACAATGTCAACTGAGATTGCTGAGAATAAAAATTTTTCTACTCCCTTCTCTGACATTCACCCACAGTTGGCGGACCATTCCCTCCACCAACTTTCTGATAATAAAGGTCCTTGGTATGCTGATATTGTTAATTATCTTGTTTGCCAGGAAATACCGCCCGGATTGACGTACTCCCAAAAGAAGAGATTCTTCAAGGAAGTACGACATTACTACTGGGATGAGCCGCTGCTATTCAAGCGCGGACCGGATGGGATGCTTCAAAGGTGCATTCCGGAAGATGAAGTTAATAGCGTCATAAGGCATTGTCATTCACTTCCTTGTGGAGGACATGCTAGCACCAATAAAACATGCGCCAAGGTATTGCGTTCCGATTTCTTTTGGCCTACATTATTTAAGGATGTGCAATCTTTTGTTGTTTCTTGTGATGCATGCCAAAGAACATGGAACCTATCAAGGAGGAACGAGATGCCGCTTAATAACATCCAAGAAGTGGAAATCTTTTATGTATGGGGGATTGACTTCATGGGACCTTTCCCATCCTCCGGAGGAAACCTCTACATTCTCCTTGCCGTTGATTACGTCTCTAGATGGGTTGAAGCCATTGCTTCCCCCACTAACGACGCCAAGGTGGTTGTGAAGTTCTTGAATAGAACTATCTTTCCACGATTTGGAACTCCACGCATCATCATCAGCGATGGAGGAACGCATTTCATGAACCGGAAGTTTAAAGCACTTCTATCGAAGTATGGGGTAACCCACAAGGTATCAACCGCTTATCACCCTCAAACTAGTGGACAAGTCGAGATCTCGAACAGAGAAATCAAGGCAATTTTGGAGAAGACCGTCTCTAGAACGAGGAAGGATTGGTCCATGAAGCTGGACGATGCTCTTTGGGCGTACAGGACCGCATTCAAGACTCCCATAGGTACCACCCCTTATAATTTGGTATATGGGAAGTCTTGCCACTTGCCTGTTGAGTTGGAGCACAAGGCGTATTGGGCTATCAAATGGTTGAACTTTGACATTAAGGATGCTGGCGAGAAGCGACTATTGGAACTTAACGAGCTGGAGGAGCTGCGTTTGAACGCCTATGAGAATGCCAAAATCTACAAGGAAAGGACGAAGAGATGGCATGACAAGCGTATCGTTCCAAAGGAGCTTAACGAAGGAGATTTAGTTCTACTCTTCAACTCCCGCCTCCGTCTTTTTCCAGGTAAGTTGAAATCTAGATGGACCGGACCTTATGTTGTGAAGCATGTTTTCCCTCATGGTGCAGTTGAGATATGGGGCGAAACTAGCGGAAGCTTCAAGGTTAACGGTCATAGACTTAAGAAGTACCAACCGGAAACACCGGTTGAGGAGGTTGCGCCGATATACCTCCTTTGAGACGCATCATGGTCCAGCTAGCGACCTTAAATCAAGCGCTTCTTGGGAGGCAACCCAAGGTATTGCTTTCTCTTCCGTTTTCTAGTCTAGCTTAGATAGTTTTTGTTTTTGCTTTGCTTTGCTTTGTTTTTGGCGTTCTGGACAGACAACAGGAAGGAGCACATCTGGATGGACAGAAGTTCGAGATTCTGAGAAGAAAGAAGCACCTCGGTCACTGTCAGAGCATCTCGACCGAGTTGATTCTTGAAGCAACCGAGGCGACTAGGGTTTCTGCAGAACCGCCTCGGTCCATACCACCTCGGGCCAGTCGAGACCATCTCGACCGAGGTGACAGCAGATCCAGTAACAGTATAAAAAGAAAAAAAAATTACAGTTTCGTTTTTTTTACCCCATTTCGACCGCGGCGCACAGAAGCACTTCGCTCCTTCATTTCTCGCTCGTTTTCGAAGATTTCTGCTTCCAAACCGCGATTAAAGAGTAGAAGAGTCGATTGCTACCACGGATCTGCAGGAAATTTGAACGTTTCGACCGAAACGAGGTAAAAACGTTCGAAAACCCTAACTCGCTCGTTTACTGCGTATTGGGCTTTGGTTGCCCTTGATTTTGTTGAGGAAATCCATAAGTACCCCTTAGGAAGCATTTGTAGTGATTTTAGGGGGAAAAGAACTGAAAATCAGAGAGTGGAATTCGAACTGTCTTCACCTCGGTCCAGTCGTCTGCACCTCGGTCGAGGTGATTCTTGGTATTTGTCAGTTGACCGAGGTACTCTGACAGTGTGTTTTGAAGATGAGTTCAGATCGCCGTTTAGCTCTGAGAGATAGATCCTCCCCTTCCCCTTCTCCTTCCTCATCCCGTCCCTACCGCCCGGCTATCCACAAGAGATGCCGGGTAGATTATGAGAGGATAGCTGGCCGTCCAGTCATTGCACCACGATTTCTGGATGTGTCAGCTTTTGACTGCCTAGGGTTAGATGCTGATTGCTACCGTTGGGCTAGATCAGTTCACTGAGATCCGAGCCCCAGCCTACATAGAGCCGACACTCGAGTTTGTTAGCTCCTTCTCCTACCTCCCCACAGATCGATCTGTGAAGTACCGGCTGATGAGCCGGAACTTCATAGTCCCTTTAGAGATCTGGAGAGAGATCTTTGGCTTTCCTGTCCCTACCGCTGTAGACTTCCCCTCCCGATCCGTAGCTAGGGAGTTCTGGGGACAAATAGCCCACATTACTACACATGCAGACAGATGGCGCCCTGGTGATTCCAGGGAGAAGGTCATCTTTCACCCGGCCTTCAGACTTGCCCACAAGATCTTCAGTGAGATGCTTCTGGCGCGTACTGAGACGCCCCAGAAGATCAGACAGGGGGAGCTCTTTTCGCTTTACTGCATGGTTACAGGAGGCTTCCCGGACTTTGGCTTGCTCCTAGCAGAGGATCTGCATAGGATCAAGGCCAAGGCGAAGGGAGATATCTGCTGTGGAGGTCTAGTCACCCACATCGCCACTTACCACGGGATGGACCTCAGCGTTTGCACATTGGCAGCGGCTTCCAAGCCGCTGGGACTTCAGGAGATGATTACACGGCGGATTCTAGTTCCCCGTGGACTGACTACAGCCTACGTTGCTATGCCTTGGGAGCGGACTGCACCTCAGGGCATCAGATGGTCTGCACAGTTCTCGGTCTTCGATCCGCACTTCTGGCAGACAGCATGGGCCCCACTTATGGAGGACTATAGAGAGGGAGCAGCTGCCCCTGCAGAGGAGGCTGAGGAGGCTGAGGATGAGGATGACGACGATGAGACAGTTGATGAGAGAGGAGGCGGCGTCCCGATGGACACAAGTACAGATACTGCTGGGACGAGCGCGCCTCCCATTATTGATTTAGATGAGGATGAGGAGGACACTGAGCCGGCGCCAGCTGAGACTTCTCCAGTCAGGCCCGCTAGGCGCAGGAGGCAGAGAGTTAGGGACAGAGCTGCACACCGACGGATCGATGACCTGACGGATCAGGTTATCGACTCATATGCTGCACTTTCATTGGACATCCGCGAGATGCAGGAGCGGCAGCATCATCAGCACATGATGGCTCAGCTACAGTTCCAGCATGTCATGGGCTATCCCTATGATCCTACTCAGTTCCCCTACATACCACCACCACCACCGGATCGAGACTACTGAGGAGCTGCAGGGTTTTATTTATTATATTTTTATGCAGTTCGGCTCTTTATCCGGTGAGTCCTCTTTCATTTAGACTTTTATTATACCCACTGGGACAGTGTGTCTCAAGTATGGGGTATTTGATGTACTATTTGACTACGTGATGACTTTGATGTATTATTTGACTTTTGATGTATTATATCGGATATTTTCATATTTGTGCTTCATTTGCCTCTATATGATTATCTGATTTTACATGCATACCTACAGATTATTTGATTGAGAAAAACGTCGAAACCAAAAAATATATGGTTTTAAAAAAAAATTTTTCGACCTCGACCGGGACAGTTCTGGCAAAACGAGGTGTTTCACCTCGGTTGAACCAAGAACATCTCGACCGAGGTGGGTTAACTGAGAGTTTTCGAAAACGATTTTGTGTTACTTATCTGGATATGATCTCAGTGAAGATTTTGTTTACCTACTGGTTTTAAATTCTTTATGTGTTTGAAAGATTTTATGATATGTTTAAGTTGTTAAATGCTTTGTTTGCAATTATTGGCATGTTTAATACTTTGTTTTTATCCAAATTATGTTGCATTTGAAGGTTGACACCGCAGCATAAGTTCTCTCACTTTCTTATTGGAAAGACCAAGGCAATTCATTCTCTTCTCTCTTCTTCTTCTTGATCATGCTTAGCCCCTCATATACATTTTGCCTCCCTTTACCTATCCGGGAATTTGGAAGCAAGCGAAGTGGTGAAGGCAAGTGAAGTTAAAGTTGAAGGTGGCTGAAAGTGAAAGTGTTAGAAAGCAATAATAGGTTTGGGGAAGTCAATCATGAAGATGAGTAACTCGGCACCATTCACATAGCCGGGTGTTTGTGTCTTGCCAAAGTCGGATTGAGCGATATTCCTAACGGGTCATGGTATGTGCATCAAGGGTTTGATGCATCTCAAGAAATTGATGATTGCTGATTTCCTAGGCTTCGGTTATTGTGCACCTCTATCCATGCATCCCAAAAAGTAAAGTAAAAAAGAAAAAAGGTGTGAAATAAGCAAAGCTTATTGGTGGAAGGTGTTGAAAGTCAAAGTGGAAGTAAAGTTCATCCTTTTCCCGGATTCTAGCACCACATTACCTTACATACATCCCTACCCTACACATTTCTTGACCTTTTCTTTTTGGGAAGCCCTTGAGACCTTGAGCTTGTTGATTGACTTAGCGGTTTAAACTGGATTATACATGATTAATTTTGATAATTATGATTTACTATGCATTCTATGATTTTATGCAAAGATGAACAACTTTCCTATATTTATAAAATGTTTTGATCATATTGAGTTTTTAAATTCCAGGAAGTACTCTCTTAGAGTGATCTATGATAGTTGCACACCATAAAATGTTTTTGAAAGACTTTTTCATTGATTTTCTTGACTATTAATCCATTCTATCTTGTGTCTAAGATTTGGAACTTGCTTGGGGACAAACAAGGGCTAAGTATGGGGTATTTTGATAGCATGAATTATAGTCCATATTTTGGGGTTTGTTTGGACGTTTTATCTTTCATAATCTGCATGTTTGTATGTACATTATGTGATTTTACTACCATTTCATCTACCTTTGCGAGAATCGATGTTTACACCTAGTTTCGTTGTAATTGCAGGTAATATGGTACGTTTTGCATCAAAAAAGGAGCAAAATGAGTCATGAGTCATTTGGACCTACATTGAGGAGCAAAAAGGAATCATCCAGGAAGCATAGCCATGGATTAAAGATTTACTTTGGACCAGTTTTGAGAGATTCTACATTCAGTTATGGATCACCTCGGTTGACCAGAGGTTCACCTCGACCGAGGCGATCCAGAGACGCCGACTCGACCGAGGCGAATACCTAGGACGCGGCGAGAATATTTTATTCTTGGCTGAGATCTTTTAAATTTGGAAAGTAATCTTATATTTTTGGGCTGAGCTTCTGGAAGGAAGGAGATAGGCAGAATCATATATTTTACCTATATTTATGGGATAATATCTTCTTAAGATTTATTATCTTTGGAGGTTTATTTTCCTATAAAAAGGGTTGGATTTTCCACAAATCGAACATCCGCATATACCCGCATACACCGCTGAATATCCGCCTACATCGAAGGTGCGGCAGCAGCCTACTCCAAGATTGAGAGAGTTGAAGAACCTTTTTTGGAAGGTTGAAGGAAGATTGAAGACCATAGCTTTATAGCTTTTTGAAGGGTTTTGTAAGATTGTCTTCAATTCCTTTCCTTGTTGTCTTGTCTTGTTGGATTATTATCCAAGGAACGCTTTTGTTTGTGATATTTGATTCAGTTATTGAAGTCTTTTCATTAAATTCTTCTTTGTTCAAATATTCACCTTTTCCCATATATTTAATACTTTCATGATGATGATGAGTGGCTAATTTCCTTGTGTGATTCTAGGGTGATTGGCTGAAGGTTGTGGGAAAAACAATGATAGAATAATCTTAGATTCCAGTAGGATCCTGAAAGTTCGAGTCTTTAACCTTAACCCTAAGCATCTCGTTCGGTTGATGAACATCTCGGCCAGGGTGGAATTCTTCTGACCGAGGTGACTTATCCGACCCTAAACTGAGAGTTAAGTGTTAGAGTTTGCTAAATCCTATTCTTATTACACCTTTCTGGTTCAAAGTAAGCTTAGGATGAGACTTACCCGGTAATTCCTTAGTTTGTGTACCAACGATCATAAGTGTAGGTAATAAAGGTTTGTCCTTTATTGGGGTTTGAGTGTGCTTCCATCCCATCTTTGTGAGTTAGCCTGAGACTTACCCGGTAAAGGTTGATTCTATTCCCTTAGATGGTGTGTTAGTTTGAGATTATAGTTCTTTATCTTGATTCCTTGAGACTTACCCGGTAATAGGAGTTACGGTTTAGGATTAGTGTGTAGTGAGACTTACCCGGTGATCTACTCCACTTTAGAAACACCTTCCCCACGCAAAAATCTCAGCTTTGTCCGCTTATCTATAGATCTTGAGTTGGAACCACAACTAGATGCTTTAATCCCTAGAATTGCATGTTTGCTTTATTTGACATCTTATTCATCTTTGATTGTGTTAAATCGCTCTTGTGGTTAGCATTAACATTAGCATACCGTGTTGACTTTGTTTCACCAAGTCCCTGTGATCGACCCCTGGAATTTTCTTGCTTTTACTACGATTGACCCGTACACTGCGGGTTCGCATCCTTGTTTTAAGCTTAAGTCTAGGGTTATAAATTTAAAGCTTGCACACACCGTTTGGAGCGAACAATCTGCTCCTCAAGCTCCAAAAAAGAAAGTTGTTCAGAGTCCCTCAATTGCTAAAGAAGAAAAATCTTTTGAAGACCTGGATAAATCTCAGACGAACGGTCTTCCCTCATAATGGTTCGTTAATTTTCAAGCTTCTGGATCTTGGCTTGATGGTTTTCACAATCGACCGCTCTGTATGTGTGATTTGGTGGATACTGATTTTCTCGATACCCTCAAGATACCTTGCATAGACAAGCTGAAGAGTTCGATTATCTGGAAGGTTCTAAACCCTGGAGAATTTTCTTTTCCACGACTCACGAGACTATTCTATGTTAATCTCATCACAAAAAGGGACAAAGGATGTATCCCTCTTGAATCTTCAGTTAAAGGTACTCAAATTTCACTCACTCCTTCTATTTTAAGTGAGAATTTTAGAATTCCTACAGATGTTGTATTCAACCATCCTTCAAGATCAGAGAGTGTTCGTATTGCTGAGGAATGGTTCCAAATTCAACCTCACGTCAACTTACTCATACATCTCTAACCTTAGAGGCTAAAATAGTGTTTACCATACTGGTTCGATGTGTTGTTCCTCGTGCAAACTCAAAAGAGCTGCTGACTGATCAATCTCTGGAATTTATTCATTTGCCTATGTATGATTTGGAAATAGATGTGCCTAATTTGATTCTCAAACATATGATGCATTCTGTCAATTCTAAGAGACCTATTCCTCTGCCTTATGGAAATTTGTTGCCTAAGGTCTTTGATTATTACAAAATTGACACATCCTTTGAGGAAAGATAGTCTATTTCTAGCAAAATTGATGAGAACTGCTTAGAACGTCTGGGGATTGAGAAAACTCTTGCAGGAACATGGACTTTAAAAGGAAAAGGAACTACTCAAAAATCCAATTGAAGAAGCTAAACCTTCTCCTACTCCAGAAATCACGTTAGAAGGTTGTGAAAAAGAAATAGCTTGTCTCAATCGTGAATTTTCAGTTTGATACCAAGAGGAGAATGGATACAAATTTTGAGTTGCTTGCTACCATAAATGCTAAAGTCAATGAAATGTATTTGATGAGTGCTCTTACACTGACTACAAAGGGAAGAATTTTTCCCACACCTGAAGATGTAGCTCAACATACTAAAGATAAAGTTGAGAATGTGTTGATGAATTGTAAAAGGCGTGTACAGAATAAATCAATTTTGTATCCAACTCATGTTCAACCAATGTTTTTGCCAAAGGTTGAGTATGAAGTAGTTAAGTAGAGCCGAGCTAAAGAAAAGAGAAGACATTTGACAGTTGAAATGGATGATTGGCGCTATAAGAAATCTTCATCCAAAGGAAAGAGGAAGTTCTATGAGGAGAATTGAGCTGATTGGTTTTCTGAAAATTTTTATATGTGTGGTTTGTGAAAATAATATTTTTGGATCTATAATCGGATTTAAAACTCTCGTGCTTTGAGTGTTTTTTCTCCCTTGTTGAAAGACAAAGGGGGAGAAATATGATCCTCCTACATTTCAATATACTACATTCTGCATTTTTAGTTTTTATTTTCATATGCATTGCTAAACTAACAAATGCAGGTACGATAAAACATTTGTGTTGTCTTCCATCAAGGGGGAGATTGAAAACTCCACCTTGTTTATAATGTTTTACAGGTGTTGATGATGGAATACTTAACACAAATGTAGTAGTTGGATATACTAAACAATGTATTGATTATATTCTCTAGATGCTTGGTTGTTTTGAATTCAGTGCATGTATTATCAAATGTCAAGGGCCTTGATTCAAGGGTCTTGAAGTATAACTTAAGGACAAAGAAGATAGCATTTACAAAAGAACGATCTCAAAGGCCTTGAAGTTATATGCACGAAGGATTCAAATGAAAAGAAGATCTTCCAAGAAGATTTGCTCAAACGGAAAGATTTTTGAAAGATCTCTTTCAACCGAATATCTCACGAAGATTCTCTAAAAACAAAAGCGGCAAAAATATCTTCTCCCACGATTCAACAGAAGACGAGAAGATCAAGGAGCTAAGGACTCGACGTGTTCTCAGGAGTTGAAGATTTGCAACGTCTCTCGAAACAAGAAACGATCTTCATGGAGAAGAAGATTCATCTTCAAACGGTCATCTCTCCAACGGCTAGAAGACCTCTCCATAGAATAGTATAAATGAAGATGATGGTCGAAGAAGAAATACAGAAGCATACACAAGAAAACATCTTTACATCTTCAAGCAATCTAAACATCTTCATTCATTGTTTTTCTTTCTCTCATTTACGCAAAAGCTATATCCCCTCAGAGAGAGAAAATAATAGAGCTCCATTGAAAGATCTAAATATTGTTATACTAGAGTGTGTGTTACTTTGCAAAGTAACTAGGCTATTATAGCTATGTTGAGAGTTGGAGCTAGATCATAGCATTGACTACAGTGAGAGAAGAAGGGGATTTCTTCTAGTTTGTATCTAGGACTCTTTGAATCTGATAATAGATAGTTAGATCTTAAGGCTATACCCTGGGACGGAGAGTAGGCTATTTAGAGCCGAACTTTGTAAACATATCCTTGTGTCGATCTTTTCAATTCCGCACCATATATACTTTATTGTGACTAACTTTGTTTTGCAGGAGCACGAAGTCAAGGCCATTGAAAGTTGTTTCAAAGCCCTTGAAATCAAAGTTACACAAAGAGCACAAATCGACATCAAGTCCCTTGAAAGAAGTTTCAAAGCCTTGAGATTTAGTTTGCGAAAAGTTTCCATACTCTATTCAACCCCCCTTCTAGAGTATCTTTTACCATATTTATTTCACCTACCGGTTCTTCAAGGAGTATAGTAATTTTCAATGGCATCACTAGCAATCAAGGCATATTCATGCAGATTTATTTCATTCATGAGCAATATAGACTCAACATTATTAGAGGAATATTTCCTGTTGGGGATTCTAACTCTAGGTTGTCTATCTCTTGTGAGTTGATAATCATTTTCTCCTATGTCATGCACATCAATGTTACTATCATTTTCCATATCAGTATTATCAGCAAGTAAGATAGCATTGTCATTTTCAGAATGAGAAATATCAAAGTTATCATTATTCAGATGTATATCAAAGGACAAAGAAGTACTATCAACCACAGTTTCAGAAATATTTTCATTCCC
>BSUD01000007.1:104757660-104784910 GCA_033239045.1 Fagopyrum esculentum | reverse complement strand
CCCCCCCCCCCCCCCCCCCCTAATTGTTGAGTAAAATTTTCAGATTCATCATTGCCCCTATCATTCCTATTTTCAGAATTTTGGGAGTTCTCTTCTAGATTATTATCTAGTCTTCTACTAGTACTATAAGAGTTGTTGTATCCTATATTAAAACTCTTCTTCTTTCCAATTGATGTGAATTTGGTCATTTTGGTTGTAAAAATTAGGGATAATGTCATCACTATGGTCCTCAACAACAAATTTTTTTCTAATGTTTCTAAAATGTAAGTCATCTTCATTAAAAGTCACATTTCTAGATGTTATGACTTTATAACCACTAGGTTGTATGAGCAGAATTTTATAGGCTTTAACTCCTTCAGGATAGCCAAGTGGAATCCCCTTTTGTGCCCTTGGTTGCAATTTCCCTTGTGTTGTATGAGAATATGTAGTGCAACCAAAGGGTTTAATAATGTGATCGAACTCGATCCGAACACAAGGATCCACCGGCACAAGTTCACACTCGGATTGGAATCGGTGAAATGGAATACTTATGTTTTTTTGGATTTTTGTGTTTTTGGATATGAAGAGTAAATTCCCCCGGCCTCTCACTTTGGGAATCCCTCAACTCGAACGAACTACCCTCGGAATCTCACTTTGGGGTTCGAACCTTCGTTCCTCGGCCTCTCACCTTAGAACCACCTAAGCATAAAACAAACAACAACTTTGAAAGCACAAAGGCTAACTTACTTCATTTAACTTTACTTCTCTTACAATGGGAGGATACAAGGCTTTATATAGTCACAAAACTCAGCCTAGAAACTCCCTAATTAAGTGCTAGAAATATCAAAGATTTATCAAAAGAAAATGCAAAAAATTCAAGGGTTTTTCTAGGAAATTCAAACACATAAATGGCCACATTTTGCATTTATTGAAAGATGACTCTTGAATCATATTCTCTTCACATGGACAACACATCAAGAAGGGTCAAATATTGTCTTGGACGTCCATATTGAAGGAGAAAAAGATCATTGAACTAACTTGGCCTTCATTCAATGTATGTGTGTGAAGATGCCTTCAATGTTTGATTGAATGTTGACTTGTTGACCTTTACATGATTAATACATAAATTCATGCATAATATATGAATAATATGAGCATGGTATGCTGCATGAAATATGTATTGGTTGGACATGCATATGTTTTGTATAACCATCTTCATGCCTCCATGCATGATCTTGCCAACAATCCATACAAGTACCGTAGTTGCTGCAATGTAGGGTAATTTTCACCCTCTTCCTCTTGGAATCTCGACTTTGTGTAAACTAGAAAGTTGTAGATATTGAAAATACCTTTCAAAGTGGTACTAATAGGTATTTTAATTCCAAGAATTTCCTCAGTTATAGGAGTTTTACTGATAGTGCGCAAATCTGTCATCTTAGCTAGAGAGTGTGAAAATTGCCTTGCATTAGGCATGCTCGGAGCAAGCATTTTCAGTTTGATTTCAATAGATTAGCATGCATATGTTTTGGCTTTCTCCCTGTCCATAACTCATGTGGGGTTTTAAAATGAACCACAGAGGAGGGAGATCTGTTTAGGAGATATGCTGTAGTAGTCACTACTTCACCCCATAGAGAGTGTTTGACCCCTACAGTGATTAGCATGCATCTAGTTTTTTCTAGGAGTGTTCTATTCATCCTTTCTGCAGTTCCATTTTGTCGTGGGGTACCTGGTATGGTTAGGTGTCTTTTAATCCCATTTTTCTTACAAAATTCATTGAAGTCTTTGTTACACAATTCCAACCCATTATCAGTTTTTAGACATTTTATCTTCAAGTTTTGTTAGTTCTCAATAGAAATTTTCCAATCTTTAAAAACACTAACAGCTTCATCTTTGGTTTTTAGAAGATATACCTAAACCTTCCTAGAGAAATGATCTATAAACGAAATGAAGTATCTCTTCCCACCTACAGTCTCAATTTGATAAGGACCCCATAGATCATAATGGACATATTTTAAAGGTTGCTTAGCTATGTAGGTGGATTTATTAAAGCTGTTTTTAGTTTTCTTTCCAAAGATACAATTTTCACAAAACTTGATTTCAGTGGGTTTTTTTTATCCAATATGCTTTGTTTATAGAGGTTCTAGAGACCTAAGTTTCCAGTATGACCTAATCTGACATGCCAGTTTTTTGTTTGATCTTCATTCATATTATTACTATCAACAAAGAGATTCAATTCAGGTGAGGTGATAATATGATATAGCCCACCCTTTTTGATGCTCTTAATAAGAGTATGACCATTTCTTATGACTTCCCTTATACCATTGTTAGTATTAATCTGATATTTTAAATTATCAAAAACAAATTCAGACATTAAGATCCTCCTAAGGCCAGGAACCCATCTAACATTTTGTAACACTTTGATTTTACCATCATACATGCACATAAGAATGTTTCTTACCCTCCTAATAGACAAGGCAGTATCATCTCCTAACTTAACCTCAACCCCATGAAACTCATGCAAAGAGATAAAGAGAGATTTATTTGAGGTAGCACGCATAATACAACCGGAATCAAGAATCCAAAAATTAGAATTTCAAGGTAATTCAGATGCACACATCAATAATTCACAAGGATATTCAGAATAGCTTCTTTCAAACAAAGACACTTTACCATCAGGATTTTTATTGTCATTAGACTCATCCCTTTTTGTCTTTCTACATTCATTTGCAAAGTGACCAATTTTTTCACAATAAAAACATTTTTTATTTGTTCTATCAGGATCAGTATTAGCAGGTTTATATGGTTGATTATTTCCTTCACCTTTCTTATTCCTATTGTCATTAGATTTTCCCTTAGCTCTTAACACTTCAGTTTTAGTGTCAGTTTTCTTCTCAGTCTTAGTTTTAAAAAACTTCATGACTTCATTTTTCTCAGTAATAGCCTCTATAATCTTTGTTTTACTCAAGGTTTCAGAACTATACTGGATAACATCCTCGAATGTGTCGACCTCTAGAGTTCAGGGTAGGAGCTCATGTCTGGTTGAGAGTAACTTTGACGCGAGGCGTCAAACGTTATGGCATAAAGGGGAAGTTGAGTCTCCGATATGTCAGTCCTTTCGAGATACTGGATAGAGTTGGGAGAGTAGTGCACAGATTGATTTTTCCACCGAAGTTAGAGGGTGTTCACCCTATGTTTCATGTGTCTCAGCTGAGGGAGTACATACCAGACCTGAGGCACATTGTGAGTTATGATGATCTAGTGGTTGAGCCGGACCACACTTTTACAGAACAACCTTTTGTAGTT
Source organism: Fagopyrum esculentum (assembly GCA_033239045.1). NCBI lineage: Eukaryota > Viridiplantae > Streptophyta > Magnoliopsida > Caryophyllales > Polygonaceae > Fagopyrum > Fagopyrum esculentum. The sequence continues at coordinate 104,781,628 of BSUD01000007.1, read as the reverse complement.
CTAGAAAGAGAGGTGTGAAACGCCTGCATTCGAAGGATATTCCTATGATGAGGATACAGTGGTTGAGACGAGGACCGGAGGAGGCTACCTGAGAGACAGAGGATAGTATCCAGAGGAACTATCCAGAGTTCTATGCGGAGTTAGAGGCACCCGTAGGATCCACGAGTAGATCTTAGTGCCTTTTTGGTGAGTCCTTGTATGCTATGTGCTTATGTGATATGATGTGTTTTCGTACTAGCTTTGATATGTGCATCTGATTTGTTAGATCTTGTTTGCTAGCACGATATATGTATAGCTGGAGATGGTTCTTTCCTCCATGCTATGTAATATGTTTAGGATTAGCTGGAGATGGTTCTTTCCTCCATGCTATTATTGATGGACATAGTGTGAGTGGAGACGGTTTTCCTCCACACAGTTGTGTTACGAGTACGATTGGTTGGAGACGGCTTTCCTCCATGCCTTGTGACGTGGTTAGTAGTTGGCTAGAGATGATTTTTCCTCTATGCCTTTGGATAGCGTTGTGATCTTGTTGCTGAAGTTGGTGATTCCTCCATGCTGTGTTTTGAGGTTATAGAGTGTTATAGGTTGATACGTTTGAACGGAGATGTGATACCTCCGATATAGAGAGTGTCTATACCTCGGCGTATGGGTCCGAGAGGATTTGAGAATTGTTCAAGTTTCGGGACAAAACTTTTTCATAAGGGGTGTGTGATGTAATAGCTAGGATTTCCGAATTCTAATTAATGTTGATTAACTTAATCAGTGATAATAATTGACATATAACTCGCGAAGATTGCGTAAGTGTTGAGTATAAGTCCTACCGTTATGTTCCTAGCGTAATTTTGGCTTATGGTGAAATTTTCACATTTTCCCCCGGGTAATTATTTTTACCCTCCAGTATTATTTGGAGCATTTGGGAGCTCCAATTAATAAAAATGCAGTTGAGAGAAATGAACAGGACATCGGACATGTCTTAGATATGAAATTGCATGAAAAGGAAAAACAGCCAAAAGAGTCGCTATTTCGTTTCTTAACGGCTAAGAAAGACAACTTAGGAATACATGTTTTCTGAGGCAATTGTGGAATGATTATCCCTACAATATTCAAGATTTATTGTTCCAATTTCGATAAGTTTGGAGACGGGGGTTCAACCCGCCATTGGATCGGTTAAATGATAATTATCGACTTCGCTAAAGGATAATTATCGACTTCACTAAAAATAGCGGAAAATCGTTTATTAATTCATTTCCTTTCACGTTTCCTCGTAAAAGCTCTGATTTCTCTCAAACTTCAAACTCAGATCTACTCTCCGTTTCTAATCCGATTTCAATTCCGTTTGAGTTTCTGGATTCCTCTCTTCATTCTCTTCATATCGGTACTAAGTTTATGCATTTCCGAGCAAATGAGGACCTGGTCGAGCATATATGTCACGGGGACAGTTCCGTCACTCAGATTCCGGTGAATTTGATGTTGTACATGCGTAGCCTGCGACGTTTTGATTCCGAATCTTCTTTCAAATCGTCAATCGGGTTAGTAACGAATAAGTTATGAATTTATTTGTTTTCCGTACTGCGATTTGGCCTAAATTGACCTTAGGCTTTTCAAAATGGATAATTAGAAATTCCATTATGATCATTATATTATTCTGGTGTTTATGGGTTGTTTGTTTGATGAAATCCGATGACATGTGGGTTTAGAAATGGCCTGCGGGCAAAACATTATTTTGGTGAAATTTAATTAATTAATTAAAGGTTAATTAATTAAATTAGGATTAAATTTGAGATTGAGGAATACTGATTAGATGCATGCTAGGTGTTAGAATGAGTTGAGGATCATGATGATGTTATGGATATCGGTTATGGCTTTAAGGTTTAGTATGTGTACGAGTATGATGAGATGTTATGTTGAGGATATGCCTTAGGCATTTATGAATGTGTTGAGGATCTGAGGTTTAGATTTGAGATATAGGTTGGTTGTGGTTAGTGAGACGAGTCTCCTAACCTTTTGCAGTATGTGATTGTGTGTGCCTTGCTATTACAGGCGTTGATTACTTCCCCAAGGGGAAGCTGTGACATGGTACAGGTTACGAGTATATCAGGTAAGTCCATGAGACTTATTTAGCGTGCAGTTGTGGATTGTATGATTGTGATGGTTGTGTGTGTTCATATGATTGTTCATTTATAACCTAAACCGGACTAGGATGACCATTTATTACATTTATTTGGCCCAAGTATATTATAACGGGCGGTAACCACCGGTCTCCGCCTGCTGGTTAGGAGGAGGTACCTGGAAGCCAGTAACACAGGGGGGGACGAGTGACGATCACCCCCAATGCAAACCCCTGTGTTAACGGGGAAAGGGACAAGGTTCTTTAGGTTCCTCGTGTTACAAAAGAAGTTGAATTAGTAATGGAATAACGTAATGAAAGATAATAAATGAATGTGTGTCGCATTGCATGTATGAGATGTTGATGTGTGGTTGTGCTATTACCTTCTTGCTTTTCATTGCTGTAGCTAACGGTTTCATACCGTGTTGTAGATGATCTGCAGGTTAGGAAGACTGCAGGGTGAGACAGATGGTGTGGCCAACCGAGGACTTCTGTACATTAGGATGCGCGGGATATGAGATCTTTTGTATCAGATGTTGTGGTTTGATGTTTTGTACTCGGCTCTGAGTTTGTAAACCCTTTTGATGTATCATATTCAACTTTTATGTATTTTGTTTTAATCTACCTGTGCCTTGTTGTAAGATCTAGTGAACTTGTTGTCAGACTAGGGTCAGGATCCATTGTGAGATCCTAACCCAATGTGACACTCCAAGTCCCGTAGATTTGGGGTGTTACAAGATGAGATTTGGAAGATCGTCTCTCTTTCCTGCTTCATGGTTTCTCTTACACTTGCGAAGAAGAAAACCCTAGATCCAGATAAACGCCTCTCTCGACGATCCAGGAAGATCTCAGAATATATATGCAATCACCAGCTGAGAGACATTCCTTTTTTCTGAGTTACGGGCCTAGTTGTTGGGCTTGCAATTGAACTATGACGTGGGCGTTTTTATTCCTATAGTCTACTTATCCTAATTAGATAATTCACTATATATATGTATATATATATAGGGTGTGGTTTCCTTGAAAACATGCTTATCGTGTAATCATGAGAACAATCTTAGACCGTCGGATGGTGAGTATTAAGGGTCGAGATTTAGTGTAGATATTATAATTAATAATAATTACGAATAATAATAATTAGGAATAACCAACAATAACTACGAATAATCCACTCAACCAACAATAACTACGAATAATACATTAAACGATATGACACATTCGTAACAAAACTAATAATACTTACGAATTTGTTCTCATGATTATACGATAATTCTGTTCTCAAATGATCTATATATATAGGAAAAGGATCAAGTGAGAATAAGAGTTACGGTAGGAAATGAGAACGGATTTAGATCACACGATTTAATTCAATGGACGGATATGATTTGTTAGTATAATAAGATAATAATTAATGATGTATTCATCGGTTTCCTAAGTTAAGTAATATATTTACTTTCTTAATTTATCATTAGATCCGATTACACTAAGAATTACCGGTGAATGTTTTATTGATGATTTATTCCTAAAATTTACGAAAACACGAATCACTAACTTTATGCACGAATGAACCGAAACGTATAATAAAAGAACTTATAGCAATAAAACTTACAAGCACGACTCAGTTACTCTAGCACACAATCAATATGCATGAATGAATCGATAGTCATATTCACGATTACATTCATATAAGAACATGCACGAATGAAAATAAAATTCACATGCAGGACTTGGTTTACACAATTAGTTTAACACAATCACTACTACACATGAATGAACCTCAACGTGCAATATAATAAATTGAACATACATCAGCACTATTGGTGCACGTATATGTTCATGCATTGCTTGTGCAATATAAGTGCATACGAGTGCATGACAATTAGTGATTTGCACGATTAGTATATGGTACTTGTGCATATAAGTGCATGGTAATACACGCAAGTAGTGATTTGCATGTAAGTACATGGTAGTATATATTTATGATTTGTATAAGTGCACTTACAATAAATGATTTGCACGTGTACTACCATTATACACAAGTAGTGATTTGTATATTATAATTAGTACAACGCATGCACGAGTAGTATACACTTATTCGTTGAAGTTGATAAGTTATCGCTGATGTAATTTCTCTGCTGATGAGAATTAACAATCGTGCACATCATAATTAATATAACGTGTTAATAGTTTCCATATTAGTAAAATATTGTATCCGTGTATATAATATTACCATAAACACGACTATGATAATAAGTTGCATCTAAACGATTACCTTATAAACGATTACCTTATATAGGGTGTGGTTCCAATGAGAACAGATACTTTTCTGGTCTCTACACATCACATTTAGATCAATCGTCTCTTTCTCTAGATTAGCATAATCTTGATGTAGAGAAGAGATATTTTTCTTAAGAATCGCATTTTCTGATTCCAAGCCATTGACATTGGCATCAAGGTCTAACTTTGAAGTGTTGAGATTTTCAACTTCCAAAGACAATTCACTCACTATATTCTCTTTTTTTAATAACCTATCTCTTAAGAGATTTATTCCAATTCTATGGTCTTTATCGTTAATGATAATATCTATTAATAATTCAGCAAGTTCTTTGCTAGGTTAAGACATTAGGGTTCTTACCACTCTTCAAGGTAGTGGTGGGGATCTTCTTCTTGATCGGCCATTAAGAATAGGTTTGCTTGATCATTTTCATCATCCGAATCATTTGAAAAATCTGAGTCACTCCATGATGCTACCATCACCTTCTTCTTTCGATCATTCTTCCTATAATTGTTCCTCTTCTTTTGTGAACACTACGTTACAAGATGATCTGCTTCACCACATTCAAAACAAGTTAGAACTTTTGTTTTCTTATTAGGGTTAGAACACTTACCTATAGGTTTTGATGATCGTGGATAGTCTTTGTTTGTAAATTGCTTCTTCATTTGTAGAAACCTCCTGAAATCAAGGCAAACGGGTCTTCCTCCTCATTATCACTCTCTTCATCATCCGATGGAATGTTATCCTTCTTGGATCTTAAGCAAGATTCTTTGCGTTTGAAGATGACTCTCCATCCTCTTCTCCAAGAACCATTTCATGAGTGATTAGCTTATTAAGTAGGTCATCGAGAGGTAATGTTGAGAGATTTTGAGCTTCTTCGACGACGATCACTTTTGGTCCCCACTTAGCTTTAGGCAAACTCCTTAGGACTTTCCTTACTTTTTCCTCATTTGTGAATACCTTTCCAAGTGAGTCAATGCTATTCACAATTTTAGTGAATCTTTTGAACATTTCCTTGACCGTCTCATTTGAAGTCATCTTAAATAACCCATATTGCCTAAGGAAGATGCTAATCTTTGTCTCCTTTACTTGACTTGTTCCTTCGTAAGTGACTATCACCTTATCCCATATTTCTTTTGTGCTTTTACATGATGAGACACGGTTGAATTCATTTGCGTCTAGTTCACAATAAAGCAAGTTCATAGCCTTGTAGTTTTTAGCGATGTTATCCAAGTCCGTTTGAGTGAAGTCAGCTTCATTCTTTTGAACCTGGACTCCCTCAACTGTTGTGGTTGGTATTCTTGGTCCAGTTTGAATAATGCTCCATAATTTCATGTCTTGATCATTGATAAACATTTTCATTAGAGCTCTCCAATGTGCAAAGTTATTACCACAGAAAAGGGGTGGTCGAGATGTGGATCTTCCTTGAGCGAATCCTCCATCACCTATAGAGTTCATGATTAGACTCACTGATGGTTAAACCAATATACATGAGCCTAGCTTTGATACCAATTGAAGAACCGAGTTGGGGATTAATAAGGATATAAATATTCTAGAAGGGAGGGGGGGGGGTTGAATAGAGTATGAGAACTTTTCGCAATATCGGATATCAAGGCTTTGAAATGAATCTCAAGGCCTTGAAGTCGATCTCTGCGCTTAGTGACAAAATTGTTTCTCAAGGCTTTGAAGTGAATCTCAAGACTTTGACTTTGAAACCTGCAGAAGATTGTTAGTCACAATATAAGGGATAGAAAGTGCGGAAATTAAAAGATCGACACACGATTTGGTGACGAAGTTCGGCCCTAACAGCCGACTCTCCGCCTAGGGTTTCCGAGCTTAGGATTCTAACTATCTATTATCTGCTTGTTGTGAGTCCTAGATACAACTTAGAAGAACTTCCCTTCTTCTCTCAGTGTAGCCTCAATGCTACGATCTAGTCAACTCCTATTCTAGCAATAATAGCCTAGTTATTTCATAGAGTAACACACTCGAGTATAACACTAAGATGATATGCCAATATAGCTCTTGTATTTATCTCACTCTAACAAATAAACTTAAGTACGCTCAAAGAGGAATATCAACTTTTGGATCGATGAAGTTGTCTCAAATGATCGCTTGTAGGCTTGGTATATTCATCTTCAACCGATGTGTCTTTTATAGTCTTCTATGGAGGATCTTCTTCTAGGCGTTGCAAACTTCTTTCCTCCACAAAATCCTTTTGTTTGTTGAACGAGATCTTCTCATGTGTCGTTTGAGTACTAGCCGTTTGAGTAGAATCTTTGAACACGATCTTCTCCAAGATCTTCTCTTCAAATGTTTTCCTGATAGTCGTTTGATGTCTTCAAGGAAATCTTTGTGAAGATCTTCTCTATAGCCGTTCGAGATCTTTAACAAACTTCTTCATAGGCGTTTGAAACCTTTAATGAGACCTTCTCCATGATTCTCTCTTCAAACATCTATCTTCTCCAGCAAGATCTTCTTGGTTGGTCATTTGGTCGTTTAAAAACTTAACTCTATTAGATCTTCTCGTTTGTTCGTTTGGTTGTTGTAGTAATGCTTCCGCCAAGATCTTCTCTTGATATTGTCCATGACCTACACACTTTTAACAAACAAACCAAGACAAACGATCTAGAAATATAATCGATATTTGTTAGTTATAAAAATCGCTTTTTATGTTAAGTCTCCCATCATTAAATAAAACACTTAATAACAAAGGTGGAGTTATCACAGACTTCTTTCGTGTGTACTTCCTTGGAAGATGAACGTTTATTCTCGTTGACTCATGTTGGTTGGATCATCATGTTTTTCCTTGAAAACTTTTTTACTTTCAGGTTTCTTTTGATGTATTTTTGTGTATTTCTTTTTCTCCTTTGTTGTGTGACATTTTATGACGGTTAGTCCATCTGCCGATCTTTTTTAACCTTTCGACCCATTAAACGGCGCGCCGCTCGAACCGCTTTCCATTTATAAAAAATAAATAAATGACGATATGAGAAAAACTTGTCTGCGGCGATATTTATATTTGAACTAATTTCCACAAGTGACCCACAATTGAGCTTGTTTACACAATTTTAAAAGTCCATGTTAGTTTTTACATTCCACCCAAAGCTTATAGTCCCACCAATTTATAAGAATCTCTCCTTCAACCATTAATTCCCTTAATCTATCTTATGGTCGAACGTTTCATAAACTTCGACCACTTAATTCTATCGATCAACTACTTTTAACCGAACGGATCCAATGTTATCTCCGGCAATTTGACCAAAAAGTTTGTGTAAGGTTACCATAAAATAAAAAAAAATGAAGATTTAAGCTTCAACCGAAAGCAAATAAGAGAAAAAAGACGGAAAATATGAGCCCTTTCGTGCAATAGGTTGTATCGTGCAATATAAGGACCCAAATATTCAAAACGGTACTGTGAGTGCCAAGGAAAGCTAACCCCTTGCATGTCTTAAGGGCTCATCCACGTACATAGATTGCACATGCCACTCTTTTTCTAACTACTTTAGATACTCAGCAATACATAGAGGATTTCAATTTCACATCATTAGCTTCGCAATGCAAAAGAAGCAAAATCCCTTGTTAATTATAAAAATATGGTGGTCAATATCATACTTAAAAACCATGCAACCTACGTACTTGCTACCTACCTTTATTATATTGCATGCATGTGAGCCATTGCAAAAATCACGGTCCTGTAGTACCGGCCAGCTAATATCACAATTTACAAGCATGCATTCCTATATATATATATATATATATATATATATATATATATATATATATAGATGGATGGACTACCGTGAATGAGGATCGGAGGAAAAGTGTAACGATACAACAATGTATTTGGGTGGGATGACGCTCTCCCGACAATCGACAATCGGAAGTTCATCTCGCATATACTACCGGAGCCCGGAAGGCGTTCCATTCAAGTGGGAGGAAGAGCCCGGGAAGCCATTAGAGCCCCAACTGAGCAACACCTTGCCACCTCTTAGTCCGCCCCCTGCGTTCCTGGGCTTAGGTTTTCCAAAACTGAGCGTTCAAGTAGACGGCGAGAAGAGCTCTACAACCAAGCCCTCCGTTGCGTGGTTGTGGAAGCAGATCAAGAGGAAGGTTAAGAAAGGTAAGAACATCAACAAGGCAGTGTTTCAAAAGGGCAAGAAGGCGAGTCCACGTCACAACGTTTCTACAGGGTCAATTTCTGGCCGTGTTGAACAAGTTGTGAAAGTTGAGAGTGATGTCGACGGGAGCTATTTATGGAAATTCGACCGAGAGTTGATGATACTGACTCCAAGAAGTTCTATTTCATCATTGTTATCGTCATCTAACTCATTGTCATCCTCGTTTTCACAAACAAGTCCTACTCCGACATTGGAGGCTTCTAAATACAACCACCATAGTTTCACTTGCTATCCTAGGAACTTAGGCGAAATCATGTTTTCTCTTTTCAAACGTGCTTGATATATGATAATTTGTATCTAAAATAGGTGTTTATGTAGTAATCATATGTATTTTAAGAAATCAAATCATCTCAATGCCCTAATTTCATATGAAATCTATTGTATTATCAATTACAAGGATTAATCTCAACGTAATTTAAACTATTTATCCAGACTATAAAGAAAAGGTATATGAAAAAATACGATTCTATACTTTTAATTTAAAGCGAAAAAAGTTTTCAAAATTCAACAATGACAGAAATATATAGCCATATAGGATAATACCTCGATGTAGACTTTATTTGCTTTTCAAACAGACCCTAAGTGTCTATTTGGGAAGTAGATGAAGGTAGCGTTTACTAGCGTTTGGAGCTTACGAAAGTTGATGGTAGCTGAAGGAAAATGGAGTGAGGTGTTTTAGAAACCAAGATGATGGTTGCTGAAGGGAGCTTATGGGAGCGTTTACTAGATAAAAAATCCTCATTTCTATCAGCTTCTAGGAGTAAGTAGATGATGGAAGTATTTGTCCCCAAATTTTCTAGAAGGGCACGCACTGGGTTTGCTTTCTTTCTCATTATTTGAATTTGTCTTTAATCTTTCTTCCATTTGCCCTCTCTGAAGTTGGAGCCCAAGTACCTTCAAACTAATTAAAAATCATCCAGTTCATTTGAACCCCATTTCCATAACAAATTTAATCTCTCTCATCTTGCTGTTAAATCGATATTCCAACTTTTATGTTACAATTCATCCGTTTCATTTCACTTTGTTACTCAATTTAGAAATTTTTGTTTTGATATTCGAGCTTTTACATTCACCCCTTTCGGTGTTAAGAAACTCTACATCTCAAAATTTTATTTTTGTGAAGATGTTTACCTTGTTCAGTTTCCATATATTTTGTCGATTCTAACATGTAAGAAATTACAGCAAGGAAAGCTTACAAAAGAGTGAAATGGTAGCTTCATGAATTGATAGGAGATAGTAGACTCGGTAGAGATGTGCAACCATTGTATGCCAACGAAAGTTACTATACGTCAACTTTGTATTGGATGTTGCTCAATCTGGTAATCATAGTCTAATTTAGAATCTCTTTAATGGTTTTTAGAACTAGATGAATTGCTTTACGGTGGTGGTGGACTAATTTGGGAGTCCATAGAGGTTATTATCGGTTTGAGACCATGTAACGGTTGTGACGTGTTTGGGTCATTGTGGACCGACCAACGGAGATATCGTATTTTACACCCTATTGGAAAAAAAGGGCCGATGAGTCGGATAGTTGTGGAATATGCTAAGCGATAGTAAGATTACTTGGGATTATCGAGTATCATTATCTCGGATCAAGATGAGCAATTCATCTCGGGATTTGTTGGCAGCGGGATCGTGCCGCTTAGGGGACCAATTGTCTTTCATGAAAGTTCTATCCTCGGATAGTTGGTCAACTAGAGAGGACTTTTGTGTTCTTGGGTGCCGTACAGAGAGCATGTGTGCGAGGTAAGGGGGAATGGTAGACATGATAACTCCCCTTTGATTGAGCTTTCGTCTGATGATAGTTGAGATGTATCGTTTATGATGGCCGTTTTGAGCATTTTATGGACGAAAGTATAGTACACCGTGGTGTTGGAATTTGGATAGTATATATAGGGATAACCCTGAGCAGATACGGGACGACCTCGCTCGAGTAGCGGTGGTCCAAAGGCTGATGCTAGCCGAGTTGAGTCGCCGGAAGGCGTATATATAGATGAGAGGCGCAAATCTCTAGAGTTCAGTTATGAAGTAGGTCCGGTTGAGTCGAGAGTTTCACAGGCGCGTGGCATCAAATGTTTTGCATTTAAGAGAAGTTGAGTTTCCATTTTACGGACCTTTTTGAGAGACAAGAACAAGTAGGATGTGTTTTAAAGATTGGCGTGCCACCAAGAGTGGAGGGTGTTTGTCCGACGTTTCTTGTGTCAGTTGAGGGAGTACGTGTATAACTCGAGTTATGATGATTACTCGTGTTGATCTAGTGGCAAACGAAGAGACGATGAGGCTACCGGAAGGACGTGAAATAGTAGCTTTGTTTTAGTTTTTCGATGAGCTAGTTTCATCGATATGGCCGATGGATTAAATTTTATGTGCACGCGCGAGTTAATGTGTTTTGTGTCCCGAGCGGGATTGTGTTGCGTGATCGATTAGATCTTATCTTGGTATCCAATATGCGGTTAATGTGAGTATGTGTGTAGGCCTTGTGAGGTCTTGACGCGGTTGTACGAGTGTGTGATGGTTTGAGTAGAGAGTTGGCGCGTTTATGTTTTCTGAGCGGTTATCGAGATAGTTTTGAGCGAGAATTGGCGAGTAGCAAGTTTCGGGACAAAAATTTTTTTAGGGGGGTTAGATGTGACACCCGGAATTTTTATTCGGTTTGTGAGAGGTTTAGCGACCTTTCCGCAGGCACAACTCTGTCTTTCCGCAGGCACGACGTGTTGAGTGACGAGATTTTATTCCGTATTTCCGTTTTGACCCTTTGTTTGTGTGAGTGAACCTTCATTTTGGGGAAAACGACCCCTCGTTGTCCTCTCCTTGCTTCCCCCTCAGCTGAGTTTCCTCTCTCCTCTCATTTCACTCTCACGTGAAAGTGATTCTTTGTTCGCTCCAAAAGGTGTGTGCAAGTTTTAAAATTTATAACCCAAGAAGTATGCTTGAACAATATGCAAACCCGCAGTGTGCGGATTAATTGTAATAAAAGCAAGAATTTCAGGGGTCGAACACAGGGATTATGGTAAAACAAAGCACAAAATCGGTAGTCAAATATTGCTAACAACTAAAAGCAATGAAAGCAATCAAAGATGATGTATAAGTCAAGTAAGGGGAAATGCGGATTCTAGGGATTAAAGCATCTAGTTGTGGTTCCGACTCAAGATCTCAAAAGATAGTGTGGACAAAGCTGAGGTTTGCAAAGGGAGGGTGTTTCTAAGGTAGGAATAGATCACCGGGCAAGTCTAACTACTCACTATCCCAAACTAAAGCTCCTATTACCGGGTAAGTCTCAAGGTACTAAGGAAAGGAACTATAATCTCAAACCAACACACCACCCAAGGGAATAAAATCAACCTTTACCGGGTAAGTCTCAGGCTAACTCACAACGATGGGATGAAGGCACACTCAAACCCCAATAAAAGGATAAACCTTAATTACCTACACTCATGATCTTAGGTAAACAAACAAAGGAATCACCAGGTAAGTCTTATCCTAGGCTTGCATTGAACCAGGAAAGGTGTAATAAGGATAGGATTTGGCAAACTTAAACTCTTAACTTCAGATAAGGTTCGGGGAAGGTTCACCTCGTTCACTCAGATTCCACCCCGGCCGAGATGTTCAACGACTGAGCAAGGTGTTCTAGGGTTAAGGTAAAGACTCGAGCTTTTAGGGTCCTGATGGGATTAAGATCATTCTATCATCGTCTTTCCCACAACTTTCAGCCAATCACCCTAGAATCGCATAAGAAACTTAGCCAACAATCATCACGATAACAACAATCAAATTAATGGAAAGGGAATCAATATTCGAACAAGAAAACCTTAAGTAAAAAGTCTCAATAACTTAATCAAACAATCAACAAACAAGCGTTCCTCAATCACAATTCATCAAAGACAACAAGGCAAAAGAAATCTAAGAAGATCTTACAAACCCCTTCAAAAGCCAACTCCAACTATGATTCCTTCCTTTCTTGAACTTCAACCTTCAACTCTTCCTTCAAACTTGCCTTCAAAAACTCCAGAAATCCTTCAGAAAATTCTTGATCTGAAGATGGCTGAATTGTAGAAAATCATCTCATATATATATAGGAGAATTATCTTTCAAAAATTAAATATCTTAAGAAGATAATTTCCTTAAAATATTATTCCAAATCTTCCAAAATAAATCAGCCAAAAGATATTATTCCTTCCAGAAATCCAGCCAAAAAATATGTGATATTCACTTTCCAAAATTAGAAGATCTCAACCAAAATTAAAGATCCCATGTCCCGTCATCAGTTCGCCTCGGTTCAGACGCTCCTCAAGATCACCTCGGTCGAGGTGGTACTGTAGCTAACCGAGGTGAATCTCAACTGAATGTAAAATCTCTCTAATCTGGTCTAAAGTTAATCTTCTTAATCATTTCCATGCTTTCTGATATCTTCCTTAAGCTCTAGAATGTAGCTCCAATGACTCCTTAGCTTCCTTGGCTCCATTTTAGTCCAAAACGTTCCATTTTACCTACAATTACAACGAAACTAGGTGTAGACCTTGATTCCCGCAAAGGTAGATAAAACAACAATATAATCATAGAATATACATTCATACATGCAGATTATTGAAGATAAAACGTCTAAACCAGCCCCAAAATATAGACAATAATACATGCTATCATTCTTCCCTTCTACACTCTCTCTTTTGCCTTAAATGCTCTTGGTAGCCCTTCCATGGGGATCTTCGTCTTCCTTTCCCTCTTGTGTATGATGTCCAACAGTGAGTGATAGCATGAATTATAGTCTATATTTTGGGGTTTGTTTGGACGTTTTATCCTTCATAATCTGCATGTTTGTATGTATATTATGTAAGTTGACTACCATTTCATCTACCTTTGCGAGAATCGAGGTCTACACCTAGTTTTGTTGTAATCGTAGGTAAAATGGCACGTTTTGCATCGAAAAGGAGCAAAAGGAGTCATGAGTCATTTGGAGCTACATCCAGGGAGCATAGCCATGGATTAAAGATTCACTTTGGACCAGTTTCTAGAGATTTCACATTCAGTTGTGACTCACCTCGGTTGACCAGAGATTCATCTCGACCAAGGCGATCCAGAGACGTCGACTCGACCGAGGCGAACACCTAGGACGCGGTGAGAATATTTTATTCTTGGCTGAGATCTTTTATCTTTGGAAGGTGATCTTATATTTTTGGGCTTGGCTCCTGGAAGGAAGAAGATCTTATATTTTACCTATTTTTATGGGAAAAAATCTCTCTAAGATATCTTATTTTTGGAGGGTTATTCTCCTATAAAAAGGATCGGATTTCCCATAAATCCGGCATCCGCTATCAGCGCAAGAACACGCTATACCGTCAGGGTTTATAGCACGCAGCAGCAGCATACTCCAATTGGGGGGAGATTCGAAGAACCTTTTTGAAGGTTGAAGGAAGATTGAAGTCTATAGCTTTTATAGCTTTTTGGAGGGTTTTGTAAGATTGTCTTTAATTCCCTCACTTGTTGTCTTGTCTTGTTGGATTGCTATCCAAGGAACGCTTTTGTTGTGATATTTGATTCAGTTATTGAAGTCTTTTTCATTAAATTCTTCTTGTTCAAATATTCACCTTCTTCCCATATATTTAATACTTTCATAATGATGATGAGTGGCTAATTTTCTTGTGTGATTCTAGGGTGATTGGCTGAAGGTTGTGGGAAAAACAATGATAGAATAATCTTAGATTCCAGTAGGATCCTGAAAGTTCGAGTCTTTAACCTTAACCCTAAGCATCTCGTTCGGTCGATGAACATCTCGGCCGGGGTGGAATTCGTCTGACCGAGGTGACTTATCCGATCCTAAACTGAGAGTTAAGTGTTAGAGTTTGCCAAATCCTATTCTTATTACACCTTTCCTGGTTCAAAGCAAGCTTAGGATGAGACTTACCCGGTAATTCCTTAGTTTGTGTACCGACGATCATAAGTGTAGGTAATAAAGGTTTATCCTTTATTGGGGTTTGAGTGTGCTTCCATCCCATCTTTGTGAGTTAGCCCGAGACTTACCCGGTAAAGGTTGATTCTATTCCCTTAGATGGTGTGTTAGTTTGAGGTTATAGTTCTTTATCTTGATTCCTTGAGACTTACCCGGTAATAGGAGTTACGGTTTAGGATAAGTGAGTAGTGAGACTTACCCGGTGATCTACTCCACTTTAGTAACACCTTCCCCACGCAAAAATCTCAGCTTTGTCCGCCTATCTTTAGATCTTGAGTTGGAACCACAACTAGAAGCTTTAATCCCTAGAATTGCATGTTTGCTTTATTGACTTCTTATTCATCTTTGATTGTGTTAATTGCTCTTGTGGTTAGTATTTACGAAGCTTACCCTTATTGACTTTGTTTCACCGAGTCCTTGTGATCGACCCTTGGAATTCCTTGCTTTTACTACGATTGACCCATACACTGCGGGTTCGCATCCTTGTTTTAAGCTTAAGTCTAGGGTTATAAATTTAAACCTTGCACACACCGTTTGGAGCGAACAAGTTTTTGGCGCCGTTGCCGGGGACTTGGTCTAGACCGAGCCGGTACGGTTTGCTCTTGGGGCGCTTGCCCCCGTGTCATCTAACCACTCTACTTGAGTGACTTTTGCAGGTTCTTTCTTAGGTATATGCGAAGAACACGCACTGGGAAGGAAATCATTCCTTACGATCCCGAACCAGAAAAGACATACAAGCGACGCTTAAGAAAAGCGAAGATGGCCCAACAAGACAACCGCGATCTTGCGGCCGAATTGAAAGAGGCGCTAGAGCTGCTACGCCTCAGCAAGGAAGAACTAAGGCAAGAGAAAGAAGAGAATCGCACCAGGACTGTAGCAATCGAAGCAGAGATAGCAGTCATACGAAACCAGATTCTACAACCACCGAGGGAAGATCCTCCTGTTGATCCTCGACCGATGCAGGATCCAGTAGTTGACCCTCGACCGAGGCAGGTTCCAGTACCTGACGCCCCGGCCGATGTACTTCCACCTCGGAGGCCAGTCCGAGATGTTCTTCTTGCAGGAATCCCACAAACCCTAGGTCAAAGGATGGACCCTAATCAACAATTGAGGCGTCCAGGGGTGAACCTAGGAGATCCAGCAGATCATGACTACGAACTTCGACCGCAAGTAATATCCATGATTCGCCAATGCCAATTCGGAGGGCTAGAGAAGGAGTCGCCACATCAACATCTTCAAAACTACGAGATCTTGATGGAAACCTTGTGACCTTCATGAATTGAAAATAACAATTACAAGCTAAGACCTTTTTACTTTTCTTTAAAAGATAGAGCTCTTACTTGGTATCAATCTCTTCCTCCAAGTAAAATTAGCACATGGGAGGAGATGACTACGGAATTCTTGACCAAATTCTTTCCCCCTTCAAAGACCGCTGAAATGAGAGGGAAGATCAATGCTTTCATTATGAAGGACAAGGAAAGCTTGTCCAAATCTTGGGAGCGGTTCAAGGATATCCTTTTGGATTGCCCACATCATGGGATTCCAAAGATCGAGTTGTTGGAGATCTACTTCAAAGGACTGGACGGAAACACCCAGTTCAATCTCCAACTACTCTCCGCCGGTACCTTCATGGATATGGCGATTGATGAGGCTTGGGACTTCATTGAGAAGCAAGCCTTGCACATGGAGAAATACACCCACCAAGGAGCTGAAGGTGGAGTTAAAAGAGTCAACTTTCAAGAGACTCAATCCAACAACAATCAACTCACGTCTTTGAAGAATGACGTGAAGCAATTGAAGGAACTCTTGGTTGCACAAACCAAGAAGGAAGAGCAAGGGCAGAGGAACAACAACAACAACGGGTACCGTAACAACAACAACGGTCCCCGAAACAACAACTACCACAACAACAACAATAGAGGGTCAAATAGCAACAATTGGAGGACGAACAATCAAAGCAACCAAAACCCTGGTAACAATTATTCTACCTCCAACTCTAATAATTCCTCTAACCCTTTCCTCTCTTCCCCTTCTTCTTCTTCTACTCCATTAAAGAGCCAAGGGCAAGGATCAAGTTCGTCTCAGCCGGAAAAGAAAGACGCAGCTCTGGAGGCTATCTTGATCAAGCTTAGCGCTATGGAGAATTCTATGACTTCATTTTCGAGGGCCCAAAAGTCCTTCGAACAACAACTTGCTAGTAGGGCAAATGAAGCGCCAAGAGATCCAGGGAAGCTTCCAGCAAAGACGGAAAGCAACCCTAAGGGCCAGTGCATGGCCATAACGACGAAGAGTGGACTTAAAACTGCAGATCCAGTACCTCGTTCGACGCAGACCACCTCGGTCCAGATCCAGTCGAAGAACACCTCGACTGAGATTCCAACCGAGGTGGAGCAACAGAAAGCAGGAGGGACGGCTGAAACTTATATTCCACCTCCTGCATACAAACCACCACTTCCATTCCCTCAGTCCAGAGCCAGAGCACATCTAGACAAGCACTTTGGTAAGTTCCTTGATTTGATGAATAAGCTACATATTAATATTCCTTTCCTTGATGCTATTTTAGGTATGCCCGCCTATGGGAAGTTCTTAAAAGAAATCTTATCAAGGAAGAGGAAGCTGGAGGATGTTGGTGAAGTTAGGATGACATCTAAATCTTCGGAGCTCATACAAATCATGAAGGAGAAGATGCCTCCTAAGTTGAGAGATCTCGGCTCGTTTTACATTCCCATTCAAGTTGGGGATGTCACTTGTGAAGCCCTTTGTGATCTAGGAGCCAGTGTGAGCATCATCCCGCTGGAGCTATGCGTAAAGATCGGTTTTGGAGAGCCCAAGCCGGTCAAGATTCGACTTTATATGGCGGATCGCTCCATTACCCATCCCGTGGGCATCTTGGAGGACGTTCCGGTCAAGTTAGGTAACTTCTATCTACCTATAGATTTTGTTGTACTTGACATTCCCGCATATTATCCTGTTCCTATTATTCTCGGGAGACCATTTCTAGCAACTTCGGGTTGCAACGTGGATTGCAAGAACGCCAAGTTGAAATTCAACGTTGGTGGCGATGAGGTGGAGTTCGCACTACTTGCAGCCATGAAAGGGGAGCAGCTAACTGATGATATCTTCAACATCTACGATGAAGAAGAATCAAGAGAATTGGTGGGCTCTATCCTTATTAACGATCCACTCGAAAGAGTTATTAGCTTCAGTTTAATGGAGGAGGGTATAGATGCTTCTTGTGATGCAGATATACGGAGCTTAAAAGCACTGGAAGAGGATCCAGGAGCTAAAACTGAGAAGCTGATCCAGGAGACGGAGATCTCCAGTTTCGGTTCCAGTAGCAGTACCTCGACCGAGGCACCTTCTGGAATGAGCGAGGCGACTGAAGAACATCTCGGTCAACGCCTCTACACCTCGACCGATGTCGATGGCGAGATGATGTCAATTGAGATTGCCGAGAATAACAAATTTTTTACTCCCTTCTCTGACATTCATCCACTGTTGGTGGAACATTCCATCAACCAACTTTCTGATAATAAAGGTCCTTGGTATGCTGATATTGTAAATTATCTTGTTTGCCAGGAAACACCGCCCGGATTGACGTACTCTCAAAAGAAGAGATTCTTCAAGGAGGTACGACATTATTACTGGGATGAGCAGCTGCTATTCAAGCGCGGACCGGATGGGATGCTTCGAAGATGCATTCCGGAAGATGAGGTTAATATCGTTATACGGCATTGCCATTCACTCCCTTGTGGAGGACATGCTAGCACCGATAAAACATGCGCTAAGGTATTGCGTTCCGGTTTCTTTTGGCCTACATTATTTAAAGATGTGCAATCTTTTGTTGTCTCTTGTGATGCATGCCAAAGAACAGGAAATTTATCAAGGAGAAACGAGATGCCACTTAATAACATCCAAGAAGTGGAATCTTTGATGTATGGGGGATTGACTTCATGGGACCTTTCCCATCCTCCGGAGGAAACCTCTACATTCTCCTTGCAGTTGATTACGTCTCTAGATGGGTTGAAGCCATTTCTTCTCCCACTAAAGACGCCAAGGTGGTTGTGAAGTTCTTGAATAGAACTATTTTTCCACGATTTGGAACTCCACGCATCATCATTAGCGATGGAGGAACGCATTTCATCAACCGGAAGTTCAAGGCACTTCTATCGAAGTATGGGGTAACCCACAAGGTATCAACTGCTTATCACCCTCAAACTAGTGGACAGGTCGAGATCTCGAATAGAGAAATCAAGGCAATTTTGGAGAAGACCGTCTCTAGAACGAGGAAGGACTGGTCCATTAAATTGGACGATGCTCTTTGGGCGTACAGGACCGCATTCAAGACTCCCATAGGTACCACCCCTTATAATTTGGTATATGGGAAGTCTTGCCATTTGCCCGTTGAATTGGAACACAAGGCGTATTGGGCAATCAAATGGTTAAACTTCGACATCAAAGAGGCTGGCGAGAAGCGACTATTGGAACTCAACGAGCTGGAGGAGCTGCGTTTGAACGCTTATGAGAATGCCAAAATCTACAAGGAAAGGACGAAGAGATGGCATGACAAGCGTATCGTCCCAAAGGAGCTTAACGAAGGAGACTTAGTTCTACTCTTCAACTCCCGCCTCCGCCTTTTTCCAGGTAAGTTGAAATCTAGATGGACCGGACCTTATGTTGTGAAACATGTTTTCCCTCATGGTGCAGTTGAGATATGGGGCAAAACTAGCAGAAGCTTCAAGGTCAACGGTCATAGACTTAAGAAGTACCGACCGGAAACTCCGGTTGAGGAGGTTGCACCAATATACCTCATTTGAGACGCATCATGGTCCAGCTAGCGACCTTAAACCAAGCGCTTCTTGGGAGGCAACCCAAGGTATTGCTTTCTTTTCCCGTTTTCTAGTCTAGCTTAAATAGTTTGTTTTTGCTTTGCTTTGCTTTGTTTTTGGCGTCCTAGACAGATAACATGAGACATCTAAGGAAGGAGCATAACTGGAAGGACAGAAGTTCGAGATTTTGAGAAGACAGAAGCATCTCGGTTACTGTCAGAGCACCTCGACCGAGTTGATTCTTGAGCAACCGAGGCGACTAGGGTTTCTGCAGAACCACCTCGGTCCGTACCACCTCGGTCCAGTCGAGACCATCTCGACCGAGGTGACAGCAGATCCAGGAATAGTATAAAAGGGGGAAAATTTTATTTTTTACCTTTTTACTCTCTTCGACTCGACCGCGGCGCTCCTCACCTCGCTTCCTCTATTTTTGCTCGTTTTCGAAGATTTCTGCTTCCAAACTGCGATTGAAGAGTAGAGGATCCCATTGCAACTACAGATCTGCAAAGAAATCGAACGAATCGACCGAAACGAGGTAAAAACAGTCGAAACCCTAACTCGTTCATTCGTTTCGATTTGGGCTTTGGTTGCCCTTGAATCTGCTGAGAAAAGGCTTAAGTACCCCATAGGAAGCAATTGTAGTGATTTTTGGGGGAAAAGAACTGGATTTCTGAGATTGGAATCGTAAACTGTTGTGCCTCGGTCCGGTCGAACTGCATCTCGACCGAGGTGATTCTTGAGGGTTGTCAGCGACCGAGGTGATCTGACAGTAGTTGAGACAAAATGAGTACCGATCGTCGCCTCGCCCTCAGAGATAGATCCTCACCTTCCCCTCCTTCTTCTTCTTCCCGACCTTACCGCCCGGTGATCCACGAGAGATGCCGGGTAGATTATGAGCATATAGCTAGCCGTCCAGTTATTGCATCACGTTTCCTGGACGTGTCAGCTTTCGATTGCCTAGGGTTAGATGGAGACCTTAGGAGGATGATTGCCACAGTTGGGCTGGATCAGTTTACTGAGATCCGAGCCCCAGCCTACTTGGAGCCGACCCTAGAGTTTGTTAGCTCCTTCTCCTACCTCCCCACAGAGCAGTCTGTGAAGTACCGGCTGATGAGCCGGAACTTCATAGTTCCCTTAGAGGTTTGGAGAGAGATTTTCGGCTTTTCTGAGCCCACCGCCACTGACTTCCCCTCCCGATCAGTATCTAGGGAGTTCTGGGGGCAGATTGCCCATATTACTGAGCATGCAGACAGATGGCGCCCTGGAGATTCCAGGGAGAAGGTCATCTTCCACCCAGCCTTCAGATTAGCCCATAGGATATTCAACGAGACACTTCTGGCGCGTACTGAGACGCCCCAGAAGATCCGACAAGGCGAGCTCTTCAGCATTTACTGTATGGTCACGGGGGGTTTCCCAGACTTTGGCTTGATCTTGGCAGAGGACCTGCACAAGATCAAGGCTAAAGCGAAGGGAGACATTTGCTGCGGATGTCTAGTCACCCACATAGCTGCTTATCACGGGATGGACCTCAGTGCTTGTACGATGGTGGCGGCTTCGAAGCCGCTTGGACTACAGGAGATGATCACACGGAAGATTTTGGTTCCCCGCGGTTTGACCACTCCATATGTTGCTATGCCATGGGAGCGGATTGCGCCACAGGGGATCCGCTGGTCTGCCCAGTTCACAGTTTTCGATCCACATTACTGGCAGACAGCTTGGGCTCTGCTGATGGAGGATCATAGGGAGGCAGCAGCTGCCCCGGCTGAGGAGGAGGAGGATGACGATGACGAGGAGACAGTAGACGAGAGAGATGGTGGAGTCCCGATGGATACAAGGACGGATATTGCAGGTACGAGCGCGCCACCGATCATTGACTTAGATGATGAGGAGGATACTGAGCCAGCGCCTGCTGCACCACCTGCTAGATCTGCTAGGCGTCGGACACGCCGTCATAGAGATACAGAGGCTCATCGTCGGATCGATGATCTGACGGAGAAGATGATAGATTCTTATGCTGCCCTTACTGTGGATATGCATGAGAGATTTGCTGCCCAGCACCGACACCTTGACAGCTAGACTCATCAGATGTTAGAGGGGCAGCACTATCAGCGTAGGATGATGGAGCTACAGTTCCAGCAGACCATGGGCTATCCTTTCGATCCGACTCAGTATCCGTATGTGCCACCACCACCACTACCGGATCAGGACTATTGAGGAGCTGCAGGATTTCCTTTATTATACTTTTTATGCAGTTCAGCTATTTATCCGGTGAGTACTCTTATTTCCAGACTTATATTGATCCACTGGGACAGTGTGTCCCAAGTATGGGGTGTTTGTATTTATTTGACTACTTGATGGACTTATTTGACTACTTTTGATGTATGACATTCTATCGGATATTTTATTTATGCTTCACTTCTGCATTTATATGATCATCTGATATTACATGCATACTTACAAGTTATTTGATTAAGAAAAACGTCGAAACCGAAAGAAAAAAATGGTTTTAAAAAAAAAATTTTTGACCTCGACCGGGGAGATTCTGGCCGAACGAGGTGTTTCACCTCGGTTGACCTACGAACATCTCGACCGAGGTGGGTAACAGAAAGTTTTCGAAAACGATTTTGTGCTACTTATCTGGATATGATCTCAGTGAAGATTCTGTTTACCTACTGGTTTTAAATTCTTTATGTGTTTGAAAGGTTTTATAATATGTTTAAGTTGCTAAATGCTTTGTTTGAAATTATTGGCATGTTTAATACTTTGTTTTTATCCAAATTATATTGAATTTGAAGGTTGACACCGCAGGTTAAGTTCTCTCACTTTCTTCTTGGAAAGACCAAGGCAATTCATTCTCTTCTTCTTCTTCTTCTTGATCATGCTTAGCTCCTCATATACATTTTGCCTCCCTTTACCTATCCGGAAATTTGGAAGCAAGCGAAGTGGTGAAAGAAAGTGAAGTAAAGTTGAGAAGTGGCTGGAAGTGAAAGTGCTAGAATGCAATAATAGGTTTGGGAAAGTCAATCATGAAGATGAGTAACTCGGCACCATTCACATAGCCGGGTGTTTGTGTCTTGCCAAAGTCGGATTGAGCGATATTCCTAACGGGTCATGGTATGTGCATCAAGGGTTTGATGCATCTCAAGAAATTGTTGATTGCTGATTTCCTAGGCTTCGGTTATTGTGCACCTCTGTCCATGCATCCCAAAAAGTAAAGTAAAAAGAAAAAGTGTGAAATAAGCAAAGCTTATTGGTGGAAGATGTTGCAAGTCAAAGTAAAAGTGAAGTTCATCCTTTTCCCGGATTCTAGCACCACATTACCTTACATACATCCCTACCCTACACGTTTCTTGACCTTTCCTTTGGGAAGCCCTTGAGACCTTGAGCTTGTTGATTGACTTAGTGGTTTAAATCGGATTATACATGATTAATTTTGATAATTATGATTTATTATGCATTCTATGATTTTACGCAAAGATGAACAACTTTCCTATATTTATAAAATGTTTTGAGCATATTGAGTTTTTAAATTCCATGAAGTATTCTCTTAGAGTGATCTATGATAGTTGCACACCATAAAATGTTTTTGAAAGACTTTTTCATTGATTTTCTTGACTTATAATCCATTCTATCTGGTCTTTTATAGAGGAACTTGCTTGGGGACAAGCAAGGGCTAAGTATGGGGTATTTTGATAGCATGAATTATAGTCTATATTTTGGGGTTTGTTTGGACGTTTTATCCTTCATAATCTGCATGTTTGTATGTATATTATGTAAGTTGACTACCATTTCATCTACCTTTGCGAGAATCGAGGTCTACACCTAGTTTTGTTGTAATCGTAGGTAAAATGGCACGTTTTGCATCGAAAAGGAGCAAAAGGAGTCATGAGTCATTTGGAGCTACATCCAGGGAGCATAGCCATGGATTAAAGATTCACTTTGGACCAGTTTTTAGAGATTTCACATTCAGTTGTGACTCACCTCGGTTGACCAGAGATTCATCTCGACTGAGGCGATCCAGAGACGTCGACTCGACCGAGGCGAACACCTAGGACGCGGCGAGAATATTTTATTCTTGGCTGAGATCTTTTATCTTTGGAAGGTGATCTTATATTTTTGGGCTTGGCTCCTGGAAGGAAGAAGATCTTATATTTTACCTATTTTTATGGGAAAAGATCTCTCTAATATATCTTATTTTTGGAGGGTTATTTTCCTATAAAAAGGATCGGATTTCCCATAAATCCGGCATCCGCTATCAGCGCAAGAACACGCTATACCGTCAGGGTTTATAGCACGCAGCAGCAGCATACTCCAATTGGGGGGAGATTCGAAGAACCTTTTTGAAGGTTGAAGGAAGATTGAAGTCTATAGCTTTTATAGCTTTTTGGAGGGTTTTGTAAGATTGTCTTTAATTCCCTCACTTGTTGTCTTGTCTTGTTGGATTGCTATCCAAGGAACACTTTTGTTGTGATATTTGATTCAGTTATTGAAGTCTTTTTCATTAAATTCTTCTTGTTCAAATATTCACCTTCTTCCCATATATTTAATACTTTCATAATGATGATGAGTGGCTAATTTCCTTGTGTGATTCTAGGGTGATTGGCTGAAGGTTGTGGGAAAAACAATGATAGA
>BSUD01000007.1:104721054-104757650 GCA_033239045.1 Fagopyrum esculentum | reverse complement strand
GTCGATGAACATCTCGGCCGGGGTGGAATTCGTCTGACCGAGGTGACTTATCCGATCCTAAACTGAGAGTTAAGTGTTAGAGTTTGCCAAATCCTATTCTTATTACACCTTTCCTGGTTCAAAGCAAGCTTAGGATGAGACTTACCCGGTAATTCCTTAGTTTGTGTACCGACGATCATAAGTGTAGGTAATAAAGGTTTATCCTTTATTGGGGTTTGAGTGTGCTTCCATCCCATCTTTGTGAGTTAGCCCGAGACTTACCCGGTAAAGGTTGATTCTATTCCCTTAGATGGTGTGTTAGTTTGAGGTTATAGTTCTTTATCTTGATTCCTTGAGACTTACCCGGTAATAGGAGTTACGGTTTAGGATAAGTGAGTAGTGAGACTTACCCGGTGATCTACTCCACTTTAGTAACACCTTCCCCACGCAAAAATCTCAGCTTTGTCCGCCTATCTTTAGATCTTGAGTTGGAACCACAACTAGAAGCTTTAATCCCTAGAATTGCATGTTTGCTTTATTGACTTCTTATTCATCTTTGATTGTGTTGATTACTCTTGTGGTTAGTATTTACGAAGCTTACCGTTATTGACTTTGTTTCACCGAGTCCCTGTGATCGACCCCTGGAAT
Organism: Fagopyrum esculentum; assembly: GCA_033239045.1. Taxonomy (NCBI): domain Eukaryota; kingdom Viridiplantae; phylum Streptophyta; class Magnoliopsida; order Caryophyllales; family Polygonaceae; genus Fagopyrum; species Fagopyrum esculentum. The sequence goes on along the minus strand of BSUD01000007.1, from coordinate 104,757,023 downwards.
TCCTTGCTTTTACTACGATTGACCCATACACTGCGGGTTCGCATCCTTGTTTTAAGCTTAAGTCTAGGGTTATAAATTTAAAGCTTGCACACACCGTTTGGAGCGAACAGTGAGGTACTGCAAATCCGGATTTGTAAGGGTAAGCTTTTCCCTCCTTCTTCCCTTCTTCATCTTCTTATTCCTTGAGCTTCAATGGTGAAAGCCATGGATCCTTAGTTCTTCTTGTTGTTGTGTTGCATGTGTATGGATCTAGCAGAGATCAAAGGTTATGATGATAGCTGTGTGTGTGGGACATCTATGGTGGAGCAAGGAAGCTAGGAGACCTTGAAACTTTAAGAACCACTTAAAGAACTCATTCGGGATCGCCTTTCTAGAGCTCGACCGCACCCGCGGGGAGGCCGCTGCACCTGAGTCGCAGGGGCGGCCATCCTGAGCTGCAGGGGCGGCTCACTGGGCCGCAGGGGAGGCTTCCTAGGGCCGCAGGGGCAGCTACTGACGTAGCCAGCCAGCCTGTGCGGTCTTCTTCTCCTTTTCGCGGCAGTGTTTCCTTCTTCCGCGCCCGTGTCTTTTCCCGGTGAGTACCATCCCTTGAGCATGTGTTCATAGCTGATCCTAGAGAGTGTTTATGATAGTAGCATGCTAGGTTGGATCTACCATAACCTCGTGAATGCCAAGTAGTGGCTTGAACCTCGGTGAAGTGCTTGAGGATGGTTTGAACATATAAGGCTTGAAGAGTGGATGCTATCATGTGAGGCTTATCGAGGCTTTGGGGATATGGTCTTTTGATTATTGAGATTTTGAGACTAGGACACGAGCATCCTAGCATGGGTTGTGATGGTTGTGTTTTTGTGAGTTGTGAGGACTAGGAGTGTTATCCTAGATTGTGAGAGGATATGATCTTGTAAGATCATATAGGACTTATACTTTTAGTTTGTGTGAGTGGTTGTTGATTATCGTGTCTTGTCTTGAACATTCTTGGACTAGATTCCTATGGGAAGTGTTATCGGTTGATCGTTGGGATGAGGTAAGTCTACGGACTTACTTAGCACGGTTTATGCATTATTGGATTATTGGTGTGTGCTTTATCTTGTTTGTGATCATGAAAACTAGATTAGGTTGAATTGATTGTGTATATATATATATATATATATCGTTGGCCCGTTGTTTATTATATCGAGCGGTGACATCACTGCCCAGCTCCCGAGGAACTGAGAGGTTCTCTGCGACCAAGCCATGCATGGTATACGGGCGGGCTTCTTCATCACTCCACATGGTATACGGGAAGATCTCCGCACCACTCATGTTGGTTACACAGGGACAGAGGCGAGAGTTATAAGACTTCTCGTGTCATACTTTGAACGAATGAAACTAGTAACGGAATGACTTAAAAAGAAGATATCAATTGGATTATGTGTATATGAGCATGATGTGTGTTCTGTTTACTTATCTGTGGTTGTGCCTTTGCTATCTTTATAATGCCTAGAATGTGAGCTAACGGTTTTATACTGATTGTTGTAGTTGATGTGCAGGTTAGGATGTGGCCGAGTGATCCGGAGGAGTGGGCAGCCGGGGTTCACGTACACCATAGGACAAGTTTGGGGGATTTGAGTCCTTGTGTTGTTGTTGTATATTTGTGTATTGTTGATATTGTTGTATAGACGGATGAGGTCTTTATTTCTTTAAGTATTCGGGAATCATATCATTGCATTGAACGTATTTTGGTTTTGGCCTTTATTTGTGTATTGTTGCAAGATCCGATGAAATTGGTCTCAACTAAGGGTCGGGACCCATTGTGAGGTCTCCGCCCGTAGCATCACGAGTCCCGCGGATTCGGGGTGTTACACATGAGTAAGAATCAAAGGAAGAAGACTTTCACGTTCAACAATGTTCACAAGGGAAGAAGGCTACAACTTTCGAGGTTGATGTAAAACATATGCAAGAAATGGAAAAAGGAAGAGAAAGCGTGAATTTATAGGAACGATGGGAAAAGATAGAAAGAATGATGTCTTTAGGGCTAGAAGATCATGGAAAAGCCGGCCCATAAGATAGAAGATCGGATCTTATATCTATGGAAAGAAATAAAATAGAATAAAAATCAGATCGGCGCGATTTGGGGCAAAACCGCAGGGGCGGTTCACCTTGCCGCAGGGGCGGTGAAGGCAAAAAGTGGGGACTTACATCAGATCCCGTAAAAAGAAGTTCCATCCCGAAACTTGTAACGAACCACAAGATCACACAACGATATACCAGAAACATTGAACTCAACTTATCTATTCCCTCTCGGGGCACATAACTCAATACGTCGCAAAAGCGTAAACACAACTCAACAAAGGAAGCTAAAACTCCGACATCTACGCTATAGGTACATCCAGCTCAACATAATACTCCGGATAGTTCCTTTGGATGCTATCCTTTGTCTACCAAGTCGCCTCATCTACTCCTCACATCGACGACTATATCTTCATTATCGGTATGTTCTTCGATCGCAAGCATCTCATACTACGCTCTAAGACAGCTACCGGGTGCTCTACGAACGTATGGCTCGACCACTAAATCCTCATGGTTGACAATGTGCCTCAAGTCTGGTACGTACTCCTGTAACTGAGACACATAGAACACGGGGTGAACACCCTTTAGTTTCACTGGCAATGCAAGCATGTATGTTGCCTCTCCAACTCGCTCACGAGTCTCAAAGGCTCCGACATATCTGGGACTCATCTTCCCCTTGACGCCGAAATGTCTAACTTCTCGTGTCGGAGATACTCTCAACCATACCTGAGCTCCAACTCAGAACTCCAAAGGTTTGCGTCTCTTATCTGCATAAGACTTCTGGCGACTTTGTGCTTCTAACATCCGTTCTCGAATCAATGCTACTCTATCCATATCATCATGTATCCACTCAGGTGCTACTCTGCTAGCACTACTCCGCTCGTCCCACCGTAGCGGTGTACGACACATATGTGCGTATAAAGCCTCATAAGGAGTCATCCTGATTGATGCGTGCCAACTATTGTTATACAAAAACTCCACTAAGGGAAGGTGATCTTGCCATACATGTCCCCAGTCTAACACGCAGGATCTCAGCATATCCTCCAAAGTCTGGATGGTCCGCTTTGACTGACCATCAGTCTGAGGATGATAAGAAGTCGTGAACTGTAGACTTGTACCTAGGGCGGATGCACTTGCTGCCAAAACCTCGAGGTGAACCGTCCATCTTTGTCAAAGACTATAGTCCTAGGTACTCCATGAAGTCGTACTATGTAAGACCCTTGGTCTATAAGTTGCTGAGAGTGAGTGTTGAGGGCACAAATTTAGCCTAGACCACCCCTGCATGAGCCAGAGGCCGCCCCTACGGTTTGCTTGGGCCACACCTGTGCCTCCCTTAGCCGCCCCTGCGGTTTAGGGTATGTTGCAGCCCACTTTGTTGACTCTTGACTCGTGCTTTTGGGTTGGCTTCCTATATAAGCCTTCCTTGCTTCCTAATGAGGGTTTACTTCATCTTTCTCAGCTTCATCTTCTCTCTCACGTTCATCTTCTTCTCCTTCCTTCTTTGGATCTCCATCTTGATCTTCTTTGATCTTTGTGTGAGTTTGGAAGAGTTTGAGCTTGGATTTGTTGTGATGATGATGATTGATATTGTTGTGCCTTTGTTGAGCCAGCCTTGAGGTTGTGGTGTAATTCCTCTTCTGATTAGGCTACAGTTTGGTGAGTTCTTCATCTCTTTCTTCCCATCTTCCTTCTTTCTTTCTTCTTTCCTTCCTTTCTTCATCTCTAGCTTAGGTTCCACAAGATTGATCTTATGGCAGCCTTCATAGGCTTCATTTGATGTATATATGTATGTATATGCTTGGCTGTTGGTTGAAGAAGAAGTGAAGAGAATCGAGTGAAGAACAAAAGAGAAGTTGGAAATGTGGCTTCTGCACACCAGCTGCCCCTTCACCATCTTGCAGCCGCCCCTGTGCGAACCTGCACCAGCTTGGCTTTGCTCTTGGTTGAGTAGGTGTGTCTTACTTCTAGGCTTGCCTATGGATGGCATTGCCTCTTCCTTTCCTAGTGTGAGTGTGTAGTACCATGCTAGGTGTAGATGAGAGTGTGTTAATGATGTTATGATCATGTTATGCCTTGAATGGCTTTTGAGGATTATAGGTTGTGAGGTTTAGATTGAGGATGATCATATGGAACCCTTGGGTCTCAGGATTGGAGGTTGATCGTGGTTGAGTTTTGTACGAGATTGAGGTAAGTCCGTAGAACTTACTTAGCTATCATCCTTATATTGGGTGTTTGCATGACTATTGTGTGTTATTTGCTTGATATGATAGCATGTGATGCTGATTATTACCGGCCTATGTTTTATCAATTGCCCCGTATGCGTGGCTGTGATAAACTTTCCCTTTTATCCCGTCATGGAGTCTGGGAGGTTCTTTGACGTTAGGCCACCTAGTATATAGGAAGGGCGCAATCCACTCCCATAGGGTACACGGGTTGTGTGACCGACACTACTTTCAAATGGCTAGCAGGCCCAGAGGCGAGGATGATACATTCCTCGTGTCACATAGTTTCATCTATCTATATATATACACGATTTGAGTGAATGACTATTATATAAAGATGATAAAATGGGTAAATGTGTGATAGCATGCTTATGTGTTTATCTTTCTTGATTGTGCTTGTGCTTATGCATTACCTTATATATGTATGGTTAGCCAATGGTTTCATACCATGTTGTAGATGCCTTGCAGGATAGGCGAGCTGCTGAGTGATCTGGCAGTGTGACAGACCGAGGACTCTTGTACATTAGGGGGTTATGGCTTTTGGGGTTGTTTATGTTTCTCTCCTGCATGAGGATGATATTTTGTATACCTCCTGTGTGAGGGTTATGTTTGATACTCGGCTATGATCTTGTTTACCTTTTGGTTGTACAATTTTATACAGTTTTATGTATTTGTTTTATATCTGTCAGTGGCATGTTGTAAGGTCCAATGAACTTGTTCTCAGGCTAGGGACAGGATCCACTGTGAGATCCTAGCCCAATGTGGCATTCCGAGTGCCGAGGATTCGGGGTGTTACAGAGTTGGTATTCGAGCCTTAGGTTGACAACAATGGCACTTGCTACGTACAATGAGGTTTGATAGGTAAAATAAACAGAACTTGAAAGGGATGTGACGTTTTCAAAAGATTTAGGTTTCAAAAAAGTGTTGTTTTGGGATATAATGTACAAGAGTCGTCACCTCTGTCGTTGATCTCTGTAGCATAGATATGTATAAATATATATGTATTATGGATTATGTGTATGTGTGTTATATATGCATATATATATATATATATATATATATATATATATATATATATATATATATATATATATATATATATATATATATATATATATATATATATGTATCTATACATATGGCCTATATAGAGCCTCATAAGTTAGGTGTGCATACCCCGTAGATGGCTCGGACTAGAGCTTCTTCTATTTTAGGCCGGGGTAGAGGTAGACCACCTCTTCCTTCGGGTGTGATAGGACAAAGACAAGTTCCCGCTGCTGATCCACCTGTGGAGGAGAAGGTTCATGAGGAGATTGCTGAGAGGGTCGTCTCATAAATGAGGAATGGTGGATCTAGGAGACAACATTCACACCGAGTCTAGTCAGATGACTCGGATCGTGTCTCCATGAGGGGGCCAGAGTTTTGTGATTACATCAGACATGTTGATAAGGCTGCTAGAGCAGGCAGACGGGCCCCAAATCTACCAGTGCATGAGGGATCATCTAAGATGGCCCAGGGAGCCACTCAGGTGCCAACTATGCCGACACGTGCTGCAAAGACTATTTGAGCTCCAGAGGAGTATAGAGGGCCTCGACCAGATACCTTGTTGAAGACATTCCATCATCTGGACGTACCCCCTTTCTCTAGAAAGGTGGGATTGGAGACTGAGGTATGGATTGGACATGTGGATTCCTCTTTAGAGTCCATCAGATATCCAGAGGATAGACGGATAGAGTTAGTTCAGACTCTATTCCGTGACCTTGCTCATCAATGGTGGAGCACCGTATGAGCCAGAGCCACTAGGTACGAGCAAATGAGGAGGATGATTAGAGAGTAGTTATGCCCTACCTCACTGAGGAGGGAGAAACTGCAAGACTTCGTGGAGGCCGGCTTTGAGGATGTGTCAACTGCACCTTTTGAGGACCAACATGTGTACCTGTTCTCCCGTCGGCTAAGGGAGAGTACACACTCGTATATGGAGGGATTCCATTGTGAGTCCTTGGCAGACTACAAGGACCGGGCTTCTGCTTATGAGCGCGAGAGGGTCAGTCAAAGGAGGGCTTCTCAAACGAGACGGTCTGAGAAGAGGCAGCGCACTGGGTAGACTAGTGGTGTCGGAGGAGCATCTGGTTTTGGGCGGAGCCAAAGACGTCAAAGTTACCCCTCATCTGTATTGACTACAGAGAAGAGACGATAGTGCTACAACTGTGGTGATCTTGGACATTTGAGACCAGAATGTACGAGGCCAGTTGTGACTTGCTTCACTTGTGGTAGAACATGTCATAGAGCTTCCTTTTGTAGGCAGGGTGGAGTTGCATCACAACAGGGTTCTTCCCTTGACAGTGTGGCGGGAGGTGGTCAAAGGGCACCTCAGCAGCAAACATAGGGATAGTAGAGAGTCACAAATCGTCCTTCTACTCAAGGATCTGCTCCCGGGCCGAGTAGAGGTAGAGGTCGTGGTGGGAGTACCACCGATACCAAAGGATCTCACGGAAGAGTTTTTGAGCCGAGGAGTGCAAAGAAGCCGCCTACACCGGCTGCTACAGGTACCATTTTGCTTCATGATTTACTTTTTAGAGTTTTATTTGATACGGGTGCTACGCATTTCTTTATTTTTGATGTATGTGTTGAGCGTCTAGGCTTAGCTACTATAGAGGGGATACCTTTAGTATATCATTACCTGATGGTAGTAGGGTTAGAGGCATCCGTGAGATACGTAGTTGCCCCCTTCGTTTAGAGACTCGTGTGTTGCTTGTGGACTTCTTAGTCATGTCGTTGATGCATGAAGAGGTCATACTAGGTATGGATTGGATGCGTAGACACCGTACGGTGTTGGATGTTGGTAGGAGGTATGTGATAGTCTCTACCAAGGCAGGTTAGATAGAGGTCTTCCGAGGTTGGGACCTTGGGAAGATGGGTTCTGTCATCAGTGTCGTACGAGGAGCGAGGCTAATAGCACAGGGATGTGATGCCTTCTGGTGTTATGCCATGAAGGATGGAGAGCTTCCAGCATTGGAGAATATTCCAGTGGTCTGTGTGTTTGCAGATGTGTTTGCTGAGCCGTCTAGCTTGCCGCCTCAGAGGAGTGTGGACTTTAGTACCATGGTTGACCCTGGCACGAGACCTATCTCGAAGGCCCCACATCGTATGGCGCCTGTTGAGATGTCGAGGGCTGAAGAAGCAACTCGAGGAGTTGGCTGAGAAGGGCTTCACTCGCCCTAGCGTATCCTCGTGTAGAGCACTTGTCCTCTTCGTGCGGAAGAAGGACAGATTGTTGAAACTGTGTATTGATTACAAAGAGCTGAACAAGGTGACCATCAAGAACAACTATCCACTGCCTCGTATTGATGATCTGCTTGATCACCTTCAGGGAGCGACAATTTTCTCCCGGATTGATTTACGCTCAGGATATCTGTTCGCCTCAAAGTGTGCGTGCAAATCTTAAATTTATAAAACTGAAATTAAGCAAAAGTGAACCCGCAGTGTACGGATCGGCGTAGTAAAGCAACAATTTCAGAGTATCGAACTCAAGGATTTGGGGGGAACAAATTCAGTTTATAAAGATCGTCAGGCAAGTAAAAGTTTTTGTAAAGATGATAAGGAAACAACGATTTTAAAGATTCAGGTATCCAATTGTGGCAATTGATTCAAGATATTCTATGGATGTAAGGATAGAGTCGGGATTGCAAAGGTATATCTAAGGTAAGGTTATGTACGGTGAAATTCCAAAACCCTATATGTCTTACCCAAAGGCTCTCTCTATAAAGGTTGTTGAGACTGCAGTATATAAAGGATCTAAGGATAAGAATTACTCTCAAATACCCATGCCCAAACCCAAGGAAATCAAAGATAAGCCAAAACGGTTAAGGTTGTGACACTCGAAACCAAAGTAGAGGATGTTGAGTCTCACTACTACCTAGAAAAGGTATGCCAAGGCTAGGTTAAAGCAAATCTTTAACTTTGGATCAAAGCAAAAGCAAAGGACGTACGACAGAGGAAAATAAATTCAGATCTTGAAGAACCACGGCCGTGGAACTCAAGAACAGACCGTGGAAAAGGTTGTAGACGAGGTTTCTCGCACTCTCAGGGTTCAATCTGTTTACGATCGATCTTCCCTTATCTAAGCCACAACTATCAACCCTTCACCTTAGAATTGCTAAAGGGTTTTAGCCAACAATTATCATCATCAAATCAATAATTAAATTCAAAAGGGAAAAAGGGTAAAACTTCAAAAACTCAATAATATCCGAACAATCAATCTCAAAATAAAGGAAAGCGTGTTTGTGTTCTAATGAAAAGCAGAATCAAAGAACAGAAAACCTCACAAAAATATCTAGGAACAATGAAGAACGGGTTGTCAATCCGTCTTCCAAAGGAATCCTAAGATCTTCTCCAAGTACGTAATCTCAAAATGCGTCCTTCTCCGAATCTTTCCTGTACGCAATAAAATCTTCAAACCTCCCTCTCTTTGGGGATCCAAGTCCGCCCTTCAATGTTGAAGGCTCTTCGATATTTTTAGGGATAAATCTATGGTTTAAAGATGAAACCCTAAATATTTGGGCTAAAAAGAAGTCGAGACCGCTGGTATCAGAAAATACTTTGGGCTGAAAAGAAGTCGAGTCACGCGGTATTAAAAGATACTTTGGGCCACCAGACGGTATCAGAAGATGCTTTGGTGAGTCCTAGCTTCCTTTTATGCTCCTTTTTGTCTCTCTTTAAGGCTTGATCCATAAAATATGTCATTTCGCTCCATAATTTGCGAAGTTACCTACAAATGCAATAAAACTCTATGTAGACCTCTATTTTCGCAAAATAGGTGAATATAACCATAAATGCCAAGAATGTATGTCTATGCATGCAAAATAAAGGAAAATCTATATAAATACATGCCTAAAAATAGGTCATAATTCATGTCATCAAAATACCCCATACTTGCCTCTTACTTGTCCCCAAGCAAGGTTCAAACTTAAGATACAAGATGATATTGATTAAGAATATGCAAAGACAAAGAAAAACCACAATATTTTTGGTTGTGCTTCTATTCATAGATCACCCTTAAAGAATTGCTTCATAGCTAATGAAAATCATCATATGGTCAAAAGGAATTATATCATGGAAAGAATAATCACACTTTGCAAGAAAATCATAACATGCATCATAATTCACAATAAATCAAAATCAATCATGAGGAATCCAATTTAGACCATAAAGTCAAACAACATACTCAAAGATCTTAAGGTCTTTCAAGCGAAGGTCAAGAAACGTGTTATGGTGGGATATGTATAGGTAATGTGGTGCAAAAAATCCGGGAAAAGGAACAACACAACATATCTTTTCTTTTTGCAAACTTGTATCAACCACCATTGAGAGCTTTGCTTTCCCTTTTTAGCACAAAATTCTTTTTCGGCTTGACTTTTTGGAAATATAGACAGCATTGCACAAAAACCGAAGCCTAGTAGATTGACGATTCTCAATTTCGAGAAGCCACAAACCCTTGATGCACATACCATAATCCGTTAGAAATATTGCTAAATCCGACTTTGGCAAGACACAAACACCCGGCTATGTGAATGGTGTCGAGTTACTCATCATCATGATTGACTTCCCCAAACCTATTCTCTATACTTTGAATGCACAAGTTTTTCTTTCATGGCCCTCCCACATCTAACATGCAAAAATTCATACTCTTCCTAATTATTGGATAGGTAAAGGAGGCAAAAATTTTCATTGAGGTTCTGAATGAATAAAGAAGAAGCAAGAAAAATCGAGGCGCCTTAATCATATCAATAAGAAGTGTAAGAACTTATCATGCGGTTTCAACCTTCAATACTCAACATGATTTAGAATGAAAGCAAATTATCATTCATGCATGAAATTCTAACAAAGTATTCAAATCCCACATATGTCATAAACCAATTCAAGCATACAAGAATCATCATAGCTATTCCACAAAACAAAATTGATCACAGAGATCATATCCATCCTAGAAGCACAAAAATGTTTTATATTTTTCAAAATTTTCAAAATCAAAAACTTGCAAGACATAAAACATGCAAATGGTATTGCAAATACCTCCACCCCATACTTAAAACTCACATTGTCCTCAATGTGAAAGAAAAGAAAAGATGGAAAAGAATACTCACAATGTAAGATGGCGAATCAGGTAAGGCGAATCATCAATTGGGCGGTGGTGGTGAAAATCTATAGAAGCTCAATAGGGAATTCTGAATACTCCAATCGGTGTCGAAGAACGAAGAAGGGGAACATTTTTCCGCCGAAATTTTTTCCGAAAAAAAAAAAATTTCCACGGCCTATCGGGCATTTCCACGGCCGTGGTTTTGTACGGACAACCGTGGAACTCTCTGATATGTGCCAAAATTCCAAGTTTTGTCAATCTTTCGGCTTTTCCGCTCTTCTCTTGCTTGTTCCTTATTCCTAACATCCAAAAACACGAACATACCGGGAGGCATCGAGGAAAAACAAACAAAAACATCTAATCTAATTTATGAAAAAGAAAAACAAAAAAAACAAGAAAGCATTACGTTGGGTTGCCTCCCAAGAAGCGCTTGGTTTAACATCGCTAGTTGGACCTATCTCCATAGATGGATCAATGCATCTTGAACATCTTGGATTGCTCTTCAAATCCATCATTAAACTCATCCAAAAAATCTCCGGTTCCTAATTTCACCGGCAAGTGGTAAGATCTCCCACGTACAAGCTTGTACGATTTGATTCTCACCGGAATCCTCCTAGCATTCCTATGCTATAATGGGACATAATTCAGCCTTGCGTCCTATCCTTTTCTAGATCGAGAAATCAGTTTCTCGAGAATCCACTTAGCTTCCCCATCTCCAGCTTGGGGATGATGTATGGTCTTCGTCATGTGAATGACCCCATACTTGAACGAAAGACACTTCATCATCTTAACGGTGAAGTGCTTGCTAACTCCACTCCTTGTAGTCCAAGGAGCATCTTCTTTCAGTAATTTTAATTGAGGTTTCATCTTCACCTTAGGAGGTTCTTTTGGAAGAGACCTCCAACTCTCCGGTGCATTCTTGAAAAAATCAGAAATTTTAATAGGAATTTCACATGAAATAAGAGAATGTACCTTGTAAAGTTCTTCAAGGATTGGGGCAAGTTTCATGTTGGGATGATGATCCACACATAAAATATCTTCCAACTCAGCTGCATCCTCTTCAACCTTGGCCACAGTTTCAGTAATTTGGCCAAGGTTTTCCACTTCTTCCTCTTCTTCAATGAGGACTTCAAGAGAGACTTCAAGTTCAATAAGAGGAAGGCTTAAGACTTGGAATTCTTCCTCGTTGGATAAATAATTTCCCAAAGCTTTTAAAATAGCATTTATCTTGTCTTCCATCTCTTCCACCCTTCTTAACACCTCTTCCAGCATCATCTGCATCCGATCCTCGGAGGTTTGTTGTGGAGGTTGCACTTGAGGCATATAAGAAATGTCTCCTTGCTCATAAAACGTATGAGGGGGATTAAGCTCATCCCAATAGGCAAGCTCATTCTCAATGATTTCATCTCTTTCTCTTTCACTTTCGAACCAATGAAAAGCGTATTTCTCTTTCAAATGGTCCGCCCTAGCACCTTGCCATGCTATCCAGGATGGATCAAATGTAGGTTCATAGCTCCCAACAGCTATTGGAGACCGTGAAAACTCAAAAACTCATACCAAAAGTTTAAAGAAAAAGCAAAAAGCTCTCAAGCCCGACAACCGAAAACCGAATTTGGCCTAAACCAAATCACCGGCAACGGCGCCAAAAACTTGTTTGCCTCAAAGTGTGCGTGCAAATCTTAAATTTATAAAACTGAAATTAAGCAAAAGCGAACCCGCAGTGTACGGATCGGCATAGTAAAGCAACAATTCCAGAGTATCGAACTCAGGGATTTGGGGGGAACAAATTCAGTTTATAAAGATCGTCAGGCAAGTAAAAGTTTTTGTAAAGATGATAAGGAAACAACGATTTTAAAGATTCAGGTATCCAATTGTGGCAATTGATTCAAGATATTCTATGGATGTAAGGACAGAGTCGGGATTGCAAAGGTATATCTAAGGTAAGGTTATGTACGGTGAAATTCCAAAACCCTATATGTCTTACCCAAAGGCTCTCTCTATAAAGGTTGTTGAAGCTGCAGTATATAAAGGATCTAAGGATAAGAATTACTCTCAAATACCCATGCCCAAACCCAAGGAAATCAAAGATAAGCCAAAACGGTTAAGGTTGTGACACTCGAAACCAAAGTAAAGGATGTTGAGTCTCACTACTACCTAGAAAAGGTATGCCAAGGCTAGGTTAAAGCAAATCTTTAACTTTGGATCAAAGCAAAAGCAAAGGACGTACGACAGAGGAAAATAAATTCAGATCTTGAAGAACCACGGCCGTGGAACTCAAGAACAGACCGTGGAAAAGGTTGTAGACGAGGTTTCTCGCACTCTCTGGGTTCAATCTGTTTACGATCGATCTTCCCTTATCTAAGCCACAACTATCAACCCTTCACCTTAGAATTGCTAAAGGGTTTTAGCCAACAATTATCATTATCAAATCAATAATCAAATTCAAAAAGGAAAAAGGGTAAAACTTCAAAAACTCAATAAAATCCGAACAATCAATCTCAAAATAAAACAAAGCGTGTTTGTGTTCTAATGAAAAGCAGAATCAAAGAACAGAAAACCTCAAAAAACTTTTCTATGAACAATGAAGAACGGGTTGTCAATCTGTCTTCCAAAGAAATCCTAAGAGCTTCTCCAAGTACGTAATCTCAAAATGCGTCCTTTTCCGAATTTTCCCTGTACGCAATAAAATCTTCAAGCCTCCCTCTCTTTGGGGATCCAAGTCCTCCCTTCAATGTTGAAGGCTCTCTAATATTTGTAGGGATAACTCTAGGGTTTAATGATGAAACCCTAAATATTTGGGATGAAAAGAAGTTGAGACCGCTGGTATCAGAAAATACTCTAGGCTGTGTTAGACGGTATCATAGAATACTTTGGCGCATCACGCAGTATCAAAAGATACTTTGGGCCGCCAAACGGTATAAGAAGATTCTTTGGCGCGTCCTTGCTTCTTTTAATGCTCCTTTTTGTCCCTCTTTAAGGCTTGATCCATAAAATATGCCATTTCACTCCATAATTCGCCAAATTACCTACAAATACAATAAAACTCTGTGTAAACCTCTATTCTCGCAAAGTAGGTGAATATAACCATAAATGCCAAGAATGCATGTCTATGCATGCAAAATAAAGGGAAAATATATATAAATAAATGCTAAAAATAGGTCATAATACATGTCATTAGTATCACTAGTTGAGGGTGAGGGAGCAGGATATACACAAGACAACATTTCGTACCCGTTATAGACACTACGAGTTTATAGTGATGCCATTTGGGCTTATGAATGCCCCAACAGTCTTCATGGAGTTGATGAACAACATCTTCATCGAATTCTTAGATCAGTTTGTGGTGGTCTTCATTGATGACATTCGGTTGTACTCTTGTAGCAGAGAGGAGCATGTCGGTCATCTGAAAACGGTTTTGTAGACTCTAAGGGATAGAGAGTAATATGTCAAGATCTCTAAGTGCGAGTTCTGGATGCCAGAGGTAGCCTTCATAGGTCATATGTCTCCGCCGGTGGGATCATGGTTGATCCGGCGAAGATCGAGTTTGTTGCTGCATGGACGACACCGACAAACGTCAAGGAAGTGCGTAGCTTTCTTGGCCTAGCCGGTTATTACCGACGCTTCGTGGAGGGATTTTTTGTGATTGCCCATCCACTGACGAGTCCACTGATGAAGACTATCCGATTTGTGTGGTCTGATCAGTGTCCCTAGAGTATTGAGGAGTTGAAGAGGCGGTTGACTTCTACTCCTATCTTAACACGGCCAGAGGGTTTTGAGGATTTTGTTGTTTACAGTGATGCATCCAAGCTAGGCTTGGGATGTGTGTTGATGTAGAGATGCAGAGTGATTGCATATGCGTCTAGACAGTTGAAGACGTATGAGGAGAACTACCCGACTCATGATCTGGAGTTAGCAGCGGTAGTCCATGCATTGAAGATCTGGAGACATTACCTATATGGTGCCACTTGTCGGATCTTCAAAGAGCATAAGAGTCTGAAGTACATTTTTACGCAGCGGGAGATGAATAACCGCCAGTGTCAATGGCTTGAGTTGATCAAGGATTTTGACCTTGAGATTCTGTATCATCCAGGGAAGGCGAACGTTGTCGTTGACACCCTAAGTAGGAAGACCCCTTGAGAGAAGGCGATTACCAGATTGACAGTTCAGCCACAACTTCAAAGGGATCTAGCCAATTTCCTGATGAAGATGTTCAGTTGTATGCCTTAGTGGTTCTACCTGGTCTGTTGGATGAGATCCAACAGAAGTAGGGGACCTGCCCGACCTTATTGAGGATTAGAGAGAGAATGTCTTGTGGTGAGGCACCACAATTTTCCATTGGAGCAAATGAAGTGATGAGACGCCATGACCGTATCTGTGTACCTGTTGATGCATAGCTGAGAGAGCGGATTTTACAAGATACTCAATGTACACCTTACACAGTACATCCAAGTACGAGTAAGATGTACCATGATATGAGACGATCATATTGGTGGGGAGGGCTGAAGCACGATGTAGCCAGATTTGTGGCACAATGCGCGACTTGTCAGCAGGTCAAGATAGAGCATTGTAGACCTGGAGGTGAGCTTCATCCACTGCCAATTCTGAAGTGGAAGTGGGAGGACGTCTCCATGGACTTTGTGACTGGATTGAGGCCCAGCAGGAATTTTGATGCAATATGGGTTGTTGTCTATAGACTGACGAAAATGGCGCGTTTCATTCCTATCAAAGAGACGTGGCTAGTGAGCAGATTAGCTGAAGAGTACACTATATATGCATGGTTATGTGACTGGATTGAGGCCCAGCAAGAGTTTTGATACAATCTGGGTTGTTGTTGATAGATTGACGAAGACGGTAAATGTGTGATAACATGCTTATGTGTTTATCTTTCTTGATTGTGCTTGTGCTTATACATTACCTTATATATGCATGGTTAGCTAATGGTTTCATACCATGTTGTAGATGCCTTGCAGGATAGGCGAGCTGCTGAGTGATCTGACGGGGTGACAGGCCGAGGACTCTTGTACATTAGGGTGTTATGGCTTTTGGGGTTGTTTATGTTTCCCTCCTACGTGAGGATGATGTTTTGTATACCTCCTGTGCGAGGGTTATGTTTGATACTCGGCTATGATCTTGTTTACCTTTTGGTCGTACGATATTATACAGTTTTATGTATTTGTTTTATATCTATCAGTGTCATGTTGTAAGGTCCAGTGAACTTGTTCTCAGGATAGGGTCAGGATCCACTGTTGTAAGATCCTACCCCAATGTGGCATTCCGAGTCGTGCGGATTCGGGGTGTTACATACTATCTGTCTCGTGAACTCTTCTGCCAATAGACTTCCCGGCCACATTGCCTTGATGGGAATGAAACGTGTGGTCTTCGTCAGTCGATCTACTATGACCCAAATGACATCAAAGCCTCAACTTGGTCTCAAATCGGTAACAAAATTCATAGAGATGTCCTCCCACTTCCACCAAGGGACGGGAAGTGGGTGTAGCTCGCCTCCTGGTCGATGATGCTCGATCTTGACCTGCTGATAGGTCACACACTGAGCTACATATCTCACCTAATCTGGCTTTAGACCTCCCCACCAGAAGGAGTGTCTAATATCCTGATACATCATCTTACTCGAACCGGGATGAACTCAATAAGGTGTAGAATGAGCCTCCTGTAAGATCCGTTGTCTCATCTCTCGATCTAAGGGCACACATACTCGCTCTTGACGTCTCAAAACTTTGTCGGCACAGACTTTTAACTGAGGTGCCTCTCCTCGAGACATCCTGTCTCGGATCCGTGTCAATGCTGGGCAACTCTCCTGCTTTTGTCGTATCTCTACCAATTGATTAGGTAACACCTCTGAGAGCATGAAATATGGCGATATTCTAGGCACTTATTTTGGTTGTTTTCCCCTTATTATTGTGTACATGGATAAGGTTTTGAAGCAAATGTTAGCTTGTTCATCTATCTTGTCGCAATGGAAGTCTACACTAGCTTTGTATTGATTATAGGTGAATAGGAGCTTGAATCGGAGCATTTGAGAGAGAAAAGGGAGTAATCGATCATGTTCGAGGATTAGGAGATACATCAAAGAAGCTAAGGAAGGAGCTAGGATGAAGAATGACACGAAACAAAGGCAACAACATGTATTATACACTTCCACGCCCTGAATTACGGCCGTGAAGAAGATGATTTGAAATCCACGCTCTAAACCACGGCCGTGGACCTGGCATTATGAACGCGGAAGAGAGTTTGGAACACTCCAGTAAGTTACACGGTCTAAATTACGGTCGTGGAAGTCACAAAAGGCACCGTAATCTGTTTCCACGCTCTAAACCACGGTCGTGGAAGGCTGTGAGACCGTGATTTAGGCAATCTTTTGACGTGTCATTATTTACTGCGTCATTTATGTATTGGGCCTTGACGGTAACTCTTTCTCGCCTTATAAAAAGACTGGAAAAGAGAATTTCGGGGACGGCCGCTTACCCCCTGTTTAGCACTCTTACTTAGGGTTGATTGGAAGCCGCCTAGAGTTGCGGAAACGCCGGCGAATTGGAGATTTGGAGATTGCTTGTGGCGGAAGTTTAGCCCTTTTCTTAGGTTTTGATATTGAAGACGGACTGACATCCCGTTCTTCGTGCTTGCCTTAGATCAGTGTGAGGTTTTGTGTTATATATTCTGAATCCATTAACATTGCTTCTTGTGTTTCGGATTTGAGAATTAGTTTTGAAGTTTTATTGAGTATTCGAGGTTTTTATCTTTCATTCTCCTTAAATTGAATATTCATATCATGATAATGGTTATTGGCTAAAACCCTTTAGCAATTCTAAGGTGAAGGGTTGATAGTTGTGGCTTAGATAATGATAGATCGATCGTAAACAGATTGGACCCTGAGAGTGCGAAAAAACATCGTCGACACCATAAATCACGGCCTGTTCTTAGGTTTCCACGGTCGTGGTTCTCAAGATCTACCCGTGATTTACCCCAGTTTACGAACTTTGCTTTTACTTTAATCCAAAGTTAAGGATTAGCTTTAACCTAGTCTTGGCTTGCCTTTCCTAGGTAGTAGTGAGACTCAACATCCTCTATTTCGGTTTCGAGTGTCACAACCTTAGCTGTTTGAGTTTATTTTAATCCTTGGGTTACAAGTTTGGGTATTTGAGATTAATTCTTGTCCTTAGATCCTTTCTATACTGCAGTCTCTACAACCTTTATAGAGAGTGTCTTTGGGTAAGTCATATAAGGTTTTGGAACTTCACCGTACATTACTTTACTTTAGTATACCTTCGCAATTCTTGACTCTGTCCTTAATTCTTTAGTATATCTTGAATCGATTGCCACAATTTGATATCCGGATCTTTAGGGTTGCTGTTTTCCCCAATATTTGCAAAGCTTTACATCTTATTTGCTTGACAGTTGGAAATTGGATTTTGTTTCACCAAATCCCTGTGTTCGATACTCTAGAATACTTGCTAATCTACGCCGATCCGTACACTGCGGGTTCGCTTGCTTTTATTTTAGTTTTATAATTAAAACTTATTTGCACGCACGTTTAGGGGTGAACAAGTTTTTGGCGCCGTTGCCGGGGAAACTTCTAAGGAATTAAAGCCACTTACCACACATCTTCGGTACGCATTTCTAGGAACTAATTCTACTTTTCCCGTAATTGTTAGTTCCGATTTAAATGAAGATGAACATGACAAACTTATGGTTGTTCTAAGGAAACATAAGAAAGCTTTAGGTTACACTATAGAGGATCTTGTAGGAATTAAACCTTCATTATGCATGCACAAGATCCTAATGGAAGAAGATTTTAATCCCTCGCGACAACATCAAAGACGGTTAAATCCGATCATGAAGGAGGTTGTTAAAAAGGAAATTCTTAAGTTACTTGATGCAGGTATCATCCACCCTATCTCCGATAGCAAGTGGGTGAGCCCCGTACAAGTTGTTCCAAAGAAAGGAGGAATTATTGTTATCACCAACAAGAACAATGAGCTCATTCGTACAAGAACCGTGACTGGATGGAGGATGTGCATTGATTACCGGAATCTAAACAATGCAACTAGGAAGAATCATTTCCCATTAGCCTTCATTGATCAAATGCTTGAGAGGTTAGCACAACATTCTCGTTTTTGCTATCTTGACGGTTATAGTGGCTTCTTCCAGATTCCGATCCATCTAGGCGATCAAGAGAAGACCACATTCACGTGCCCGTAGGGTACGTTCGCTTATAGGAGAATGTCGTTCAGGCTTTGCAACGCCCCAGCCACCTTCCAAAGGTGCATGATGGCTATCTTCTCGGAGTATATAGAGGAGATCATGGAGATTTTCATGGACGAATTTTCTGTTTATGGTTCCTCTTTTGATAATTGTCTTTCTAACCTTTCTCTTGTGCTACAAAGGTGTGAAGACACTAATCTAGTTCTTAATTGGGAGAAGTGTCAATTCATGGTGAAGGAAGGCATTGTACTCGGACAATTGATCTCTAATAGAGGGATTGAGGTAGATATGGCTAAGAGAGAGACCATAGAAAAGCTCCCTTCTCCATCTTCGGTGAACGGGATAAGAAGCTTTCTAGGACATGCTGGATTTTATAGACGTTTTATCAAGGACTTTTCTAAGATATCAAAACTGCTTACTAATCTATTGATGAAGGATGCAGTATTTGATTTCTCGCAGGATTGTTTAGACGCATTTCATAAGATTCGGGAAGCTCTAATCTCAGCCCCGATCATCCAACCTCCGGACTGGAATCTCCCGTTCGAGGTTATGTGTGATGCAAGTGACGTAGCTATTGGAGCTGTGCTTGGGCAAAAGAAGGAGGGCCGAACCCATGCTATCTATTACGCTAGCCAGACGTTAGATGAAGCGCAGCTTAACTACGCCACAACTGAAAAAGAATTCTTAGCTATTGTATATGCCTTTGAAAAGTTTCTTTCTTATCTTGTAGGTGCAAAGGTGATCGTGTACACAGACCATGCTGCGATCCGTTATCTACTTTCCAAGAAGGACGCAAAACCAAGGCTGATTAGATGGATTCTTCTCCTATAAGAATTCGATCTAGAGATCCGTGACAAGAAAGGTTCGGAAAATTCTGTTGCAGATCATTTAAGTCGTCTACTACATCTAGAAGACGACAATCTACCTATAGATGACTCCTTTCCGGACGAGCATTTACACATCACAGAGGAGTGCATCGACCAGATAACTAGAGATAACGAACCATGGTTTGCTGATTTTGTTAACCATTTGGTTTGTCAGGAAATACCTCCCGGACTATCCTACGGACACAGGAAGAAGTTCTTTAAGGATGTCCGGCAATACTTTTGGAATGAACCTCTACTCTTCAAGAGAGGTCCCGACGGCATCATTCGAAGATGTGTGCCGGAAGATGAGATGCAAAGCGTCATCCGTCATTGTCATTCACTACCTTGTGGAGGATACGCTAGTTCAAACAAAACTAGCGCTAAGGTATTGTAGTCCGGTTTCTTTTGGCCTACTTTATTTAAAGATGTGCAAACCTTTGTTTCCTTCTGCGATGCTTGTCAAAGAACAGGGAATATCTCTAGGAGGAACGAGATGCCTCTTAACAACATTCAGGAGGTGGAAATCTTTGACGTTTGGGGACTAGACTTCATGGGACCTTTTCTATCATCTTGTGGAAACCAATACATACTTCTAGTTGTAGATTTTGTTTTGAGATGGGTTGAAGCTATAGTCTCTCTAACTAACGATGCCATGGTTGTAGTTAAGTTCTTTAATAGAACTATTTTCCCAAGGTTTGGGACACCACGGACCATCATTAGTGACGGAGGCTCTCACTTCATTGCCCGACGATTCGAAGCTCTACTAGCTAAGTATGGGGTGACTCACAAGATCGCCACTCCCTACCATCCACAAACGAGTGGACAAGTGGAGATTTCGAATAGAGAGATCAAGGGCATCCTAGAGAAAACAGTTTCGAAGACAAGGAAGGATTGGTATTTGAAACTAGATGATGCATTGTGGGCATATAGGACTGCGTACAAGACTCCCATAGGAACAACACCATACAACCTTGTGTATGGGAAGTCTTGTCATCTTCCGGTTGAGCTGGAACACAAGGCATATTGGGCGGTAAAGTGGTTGAACTTCAGCATGAAGGAAGCAGGCGAGAAGCGCCTCTTGGACCTTAACGAGCATGAAGAACTCCGCTTAAACGCTTATGAGAACGCCAAGATCTATAAGGAAAGAGCGAAGCGTTGGCATGAT
The DNA here is from genome assembly GCA_033239045.1 of Fagopyrum esculentum. Lineage (NCBI taxonomy): Eukaryota > Viridiplantae > Streptophyta > Magnoliopsida > Caryophyllales > Polygonaceae > Fagopyrum > Fagopyrum esculentum. Next base: position 104,736,365 of record BSUD01000007.1, on the reverse strand, counting down.
AAGCATATCATTCCAAAGGACCTCAAAGAAGGAGATCAAGTTCTCCTCTTCAATTCGAGACTTCGACTCTTTCCAGGTAAGCTTAAATCTCATTGGACTGGACCTTATCTAATCAAACATGTCTTTCCTCATGGCGCAGTTGAAGTATGGGGTGAAAAGAGCGGAAGTTTCAAGGTGAATGGCCAACGACTTAAGAAATATACACCGGAGGTACGGTCTAGCTACAGACCTAAAATAAGCGCTTCTTGGGAGGCAACCCAAGGTATTGCACTTATGCTTTTGTTTTCATTCTTAGATTAGATTAGTTTAGTCATTTTTGCTTTGTTTTGCCCTCGATACCTCCCGGTATGTCGTGTTTTTGGATGTAGGAGCAATGGAATAGGCAATGGAAGGAGGAAAAGTTGGAAGGAATTGACGAAACTTGAATTTTGGCACAATATAGAGAGTTCCACGTCCTAAACCACGGTCGTGGAAGCTACAGTGACCGTAATTCTTCCAAAATCTGAGAAAAATCACCAAAACCACGGGTCCGTACACTTCCACGGCCGTGGAACACCCCGAGTGACCGTGATTTTCCAAAATTTTTACGGGCACTATATAAACCACCTTCCTTCACAAAAACACCACAATTTCTCAAATCCACGCCCTTTTCCACGCCCTAATCGCCGAAATCTTTCCCCTTCTTGCAAATCTTCGTTCGGAGTCCGATTCGAACGATTCTTGATCCTAAAGTGAAGCAATTTCGATCATCTACAAGATCCAATCAACAATTCAAGTGAACAATCCCTGCAGAAGAAGGAATTTGGATTTAAAAAATCCAAGACCTAGGTTTTTCTCCTCTTTCTCTACTTGTCAATTTGATTCAATTCTTTGCAAGATTTTTAGGATAACTGATTGAAATTGGATTTGGAACTAGTCTAGGACTGTGTCTGGTGAATTTGGTGTGATTTGGTTGAGATTTGAGTGAAACAGAACAGAACCACGGTCCCTGTAGGTTCCACGGCCGTGGTTTGCCAAGAACAGACCGTGATTTCTCCTGTAATGGACAATTTGTTTAGAAGAAAGTCGAGTAGGAACAAGATGAGGAAAGGTGACAGTTCCGCTTCCTCCCAAGTCCCTCCTAGTGAGCCACCATCATCCCCACCTCCTAGAATTCCAACCATTCATGAGGATTACCTCAATGCCTTAGAGAGGATCCAAAAGAGGCCAGTCATAGGACCGCAATACTTAGTGCTTGAGGAGCTTGAACCGCTAAACGTAGTGAATGATTTGACATGGCTTCTAGATAGAGCTGGTTTGATAGTCTTTTCCTCTATTCGAGCGGACGCTTATGAGGAGATCACTAGGGAGTTCGTCACTTCCTTTGAGCATAGTGCCGTTGATAGGACGGTTTCTTTCCGGTTGATGGAGGAGAACTATGAGTTCTCGATCTTGCAGTTTGGAGCCTTCTTTGGGTTCTAAGAGACCTTCAATGGTCTGTTTCCCAGCGGGGTATACGCTAAGGATTTTTGGGAGGATATCGCTATGATATATACTAGTGAGGACCGTTGGCAACCGGCCGACACCAAGGCTAAGCTCATCTATCACTTAACCTTGAAGATAGCTTGTAGGGTCCTTTCCGATTGCCGATTCCCTAGGACCGAGACCCCTCAAAAGATTAAGACCGATGAGCTTTTCCTCCTTTACTCTATGCTCCATGGTAGACCCGCCGATTGTGCTACCCTCCTAGCCTCCACCATGAGTAAGCTGAAGAACAAGAGAGCCGGAAATATAGGGTATGGTGGTATGGTCACTCACATTTCCTCGCAACTAGGGATAGACTATTCCGCTTGCACTAGGATAGCGGCGAGACCTTTGGGTCTCAATAGTCTTATGACTAGGGGCATCATCTTCCCTAGACACCGCGGTCCACCTAGCGCCGGTATCCCTTGGGAGGAGAGAGGAGGTAGAGGTATCCCTTGGCTCCCCGAGTATTCCATTATGGCCGGACGCCATAACTGGAAGCAGACTTTCGCCGCCATGCATGTGAATAGGTTGGCAGCACCTCCTTTTGTGCCGGATGATGTCCCGGCTGTGGATGTTGAGGAGGAGATGGGAGGAGGTGATGATTTAGAGGGAGGAGGTGATGAGCAGGACTTTGGCACTTTTCAGGATCATCCGGCACACTTCCCCGACCCTCCTAGACGTTCCCCGCGACCTTCCGGACCTTCCGGAGCCTCTTCCTCTCGCCGTGCTAGCGTGATTGAGAGGCCGACTTGGATGGACGCTCCTCCCGCTTGGTATGGGGAGCAGCCTTCATGGATGGGAGCTCCACCTCCGTGGTATGATCAGGCACCCGCAGCACCAGCAGCACCGAATCCCCAGGGCGCACCGGCATGGTATGGCCAGCCACCAGCTTGGTATGAGCAGCTACCGGCTTGGGCCACCGACCTTTCTAGGAGAGTTGGAGACTTGGACATCCACCGGGAGACCCAAGAGACACGGTTCCGGGAGCATGATGAGATGATGAGTGACATTTACCTCCAACAGTTCGGGCGGTACTATAGCCATGACTTCCGTCGTTTCCACCACCGCCTCCTCCGCAGTGACGAGTTTGATGATCGCCAGTTTCAGCCGCCCCACCACTGTCTAGTGAGTTCATTTTGCTTTTCTTTCTTTTCTTTATTTTCTTTTTGAACATTGAGAACAATGTATATTTTAAGTATGGGGTGGGGTGTGACTATGTGCGTAATAACTCTACTACATTTGTTTGCTTCTATCCATGACACTTTGCATGTTTCATTCCATAGTCACACGTTTCGTTATTGCATTGCATGAAAAAGGCTTTGAAAACCCATAAAAATTTGAAAATTTTGAAAAATTTTGAAAAAGTTTTTATGGTTCTAATATTAGAGATGACTTCTATGATAGTTCTCGCTTGTGGAATGAGTTTTTGATGACAATAGTATGCTTAAACGGAATTATGAATTGAAAAGAAATTGAATGTGTTGTTTATCCTTTCTTGCAAATTTCATAATGTGAAAGTTTTATCTAAATTATATCGAGAAATTAAGGTTGAAATCACATGATGAGTTCTTATGCTTCTTTATGAAATGATTAAGGCAATTCGATTTTCTAAATTTTTTTTTTGATCATTTAGCCCCTCAATAAAAGTAATTGCGTCCCTTACCTATCCGGAAATTTGGAGGAGTTGATATTTGGCATGTTTGATGTGGGAGGGCCATGAAAGCAAAAATTTTGCATTCAAAGAATAGAACTAATAGGTTTGGGGAAGTCAATCATGACGATAAGTAACTCGGCACCATTCACATAGCCGGGTGTTTGTGTCTTGCCAAAGTCGGATTAAGCGATATTCTTAACGAATTATGGTATGTGCATCAAGGGTTTGAGGCATCTCGAAATTGAGAAACACCGATCTCCTAGGCTTCGGTTTTTGTGCACCTCTATCCATATTTCAAAAAGTAAAGTCGAAAAATAATGTGAAAAAGAAAAGAGCAAAGCTCTAAGTTGATGGTGTGGCAAATCGAAATAAAAAGAAAAAGAGTTGGGTTATTCCTTTTCCCGGATTCATGCACCACATCCCTTACAAGTTTCCCTCCTTTCCGCATTCTAGACCTTACTTGAAAGTCCTTAAGATCAAAAGAGTGTTATTTGACTTGGTGATCTAAATTGAAGTTTCACATGCTTGATTTTGACAATACTTGAAGGTTATGATGTTTGTCTTGAAGTTTAAGTGATTTATGATGATTCTTCACTTTACATTCTTTGGTTTATGTATATGCGCGTTTCCAAGGATGAATGAAGCAAGGTTTGAGGATGATCAATTGACTAGAAGCACATTTGCCTAAAGGATGGGTTTGTTTTGAATTTTCATGCATATTTCATTCTAACTTGTGTTCTAAGCTTTTGAAAACCTTGCTTGGGGACAAGCAAGTGACAAGTATGGGGTATTTTGTTAGCATGAAATATGGCGATATTCTAGGCACTTATTTTGGTTGATTATTGTTCATCTATCTTGTCGATATGGATGTCTACACTAGCTTTGTGTTGATTATAGGTGAATAGGAGCTGGAATCGGAGCATTTGAGAGAGAAAAGGGAGTAATAGATCATGTTCGAGGATTAGGAGATACATCAAAGAAGCTAAGGAAGGATCTAGGATGAAGAATGACACGAAACAAAGGCAACAACATGTATTATACACTTCCAAGCCCTGAATTACGGCCGTGGAGAAGATGATTTGAAGTCCACACTCTAAACAACGGCCGTGGACCTGGCATTATGAACGTGGAAGAGAGTTTGGAACACTCCGGTAAGTTACCCAGTTTAAATTACGGTCGTGGAAGTCACAAGGCACCGTAATTTGTTTCCACGCTCTAAACCACGGTCGTGGAAGGCTGTGGGACCGCGATTTAGGCAATCTTTTGACCTGTCATTATTTGCCGCATCATTTACGTATTGGGCATTGACGGTAACTCTTTCTCGCCTTATAAAAAGACTAGAAAAGAGAATTTCGGGGACGGCCGCTTACCCCCTGTTTAGCACTCTTGCTTAGGGTTGATTGGAAGCCGCCTAGAGTTGCGGAAACGCCGGCGAACTGGAGATTTGGAGATTGCTTGTGGCGGAAGTTTAACCCTTTTCTTAGGTTTTGATATTGAAGACGGATTGACATCCCTTTCTTCGTGCTTGCCTTAGATCAGTGTGATGTTTTGTGTTATATATTCTGAATCCATTAACATTGCTTCTTGTGTTTCGGATTTGAGAATTGGTTTTGAAGTTTTATTGAGTATTCGAGGTTTTCATCTTTCATTCTCCTTAAATTGAATATTGATATCATGATAATGGTTATTCGCTAAATACCCTTTAGCAATTCTAAGGTGAAGGGTTGATAGTTGTGGCTTAGATAATAATAGATCGATCGTAAACAAATTGGATCTTGAGAGTGCGAGAAAACATCGTCGACACCCTAAATCACGGCCTGTTCTTAGGTTTCCACGGTCGTGGGTCTCAAGATCTACCCGTGATTTACCCCAGTTTTCGAACTTTGCTTTTACTTTAATCCAAAGGATTAGCTTTAACCTAGTCTTGGCTTGCCTTTCCTAGGTAGTAGTGAGACTCAACATCCTCTATTTCGGTTTCAAGTGTCACAACCTTAGCCGTTTGAGTTTATTTTAATCCTTGGGTTACAAGTTTGGGTATTTGAGATTAATTCTTGTCCTTAGATCCTTTCTATACTGCAGCCTCAACAACCTTTACAGAGAGTGTCTTTAGGTAAGTCATATAAGTTTTTGGAACTTCACCGTACATTACTTTACTTTAGTATACCTTCGCAATTCTTGACTCTGTCCTTAATTCTTTAGTATATCTTGCATCGATTGCCACAATTTGATATCCGGATCTTTAGGGTTGTTGTTTTCCCCAATATTTGCAATGCTTTACATCTTATTTGCTTGACAATTGGAAATTGAATTTTGTTTCACCAAATCTCTGTGTTCGATACTCTGGAATACTTGCTAATCTACGCCGATCCGTACACTGCGGGTTCGCTTGCTTTTATTTCAGGTTTATAATTAAAATTTATTTGCAGCACGTTTAGGGGCGAACAACCTCCAAGGTGGATAAATGGCTCTCCGAATCCGAAAAGTGGATATCAATCTCTAGCCATGCCAAGTCTCGCTTTAACTAAGGTTGAGCTGTCAGCCGAGCAATCGCCATTTTTTAGGAGTCTTCCTACTTAGAGCATCAGCTACCACATTCGCCTTCCCCGGGTGATATAAGATCTCCAGATCAAAGTCCTTAATCAACTCCAACCATATGCGCTGGCTGTTATTTAACTCCCGGTGAGTGAATATGTACTTCAGACTCTTATGGTCTATGAATATCAGACACGTAGCTCCGTACAGACAATGCCTCCAGACCTTCAAAGCGTGAACAACAACAACAAACTCGAGATCGTGAGTAGGGTAATTCTCTTCATACGTTTTCAACTGTCTCGACGCGTATGCAATAAACTTACACTTCTGCATTAGAACACATCCCAAGCCCATTTTGAATGTGTCACTATAAACCACAATGTCCTCAATGCCCTTAGATGGAGCTAAAATAGGAGCGGAGGTTAGCCTTCTCTTCATCCCCTCAAAACTCTGTAGGCACGGCTCGGACCACACGAATCTCGTAGTCTTCCTTAGCAAGGAAGTAAAGGGTCAGGCAATAATTGAAAATCCCTCCACAAAGCGACGGTAGTAGCCCGCCAATCCTAGGAAGTTGCGTACCTCGATCTTCGCCGGATCTACCTTGATCCCTTTGGCGGAAACATTGTGACCAAGGAAGGCCACCTCAAATATCCAAAACTCACACTTAGAGAGCTTAGCGTAAAGCTCTCTATCCTGCAGGAATTAGAGTGTGATCCTTAAGTGTCCTGATGCTCCTCTCTTCTACGAGAGTATACCAGAATATCTTCGATGAAGACCACCAGGAACTGGTCTAGGAAGTCGATGAAGATGTTGTTCATCAACTCCATGAACACGGCGGGCATATTCGTAAGCCCGAAAGGCATCAATACAAACCTGTAGTGGCCGTATCTGGTCCAAAATGCCATCTTGATTATGTCTTGCTCTCTGACCCTCAGCTGGTGATATCCGGATCTCAGATTGATCCAAGAAAACACTAAAACTCCGTGTAGTTGGTCCAAAAGATTGTCGATACGGGGCAATGGGTACTTATTCTTGATTGTCACCTTATTAAGCTCTCGGGAATCAATACATAACCTTATCGATCCGTCTTTCTTCCAGACAAAGAATACTGGTGCGCCCCAATGAGATACACTAGGGCGGATGAAGCCCTTCTCACCTAACTCCTCGAGCTGCCTCTTAAGCTCAAGCATCTCGATAGGCGTCATGCGGTAAGGAGCCTTCGAGATTGGTCTCATCCCGGGCTCTAGAACAATGCCAAAGTCTACGCTCCTCTATAGAAGTAAACCTGAAGACTCTCCAAAAATGTCGGTAAACTAGCATGTGATAGGTGATGGAATCACTATCAATTAGGATCGTTTTTAGTGTCTTTGAGTCAGTTTGTGCTACTAATACTTTGATTGAGATAAAGAAGTCCAAATGAAGCAAAAGAAGGTATTAGCAACACTTGGGAGTTGAAGAAAAGCAACGAAGAAATGTTTTTGGTGCCACACCGCCCCCGCGGAGTAGTGTCACCGCCCCGCGGAGTAGTGTCACCGACCCTGCGGTGGCATTGCACTCCGACAACGCAGATTGTGCCTTCACCAACGCCCAGAACCAGCTTGTCACCACCCCTACGGCCGCCTCTGGCCGCCCCTGTGGTGACTCACCCTGAAGAAGCGAAGTCGGCGCCCCTGCGCCTCTGCCTGCGCTCCAGCCTGCGGACTTGTAAAGTCGAAGAGCTAGTGTCGCCGCCTCTACGGTAACATTGGGCCACCCCTGCGGATCGTCTTTACAAATGACAGAAAGATGAAGAGTTAGACATTCAAGTGGCATTAAAGACCCGCCCTTGCGGGATTGTCAGGCCGCCCCAGCGGTCGAGAAGAAGATCGAACGTTCTGGCCTAAACCGCCCCTGCGGCCCTGAACCCCCCCCCCCCCCCCTGCGGTTTAGCACCAGAGGACTTAACTCCGTCTGTTTACATAACCTTTATGACATTTAAGGTTGTTATTTAGACAACCCATTAACTCCCTTTTAATGTAATTTGTAGTATAAATAGAGCCTTTGGCTGATTGCTAGAATCATCCATCATTTTCCCCAAAAAGCTCTATTTTCCTTAGTGCCATCTTGTAATGAGTTTCTAGCTTCCTTTGCTACATTGGGTTGTTTTGAAGCTGCATTGCTACTTGGTTGTAAGTCTTTTATAATATAAGTTTTATTCAGTCAATTTGTGTTATATTTCCTTGAGCTGTAACTTATGTTTGCATGTCTCTTATCACTTAGATTGATCACCTTAAGTGCCTAATGCATGCAAAGTACTAGGGTTAATCGATTTCGGGTTCTGGTCCTTAATCTATTAGTAAACCTTTAGGTAAAATCTGGTTGTAATTACATAAAGAGAAGGAATATAACTATAAAGAAGGATTAACGGTTTGTTTATTCATTCTTTATATCTCTTTGTCTTTGCTAGAATGCTAACTTGTGCTTTGATCTTGTAGGTTTATGGATCAATAATCTCGTTAAGTTGTGTTGATGCCGTTTTGCTCAACACATATCTAAGATTAAGATGAGACGTTGGTGAATAACTTATAAAAAGAACCAACCAAGTAATGTGCATGCTAAATCCAACCTAGTGTAGCTCCTTATTTCATATCTATTATCACCATATTTGCTTTATTTTTATCTGCTTTTGTCTTGTTTTGATACAATCCAAACCCCCTCCACCCCTCATTGGTTACAATTCGGTAATTGAATCTAATCAAAACTCGACTAGACTCTCTTGGGTTCGACCCTTACTTACACTATACAATCTGGTTAGTGTAACGTTAGGTAATCTACTTTGACTAAAGCTAAAAGAAAACGACTATAGATTTTTAGTCTCGTCATATTTTGCGTCGTTGCCGGGGAGTAGTCCAAAAGCTCAAGAAGGTTAAGGCTCAAGGACCGACAATCCAAGAGAGTCTTTTAAGTGTCTTTGAGTTAGTTTGTGCTACTAATACCTTGATCCAGATAGAGAAGTCCAAATGAAGCAAAGAAAGGTATTAGCAACACTTGGTAGTTGAAGAACAGCAACGAAGAAATGTTTCTGGTGCCATACCGCCCCCGTGGAGCAGTGTCACCGCCCCTACGGTGGGATTGTACTCCGGCAACGCAGCCTGCGCCTTCGCCAGCGCCCGGAACCAGCTTGTCACCGCCCTTGCGGCCGCCTCTTTCCGCCTATGTGGTGACTCACCCTGAAGAAGCGAAGCCGGCGCCCCTGCGACTTTGCCTGCGCTCCAGCCTGTAGACCTTTGAAGCCGAAGAGCTAGTGTCACCGCCCCTGCGGTGACACTGGGCCGCTTCTGCGTATCGTCACTAGAAACGACAGAAAGATGAAGAGTCGGACGTTCAAGAGGCATTAAAGACCCGCCATTGCGTGATTGCCAGGCCGCCCCAGTGGCCAAGAAGAAGATCAAACGTTCCGGCCTAAACCGCCCCTGCGACCCTGAAGCCCGCCTCCGCGATTTAGCGCTAGAGGACTTAACTCCAGTTGTCTTTGCTAGAATGCTAACTTGTGCTTTGATCTTGTAGGCTTACGGATCAATAACCTCGTTAAGCTATGTTGATGCTGGTTGGCTCAACACATATCTAAGATCAAGATGAGACTTTGGTGAATAACTTATAAAAAGAACCAACCAAGTAGTGTGCATGCTAAGATCCAACCTAATGTAGCTCCTCATTCCATATCTATTGTCACCATCTTTGCTTGATTTTTATGTGCTTTTTTCTTGTTTTGTTACAATCCAACCCCCCCCCCCCACCCCATTGGTTACAATTCGGTAATTGAATCTAATAAAAACTCGACTAGACTCTCTTGAGTTCGACCCTTACTTACACTATACAATCCGTCGCACACAAATTCAGTAGACAATCAAAGTGCAGAACTACGTGTGATTTGATCTTTACCAAGGAGTGCGTAGGAAATTCGATTTAATAAATAATCGGATTCAATCACAAGTTTCAAATACATTAAATTTCGATAGCTGAGATAGAACTACGTATGATTTGATCACTAAAAAAGGGTACGTAGGAAACTCAATCGAATGATCATTGAGTTCAATCACAAGTGTTGAGTTAAAATTCCTAAGTGAAGTTGAAAAGAGGACCGAATGAACTACGATGACTTGATTCTGTCTCAAACGGATACGTAGGAAGCTCAGTATAAAGCAAGACGCTCATTGAGTTCGGTCACACCCAAAACTCCAAGATTTGTTAAAGTTGAGAATATGTTTGACTTGATTTCGTTGAAATGGATACGTAAGAAACTCGTCGAGTTCAGTCATACCCCAAACGAGAGATGTACCCAACTGATGAATTTCTCATGAGCAGATGATAGTCGGATAATTTGAAAAACCCTTCATAGAAGGTGGGTGAGAGTGATTCCGGTGATGCGTAAAAAGAGGAGCAATACAAGTTATAATTGATGTGGATTATAGACAACCCGTCTTAAAAATCGAGTGATCTGACATGTGACACATGATGTTCAAAATCCGCAAAAATAGATATATGAACTACGTAAGGCTTGAGGGAAGTTACGTAGGCAACCCGTTGGGTGCAACCCAAATACTCAAGAAAAATTCAAGAGGTCGTCCAAAGTGTCATCAGTATTATTTTGGAATCGTGAGGATAAAACGAATAACGGTCGAACTTTAATAAACATATTTCAAATAAAACCGTGAGGATAAAATATTTTAGGCAAAAATATTACAAGAAAATAAATTTGCGTAACACATTTCATTAGTTTTGAGGATCTGGTAGTTGAGCCTGATCATACCGTTGTGAAGTATCTTATAGATGTTTAGAGTGAGTACTAAAACCTTACTATCTAAGGGAATACATATGCTACATATTCAGCGGTCTAGACGGGAAGCCGATGAGGCTACATGGAAGATGGAGTATAGTATTATAGGAGGAATTATCCTAAGTTTTATGCAAACCTAACTGCGACTGCAAGACGGACGAGTTAGCTTTCGGTTCCGTCCTTTGGTGATTTTATCGGTATAAAGGTATCCTCTCACTCCCACTGCATAACTTGCGGTGGATGAAGTATTCTTTCCTGTCTTATGGTGCTCAAACTTGACCTGACGACGGCTCACATAATGGCTATGTACTTAGCCACCTCGGCCTTAAGGTTGTCTCACCAATATGAACATCACCAATCCGGATACCATTTACCAGCACCAGGGTGAGCTAGTAAGAGTAATGTAAGCCTCTTGGAGGCTCTATCTCAACTCTCCGTTATAAGTACACATAGACGCTCTTGGCGTCTCAATAAAATTGTCATCCTATAAAGGTAACTATGGGGTCTCTCCTCGGAACCTTCTATCCCGGATCTTCATCGAAGCCATTCAAATCCCGCGATTCTGTCGGATTTCTTCACTGATCATCTTCGTTAATAAACTAAGGTTGAACTGTCAGTTAAGTTGTGCTCCCTCTCAAAGTGTCCACATACTAAGGGTGTTGGTGATCGCATTCACCTACCCTAGATGATATCAAAATCATAAGACTGCAGTCCTTAATCAACTCTAACCATCACATCTAGTGGGTATTCAACCCTTGCACGAATATATAGACATATCATACTCTTACCATCCGTACACAACTAACATGTCGCTCATAACACAAATACCGACATCATCTTAAGTGTGTGCATTAAAGCGCCTAACTCTTGACCCTTCCTCGGTCATTGTCCTTAAATGTCAACTATCGTCTAACACACATGTGAAACCACTCACGTTACTTCACATGTATCACAAGCCCCACTTGGATGTATTCAAAATGACATACAGACCCCATGACTCGTTGTTTGTATAAAAAAAACGGAATGGAGGTCACATACCTCCTCTGCTTCTAATAAAGCTCCACGGACACGTTTCGGTCCCCACAATCTAATCGACTTCCTCAGAAAGGAAGAGGTCTCCAAACCAACCCTAAACTCGGAGGTTATGGCCCACCAACTTATAGGCTGCATATTTTCTCCACACACCTTGGAGGTATGACCGAACCTATCACCTCATTCTCATTGGATCAACTTGATACTCTTAATATTGCTACGTCCCATAGGAAATCACCTCGGACGTCCTATTCCGATTAGATAACTCTTCTTATCCTCTTATCCTGCATAGCATGTATCATTGTCGCCCCATGCCAAACTTGTTCCTCTAAACTCCGGGAGTACAACGAGACATCTTCAAATGTAAGAACATAAAGAATCATTCGTATAATCCATGCATCAATAATTGTCATTACAATCATAGGTTAGGTTCCACCTTGGGACCACCTCAAACACCACAAAAGGCGACTGCATCGAAACCCGACTCAAAAAACATATGGATACTCATCTATATAAACTTCAACTCATCAATCGCACTCGTGATCTCAAATGGCTTCACTACACTTGTAGCGACCATATCGGCCCTAAACTACGTCTTACTTAGGTCCTTTCTTTTCTCCACCATAATCGGGTGACATCTCGACTGCAAGTCGATCATATAAAACATTGCAACCATATGCAACTCGCTCTAGCGAGTCGCCCACTACGGGACGAACGTACTTATCCTTATTGGTAGCCTTACTCATTTCTCAATAATCAAAGTACAACTTATCCAACTCGTACCTTTCCTCAAAATTTGTACCAGAATGCCTTGTGGGGAAAATCCTGAAGAAATTCCCCCTTCAAACCCACAAAAACTTCCAACTCATAAATTCTCATGTAACACCACCTTAAGGTTAAATCTTACCACGTGACTATAATCTAGGTTCTCCATTTCACATCATTGCCACTATGGCTTCTTCGGGTGAGTACAAGAACTTTGACTCATCTCTTGTTCGCGACAAAATAACATTCGTTTCATGAAGACGAAAATACCACGCACCCCCTTTACATATTTTTCCATTTGTGTAAAGCAACTAGGGAAGCCACTCCTCTCTTTTGATCCACTAGATCCCTTTATCATGCTCCCACCTTAAAGGTTCCAATCCGTGTCGTTCCTCCATACGCCAATTCCAAGACCTAAGAAGGTCACGAACAGGGTCGTTACAATCCCTCCGTGAGAGGCCTATCATAGTTACTTGCTTTCACCACTCAACGTTATATGACCAAGACAAATGCGCCTTAGTTGATACATCTCCTTACCATTGACATTAAACCGCCGGGCATTCACCAAACTCTTGTCACCAATCCGCTAGATTCTCAAAGTCTTGTTTACTCTTCTATTCCATACCCATCACTAGGCAATCCCGCACATGTGCGTTCTTGATTACCACCGGTCAGTTTATAGCTGACCTCCTTGAGGTCATCGAATTAACTTCCTTATGTACACTTCATGTTACCATTAGCACGAAGGCTACCCTCCTCGGGGTACTCTTACCTTAACTCCATTAGATCATTCTACACAGTATGACTCCTTCTTTCATAGATAACTATATCCTTCTTGACCTTGTTGGGTCATATAGCTCACGTTCATAGACTTAGCAACTCTCCCATGATGTCCTTCAAGTGCACATTTTCAAAAATTCTCTAACGTTAGATAGTGTCCGCTCACGTTTCTTTCGGGTTGGTAACTTAAGTCTTTTCATAACAAAAAGTTTCTTGTTGTGTTTCTCATCCTCTCGGGGTCAACATCTACTCACCCTTTTTCTTCTTGGCGTTTTTTAGCCTTATCATAATAACGGAAAATGGTCCACTCCACTAAGGAAAATTTACCATGCGAACCCTCACCTCGCCATTCTTCTCATAAGTCTTGTAAGTCTGAAGAAGTCAACCCGCCGGTATCCTAGGAAACTTGACACTTCCTCTTATGTGCCTCCGTAAGCTTAACTTACATGTCTCTTAATCCTTTCGTCATTTTTTGTTCATACTTCTCATCTCGACTCCCGTGCTTAGGAGTGTCTAGGGAAAACTTGTCTTAATTGTATTGCCACTTTTGCAATCCTATACACTTAATCCACTTCTTCTGTTTATTGCCACGACGCTTGAAATTCTCCATAAGTTGGTCGTCTCTAGTTCCTTTCATTTTCGCTCAATCATTGTTTCTTCAAAACCGCTCCACATCTCCATGTTACTTTCATGCTTGTACTGCTTCCGCCTCGATTTCCCTTAAGTTGTTTCGAGTTTTCCTTCTACTTGTTCGTCCTTGTGGCTACATCCTCATTAGCCTTCTCATGGTCACTTTGACATCCTCAAAAGGATTCTGATGAAACATCAAGGTGTTCATCAACACGTGATGCTCAACTTGACACTTGAGCATACTCATCCTCGTATCTACACTATTCTAAGCCTAACGGCGTTGTCCAAGGCATTGATATCATACTATCATCTTAAATATAAGTTCCCATATCTCCATATGTTACTACATATCATATGCATATATATATATATATATATATATATATATATATATATATATATATAAGTCATATGTTCACATTACTACCAACATATCAAATCCAGGAAGCCCACTATAGTCCAAACACTAATATGATACTATCATGCCACATGTAGAAACTCACATCAATATAAAGGTCATCCCACCACTATAACATAACAAGTTCATCATGCATAACTACAATCCACATAACAACTATAGTCCAAACACTTAATTAAACTAAGATATATCAAGTCCAAAACATCCTAACTCCACACATACATATCTACATATATACATATATCAAAATCCAATATACTACATCGCCGAGGTCCGCGGAAAGAGCGGTGGTCCCGTACATTCTACCCCAACTAACTATGCTCGTGATTTGAAAACGAAATTCATTTTGCAACTCAGATTCCTTGCGGGTTTTGTTTATTGGTCTATTCGACCTTTTAGAAGATTGTGAGTGACATTGTTGTCAACCTAAGGCTCTAATACCATATTTTAACACCCTGAATCCGCGGGACTCGGGATGCTACGGGCGGAGACCTCACAATGGGTCCCGGCCCTTAGCTTGACAACAATTTCACCGGATCATGTAACAAGACACAAATAAAGGCCAAAACCGAAATACCTTTATTGCAATGATATGATTCTCGAATAATTAAAGAAAGAAAGGCATCAGCCGTCTATACAACAAAATCAACAATATACAAGGCATGCTAAGTAAACAATCACTCACACAGACTAAAAGTCTAAGTCCTATATGATCTTACAAGATCATATCCTCTCACAATCGAGGATATCACTCCTAGTCCTCACAAATCACAAAAAACACAACCATCACAACTAATGCTAGGATGCTCGTGTCCTAGTCTCACAATCTCAACAATCAAAAGACCATAGCCCCAAAGCCTCGATAAGCCTCACATGATAACATCCACTCTTCAAGCCTTAGGACGTTCAAACCATCCTCAAGCACTTCACCTAGGTTCAAACCACTACTAGGCATTCGCGAGGCTATGCTAGATCCAACCTAGCATGCTACTATCATAAACACTCTCTAGGATCATCTATGAACACATGTTCAAGGGAGAGTACTCACCGGGGAAAGACACGGGCACGGAAGAAGGAAACACAGCCGCGAAAAGGAGAAGAAGACCGCACGGGCTGGATGGTTGATCCAGTGGCCGCCCCTATGGCTCAGATGAAGTCCCTCCCCCCCCCCCACCCCC
>BSUD01000007.1:104690175-104713024 GCA_033239045.1 Fagopyrum esculentum | reverse complement strand
CGGCGCCCAATGTTATAAAAAAAAAAAAAAAAAAAGGCGCTAGCGCCATTCACCGGCGTCCAAGTTAAGCGCCGGCGCCTTGCGATTGATTTTTGCCCTTATGAATTTATGTTCCGTGTATATAACACGCCCCAAAAAAACAAGTTTCCTCTCCAATTTTTTTGTTCATTCACTCAAATTCACCACTGTAAGGTTAGTCGAAATAAATTATTATTCTATATTTATTTATAAATATTTTAATTCACTATTAATTTTATGTGATCATATTTGATAATAGGAGGAGATATAAGACCACCAGTCCACCACGAGATTTCACTCGATAAAGACGATACAAGTTTTGTCGACAATTTATCGGTTAGTTTATTTTAAACTTAAATACTTTTTTTGTAGATAAGTTAGTTCATATCTAGTTTTAGTGAATGATTTTCTTATTTTGATATCTTTAATGTGATATTCTTAGTATCTTGCATGTCATTAACATATTGCTATTAGTTAATATGTAGTTTTACATTTACTTTATTTAAATATAACTCGTTTAAAACAATAGTTTGGTGTAGATATATAATATACTTTTTAGTTATTTTGCATGTGATTAATATAAGATTTGACTAGTATTTATTATTAATTTGAATATATTATTGTGTTCAGTTTCTGTTTTATTTACAATATTTTTTTTTTTTTTGAAAACGGAAAGCGGTTAGGAAAGACTATCTTCTAGAGGTAGTCCATCCTAAAGCATCCTTGCGGATGAGAACACGAAGTTCGGGATCATCAGAAAATGGTGTGTTGGGGTTCGAAATTTCCAAATGGGTCAATCGGTTAGCAACACAGTTGATTTCTCTTAACACAATATAATATAAATAAAATAATTTTTGAGATAAAAAATTTTGTTTACGTTGAATGTGGTTAGTATAATTTCATGTGTATTTAACTCCATTTAACATACTTGAAATATTATTTTGGTGTAGATATAAAAGAGTGGTTTTGTTAATTTACACTTGATTTATAAAACCCTACAGTAGTTAACACTATACCCTAACCCTAAATTAATAAATTTTAAAACTCGTATAACCCTAAAACCCATGGATGTAGTATTTCCGTAAAATCTAAATGTAGTATTGATGTATAATGTATGATTATTGTATAAGTTTATTTTATAATATTCTAATATATTGAGAAAATTTATGAACTTAATATATAATGTATATAATATGTGAATATAGACTAGAGACATAGATCATCACAAAAATTATTCATCGTGGGAGGGCATGGACTCGTACACGAGGTTATTGACGGATAATGAGTAGGCGCGATCATTTCTAGAAGGTTCAACAAATATTCGTGTACAAACGCCGTATGTAGCTAATAGTTCTTACACACCGGCATTTGTGCAAGCACCCCCCATGGAACTCCGTATGCAAGAATCATACTCCGCACCTCTTATGCAAGCTACCTCCATATCATGAATTTTCAATCATCAAAATGTGAACGAAGTTGAACCATTGGATGATATTCATGTTGATTTATTTGGTCTTGACCATGAAGATGACATATCTCAATCAGAGGAGGATGATGAAGAAGCTAGAGAGAGTGCAAATCAAGCTATCAGGGCTCAATTTTTAAATCCAAGTTGGAATATTATTCAATATGATAAACTCGTGGCTAGTTTGGGATCCTATGGGCGACACATCCACTAATGAAGAATTTTACAAGGGACATATTTACAATTCCCTCGACGAATTGAAACTGAAGTTAACAAACTTTTCCATAACAAATGGGTACCCGTATAAGACAGACAAAGCATCGACCAGTTATTATGTTGTTAGTTGTGATAGAGCTAAACAAGTTGGTTGCACATGGGGTTTGTCCGTGAGGCCAATAATTCAAGCCATTGGTTTGTGGAAGATATGCTCGTATAGAGAACCTCACACACCTAATTGTGTCGGTTCAATGATGCAGTTAGACAATCTTAATGCAAGTTCAAGCTTCATTGGCAATGAGATTCGACAACTTATACAAGAGGACCAAACTATCAAACCACGGGTTATAATGGAGGTTATTAATGGGAAGTATGACGTGGTAGTGAGTTACAAAAAGGCATAGAAGGCGAAACAATAAAGCATTTGCAAATATTTATGGTGATTGGGATCAATCTTATGTTGATTTACCTCAATATATATATATATATATGACGGCACTTCAAAATACGAATCTAGGTACGTACCGTGGTTGAATGGAAAACAGTTGGCACCAATGACCATAATGTGAAGGTGTCCAAGCGTCTCTTTTGGACATTTGAACCATCTATTGTTGGATTCCGACATTGTCGGCCTATTATTTCAATTGATGGGATTCATTTGTATAGAAAGTATAAACACACACTGCTCATTGCAATGGGTGTTGATGCAAACGACCTAATATTTCCTCTTGCATTTGCAATCGTGGAGAGTGAATATAGTTCAAGTTGGCCTTGGTTCATGACTTGTATCAGCGAACATGTCACATCTAGGGTCGGTTTATGTGTACTTTCAAATAGACATGCATGCATAATGAAGGCTATGAGCGAACTTCTGAGATAGATGCCTCCAAACGCACATCACACAATATGCATCCGACATCTGAAATCAAATGTAAATCAACAATTCAAAGATCGAGCATTGAAAGACATGGTAGGCTTGACTGCAAACTAACATGAGCTTATTAAATTTGTTAGATGATATGATAAGTTTAGAGAGCATAACCTTGTAGATCGTCACTATCTTGAAACAATCGGGGTGCAAAAGTGGTCTTTATATCATGATGGAGGTTTTAGATATGGAATCACAACTACAAACATGTCGGAATGTTTTAACAGATTTCTAAAGGGTGCGGTCTCTTCCCATCACATCATTGGTACAATGTACTTTTTCTCGATTAAACAAGTATTTTGTCTCAAGACGTGGAGAAGCACGTGTATTGCAATATGGGGAAGTTTCTAAAAAAATCGAGGAAAAAATTGAAAAACATGTAAAGAAAGGGATTCAAGCGTAAGTCAACCCATTCAATTTTGAACAAGGAATTTATGAAGTCAAAGTTGCAAGAGGAAAGCATGGTACAAGATCATTTAGGGTAAATATTTAACAGAGAACATGTAGTTGTCAAAGTTTGATGATTTTGAAGATTCCGTGTGCCCATGTATTTGCGATATGTCGATATTGCAATTGGTCATATGTACCGTTTGTTGATGGATTCCTTAGGACAAGAGAATATCTAAGGACATATGCCCGATATTTTCATCTTCTTTGTGACCGTTCTGAGTGGCCCATACAACCCGGGCTAAGGTTAGTTCCAAACCCGATGAGTAAACGCAAGGTTCGAAGACCTCAATCACATCGGTTCAAGAATGCAATAGATCAGTGTCAAAAGGGAACCATTCGTTGTAGCATTTGTTCTCAAGTTGGGCACAATAGGTTAACTTGTAATTCAAGAGTTGGAACATCACGATAACACGATAATATGTGATTGTATTAGTCGTGTAATAATTATTTTTCGTATTTGTGTATATTTTAAAATGTAATGGTATGTGTGAAATTACGATAAAATCATTGTTATTGATTTGTTTTATTTCCTTTTTATATTGTGAGAGATAAACATACCTGTTCAAAAATCCTTTACCATGAACTCGACCTTTAATTTGTCTCTAGTTTAAAGTTTCATAAAAAAATTTTGTTTAAAAATGTTCTAATAACTAAATATTATACACGTTATAATTCAAAAATGTACGAACTAAGTGATTAGAGATGAAACTTGTTGTTAGTTTTCAGAGATTTGAAATCTAAGTAATTGGAGTGATAAGAAGAAATAGATGATGACGGTATTGTATTAGGGTATAAACTAGTTGGGGTAAGTCATAAATGTTATATGGAGTGAGAATATATGCCATTAATTTACCCTATTTTTTTTTGAACAAAATTTAATGTTAGAATTTGGAATTTTTTTGTTAATTGTTGGTTAAAGACCAAATTTCTTATTTTTTTAATATGCGAATAATTAAATCATACTTTGAAAAAAGTGATACATTAATTATTTTGTTGGTTAATGTAAAAAGCTGCAAGTTTACATATTTATTTTATTTTTTTATATAAAATTTTCTATGTTGGGAAATAAGCTTTTAATTTTGTTAGATCAATCATTTAAATATTTTATTCTGTTATTTAGGTTAAAAGTTCTCCATTTATAATAGTCATGAGTTTAACTGTTTAACCTCAATAACCGTAGTTGGCTTCTAGCAATTCACTACGACTTCTAAAATAAAAGGATTATATATTTGTATCAATTGTCCTATTCCAAGTTTTGTCATTCACATTAAGTTAAAAGACACAATTCCTTCGGTACTAAAAGTAGAAGTTTTGCTCTTAAATCGAGCTTGCAAGAAGATATCATATTACAAATAAAAATGATCAAGACACTCCAAGGTTTGTGAAGTTGTTCATGGGAGGTCGAGATGATTTTATCCGACTCCATACTGGATCTTCGTTTCTTTGATGAAGTCTAGATCTGACATGCTTTCAAAGAAATTAACGGTGTTACTGACCGGTTAACCCATTTAGGAATCTCGACGCCCAACATCAGTTTTGTTTATGATCCTAAACTTTTTATTCTCATCCAAAATGATTCTGTAGGTCACACTACCTCTAGGAGGTAGACCGACCTAACCACTTTTGGTTATAAAAAAAACATAATTCCTTCAGTTTTGTCGTCATTAAGAATAAGCTCAATCAAAATGTGGAGCACTCTCATGTCATTCACATCTAGAAGGAGGGATGGCGCTCTATGGAAGACAATCATATCTTAGAATCACGATTTATGCTCTCATGTATATCCAATCCTTGCTAGAATTGAGCTTTCCATTACAGGCTAGTGACCACGAGAGTAATTGTTAATCGCTCTCGCATGAAAGCTACTCAAGAGCGCTCATAGCTTCTAACCAAAGAGATATCACCTCCAAGCATATGTATCTCAGTTGCAACCTAAGTAATCATGTCTAATCTTAACCATTCGATAGGGTAAATGCATCTAGAGAGACATCCCAATCCATAGAATATACCTAGTTAAAGAAAATATCTCACCAATTTCATGCCTTAGTTACAATCCCTAATTGTCAAACTCATCTAATAACTCAAATTGGAATTCAGAAAGAATAAAACAAGTTTTCATGGTTTACAATAAATAGAATCATTAAGCATCATCATACGTAATTATTCATCCAACAAATTTTGGAGAAACAACTAGCTACATATGGATAAATTTGAATCAATGAAGAAGTTGAAATCAAAAAGTGTCATTTTGAACTTTTAAGTATCTTATTAATTAGAATCTCTAATTACCTTTTGAACTCTCATCCATATTCTATCTAAAATGTGCTCGTTTTAGTTTAATATTACCTTCTATGAAACTTTTAAGTGTCATCTTGGACTTTTTTTGTGCACAAACTTTCATTTTTTGCTACATGACCTTTATATCGAATTTTCAAGCATCCTTACATGGAAGCCATAAGTGTCCTTTTGACCTCTCGTGCAACATATAGAAATTGAACTCAAAAAGTGTTGTTTATCTTTTCGCTCTAAGAGCAACCACACTAGTGATTTCTTAGTATATAATTATATTAATTTTTAGATATATGTGATGTTTGATTTAAGAAATGGGAGAGATAATGTTGTTTAGTTGCTTAGGAAGCCGTGGCTAAAAAATGGGAGAGAGAAGATTGTTTAGTATATAATAATGCTCTTTGTTAAGTAAGGGTAAAATATTAAAAGTTTTAATTGCTTTTTTTATTATATTATGGAGGTAATTACAAAGTTAAAAAACCCAATGCAAAAACCATTGTTGTGAAAAGTAAAAATATGTAAATTTTTGAGATGATGCGTTAGAAAAAATTAAAAATAAAATATTTAAAACCGACATTAAAAATCAAAAACCACTAGTGTTCATGCTTTAAGATCCTATCCTTTAACATGGAGGACGAGTCGATGACATACATAACTTTTGGACATTGATGAAAGTTGACTTAGTAACCTTTGATCAAAAATTTTTTTGCCCGTGGGATACGGGCTTTATTACGACAGATACCCATCACCCGACCCATTTTCAATCTTGGCAAGGATCACGCAGGCTACCAAAAAACATTATCAATGCTTTGATGATGGCTTCGTCCCACAACCATTACAAATCAAAAGATAAAGAAGTTGGCACCGGTAGATATGAGAGACACTGCATATGTATAGAATCAATATTTTTACAAACTAGTTGTACAATCAAGTTGAGTCAGGAAATATGAGGTTTCTCAGAAGTAGTCGTCTATTTTCCATCTGAAGTGAACAAATATGTGATATACAAACAAACCTCATAAGTGTACATTCCACCTACTTTCTTCATCTACATGTCAGCTCCAACTCCAACTCCAACCAAAGTATGTGCTGATGAAACCAACCATCTGTTTGTCAATTCTCACAGTAGCCGGCTTATAAGTGCATCAACATAAACACACCATCACTACCAAAAGTGCATCATTGTCTGTTACATCAAATTTGGACAGATCAGAAACCATGCATTTGTGATCACATATATTCTATCAAGTAAGTTATGAGTAAGTAGTATACCTCTGCTAGTGAAGTCAAATCTAGTTGTTCCACTGGTTTTGCCATCTTGGGTCTCCAGCTTATCATCTCTTCTTCTATAGAGTTGAGTTGATCCTTGATGGATTTCAATACACGCATATGCTCATCATCTCTTTCAGAACAAATTTCATGCCTCGCCATTCCGAATCTTGGGGTTTCTGGCCTAACCGTTATTCGTTCATCCTCAAGTCTCTTCAGTCTCCTGTTCATCTGTTGAAGTTCAAGGTCATGAACATCAGGACGCTTAAAGTACAATTGATCAACACCTCCTAGTCCATCTCGTGTCTTGTGGATTATGTTATCAATATTCGGGGACATGGGTGCTTTCCTATCCCGGTTGTTCTTATCCATGAAGCATGGAATTCCAAGCTTAATGGCATCTGCCTTCCAAGGACTGATATCCGCTTCTACACTTGACTTTGATTTTTCTATTTCACAAACAATTGTTGTTTGTGGCACTTCAAAGATATCCTGGACTTCTTTGGAAGGGGTTGCAGCACCCTTACTCATATCACGCCCTTCTACTCCATCCACTCTAGGTGTCATTTCACCTCTTAATGCATCATAAAATGAGCTGGAGCTTCCTTGAGACTGCATAGAAACCGAGTTTTCCATCTCATCTAGTTTATCATCGCTCTCCGTCTCAGGTAGATCCTCAGGAGAGGAAAACTCTTTGATCCGCTCATCTAGCTTCTTGATCTGCTCCCAATAGCAACTAAAATCTCCACCACTCTTCAAATGACTAAGATCCAGGCCCCTCCTCTCAGGCACGGTTTGCAGACAAGTCTCTCCAATCCCTTCACCATCAGTGTTGGGATCCTCCCCGTCTTTGAGAAAGCTGGGAGGAAGGGATATCCCTCTTCTCAATCGCGCGAGGTTAGAGGCATCCCCGTGGGACTGTCCCCCTCTTTTCAAGAACATGTTCTCAGGGTAATGAGGGTCACATTCACCAACATCATTGCAACCTAAGCTAATAAGCTTGAATTTGTAGGCTTGAACTTGAAACTCGAGAGAAGCTATTTGCATCTCCTTTTGGTAAATGAGATCCCTAAATGTTGCAAGGGTCTCTTCTGCGTGAACCATTTTTTCCTCAGCGATCCTCTTGTACTGGCAAGCCTCCATCTCCACAGCAGCCTTTTCCCCCTGGAGACGGAGCATCATGGATAGAGATTCATCGGTGGCTGTCGCGGCCGCCTCCCTCTCCACATCCAGCTCCGTGTAGAGCTGTTGGAGGAGATCTTGTTGTGTATGGAGGGTGTCCTTTAGAATCTTGACACTTGAATCCGGCGTTCCAGGGATTATGCTGCTTTCGGCCATTTTTGTATCGTTTTAAACAACGCAAATCTTCAAACTAAACACAAAATTTGGAAAATCCAATCAAAGCATTCAGTTCTGGATATATATATATATATATATACATTAGACGATGAATTGGATGCGCTGTAAACCAAAAGGGAGAGAGATGAATGATACCTGAGGAGGATGGATCAAAATCTTGTTGAGAATCCATCAACAGAAGAGAAGTTTGGTCCCATACCAAATTGAGGTTTGAAAATCCAACGAAGGTGCAGAGCGCGGCAAGACGTTTTCAGTATGAAATTGTTTTGCCAGCGCTGATGGTTTGAAAACGAAGGATGATCAAAATGCAAACGGTTGCAGAGAAAAGAAATGAAATAGGTTTGAGATTGGGATTTTTGGAGGAAGGGAATGTGTAAAATGGGGTTCCTATTTTGTTTCGTTGTTTTCAAATTGCAACCATTTCTATGAATAAGTTTTTCTTTTCTTACATTTTTTACTAATTTCATCTCAATTTTCTTCTTCGCCAACGGGATGGTGTTTTTAACCTTTGTGTGCGTATATAAATCTATATAGCTTCTTTAATACTAATAAAATAAGAGCTATGTAACCAAATAGAATAACACCAAATACAGTTTAGTGGAAGAGCACGTGCCAGAATCCCATACAAAAAGCGGATATGGTTTCCTCTTTAAAGATGATTATCGAGTGTGGTCTAAACGATTGTCTTGGAAGATGTCGTAGTCACATGTCCATATTGATCGTGTTGATTGTGATCGTGGTTGTGTTCGAGGTCTCCGAAGATCCTCCATCTAGGTGGGGGCAACGTCGTGGGATCCACATTTCCGCAGGAGGTATGACATCCCCTTAAAAAAGGTTTCTACCATCATGCTTCCCGGCGGCGAGACACCGCGCCACTTCATCTAGCCCGTGCCCTCTCCATGTTTTGCTAGCCTCGAGTGTTCCACGTCTTCTCCCAAGGAGTAGTTGTTCTGTTTTTTGGATCTTTCTCGCTTTTTTCGGTCTTTGCTTGCGATGATTGTATTGTTTCCGTTTTTGGTTTTTGTATTTGCATGCCGGTTTGCCCGTTTGCCGGTTGTCGGCCTCTCGATACACCAAGTATGTTTGGTGTAATCGAGCCTCTTACCTTCTTGATCAAAAAAAAAGCGAAGGAAACCAAGCCTTCTCTCCTTCGGTTCAAATTGTTCAATTGACTGTTGTCAACCCTACCATCTTCGTCTTCGGTTGTAAAGTGCAAGAATCGAAGTCGTTCTCTTCTTCTTCTTCTTCTTCTTCTTCTTCTTCTTCAAGGTAAGATCTTCTCTCCTTCGGTCTACTCTTTCTTCTCTCCTTTGTTCTACTCTTTATTCTCTGCTTCGGGTTTTGGTCCTTCATTTTCAAATCTTCGTTCGTTGAGTGTTCCACTGTTGTGGTGGTGGTGGTGGGGGGTGATGGTGGTGGACTTGTGTTCAATCGATTGTTGTTCTTGTTCTGCACTCCTTATTTCTTTTAAATTTTCTAGCACTCCTACTTGTCAATTGGTGGATTGTTGTCAATTGTTCATTGTACAATCGATACTTGAGTTCTCAACTAATGTTTGTAATTGTAAATTGATTTATAAATTATATACGATAAATTGATTTATAAATTTTATACTATACATTGATTTATAATTTTTATATTGTTAGACGTTAGTTGTTAGAGCATGTTTGGTGTCCATACTAGTATATCAAATATCAATATGGGAATGAGATGATATCCGATACCTTTACTAGATAGGTTTTAGTTAATGAAAAGGAAGAATAAATTTCATCTCTAAACATGGATACCAAACACGCCCTTAGAGTGTTAGAAAACAGTCAAAACTCAAAACATAAATTTGATTAGCCGATTGTTTGATTGTCTAATTGTAAAATTGTTAATTTATAGTTCTTCTAAGTTCTAATTGTTAGTCTTTACAATCCTGTTGTTAAATTAACAATTGTTAAAATGTTAAGTGTTCGAGTGGTTTGAGTCATGTGAGTGAATTCTTCCATTCTTGTGTAAAATTTATGGCTTCTTCAAGTTCACATCAACAAGGTAGTACGTGTTGCTTGCAGTATTTCATAAAATGTGGGATGTTGGTGGTAATGAATTTGGATCTTTGGAAGATACCGGAGTTCTCGTTGTTAATCTCTCTTGATAATTAGCCATAGATGGAGGGTGTGCTAATTGAAGACATTGAATGATCTTGTGTTTGCGAGTTTGTTTGTGACTTTGTTTGAAGACATTAAATGATCTTTATTTGGGGTTGATAAGGGATCATCCTCAACACTTCCTACTACTCACGGACCTATCACTAGATCAAGAGGAAGAGCATTGAAGGAGAGGGAGTCTGAACCATTATCATCACCTATCATGGACGGATCTATCATTAGACCTAAAGCAAGAACCATTCAAGAGGAGGTTTCTAGTTTGTTGACATCCTTAACTTCTAAGGAGGCGATTAATGATCTACTTTTGTCTAAGTCTTTCTTAGTCACATTGATAACAATTTCAGCCATGAAAACTAGTGTGGAGATGTCATACATGAGTGAAGATGATCAAGGAAGCAAGTCGAGCTTCTAGTCGAGATTTTAGTTAGTTATTCTATTTTAATACCTTTAAAGCTCTAGACATTCTAGAGGTATCTTATCTTTTATATTTTTAGGATTATTTTATTCTTTTATTTTTAGGATTTCAGCTATATATTTACCCTAGGGTCGAGATAGTCGATAAGTTTTAGATTTGATATTTCCATCCACAATATTGTGAGATACTCGTTACTTTGTTTATGAAGTTTTCGTTTTATTTATTCCTATTCAATCAAAATGAGAGCATTTGATTGAATCATTGTGAGTCCTTGCCAGCTTGTTCTTGTGTGTGTTAACATCTTAAAGATCGGTTCTCCTAGTCAATCGAGTCCCTCCTTGTGCTTGTCTCGATTTGAAGACTTGTGTAAGGTTGAAGAAGGAAGGGTTAAGTTTATTCATTGTTCGGGTTTTGATCAAATTGATCAAGGTTATTGCAAGTATATCATGATTCTTATCTTCCCATATTTTCCATCAAATTCATTCCATATTCATCTTCTTAAATATCTGCATCATCGTTCCTCCAAGGTTATTACAAGTATATCATGATTCTTATCTCACCATTCTTGTTCTTTGTTTTGTTATCGATCTCGCCCCTCTAAGTTACTGATCTCGCCTGAGATTAGTGTCGAGATTATCCAAAGGTCGAAGCGTTGAGGACTTCAATATAGATCCATCAATTGCAACCTCAATCCCACATCAAAGTGGTATCACGGCTAATCGATTGAAGTTCAACTCAGTCATACATCACGGTTTGAGTATTTTTATTTTGAGTCTTCTTTGAGTCTAGTAAAAAATTGAGTCTTTTGTTTTTTCCTATTTTGTTAAGAGTCTATTTGAGTATAATTTTCTTTGTTCTTGTGTCCATTGGATAAGATAAAACATCCATATCCAAACACAAGCTAGTCACACCTTCGTTCCACAAAACTCTAACGCCGAGATCTCTAGTTTTAGAAAATCTTGCCCCGAGATTTGCGAAGATTGTGCCGAGATATTGTTTGGCCACTAAGTTTGCTATCTTTCTTCAAATGCAATCAAATCCAACGAGATATTTGATCCATATCAACCAAATATATCATTATACAATTGCTATACCAAAGTAAAAAAGAGATCTACAAAGTTTATCATTTCTCCCTCCAAATCTCATTATATCTTTATTTTAGCAGCATATATCTCGTCTTTCTCTGGATCCTCACGCACCACATGAAAGCCAAAACACAAAGTTCCATTCTTTTGTTCTAGCCTAAACTTTATATCATAAATTATAACCAATGTTTTGGTGAAGCTAGTCAAGCAAGAGTTTATGCAATCCAAGTGGGAAAGTAGCAAGAAGTCACTAAGTCAGAAGCTTACCCCAATCCCCAACCAATTTCCATAACCAAAACATTTCCTTTTATTCAATCTCGCCCCCATTGAATATCTCGGGCTGAGATTTTGACTGAGACTTTCCCCTATCGAGACCAATATCCAACCGGCTATCTTTGTCTTTAGTTTCTCAAGTGCAAGGTAAGTAAAGCTCTCTTCTTAGTCACTTGTGTGCCTATTTCTTGCCTCTTCCTACTCTAAGCATATTGAGTCAACTCTTTGGGTGTGTTAGTTAGTTACTTTTGCTTTCTATCACACTAGTTGAGTCTACCTACTATATTTCTTTCATTTTATATCAATTGTGTGAAGAAAACTCCAGCAACGGTTCCTTAACCATCTTTCAACACAAGAATTTCATCCAAACCAAGTTGGCATCTTGATTCAACCAAGGAGTGTTCTAGTTGAAGCTTTTCATCGAACTTAAAGGAATGTTAAACTATCCAAGGCAATTACATCAAATTAGCTTGAGATATCACAACAAGAGTGTAAGTGTGAGAGAAACACAAGTGAAGAGTTTTTTATTATACTAACTTCACGAGTTTGTTCTTACTTTGCATGTTTGTATAGATGTCAAGGTCTAATAGTCCTAGAGGTTCACAAAGGAGTGGATCAACAAGTCAAAAAGCCATGGACATGTTGAAACAACTCATGGTCTCAGTTACAACCTTGACCAAAAGAACGGGAGAATTGGAATCTCGCCCCAATAATCTTGCCCCATCAACCAAGATTCCAACCGAGATCAGTATATGATGTTGGTGGTAGTTCACGTCATCCCTCTAGATCCCCAACCCCAGAGTCACCTCAAAGAGCCCCTCAAGGGTCAGGTATGAGACATTCAAATCTTTTTTTAGTGCACATAATATGCCGGATTTTGTTGATAATTTTCATGAATTAGAGGATGATTGTGATGAGGGCATGTGGAGGGAATTTCCTAGACGTCACCCCCAGCCAAGGGGGGGTTGAGACATGGAACCATATCGACGTCACCAAGAGCATGACGGAATAGGAAAAGTAAAGGTTAAAATCCCAAGTTTTGAAGGCATATGCGATCCGGATGCTTTCATGGAATGGGATACCAAAATTGAACAAATATGGTCTTGCCATTACTTTAGTGAGCAAAGGAAGATCCAACTAGCTACATTGGAATTTCAAGGTTATGCCTTAGTGTGGTGGGATCATCTTGTCAAAGAAAGAAGAAGAACGTTAGATCCGGAGATTACCACATGAGAGCAAATAAAGGCATTGATGAGAGCTTGATTTATGCCTCAACATCATGCTAGAGAGTTAAGACAAAGGTTGGAGAACCTTAAGCGAGGATATATGAGTGTTGAAGAAGGTTACACATCAATGCAAATGATGATGGTTAAACCCAATGTTATAAAGGAAGGGGAGTCTACCATGACTCGTTATTTACACTTTTTGCATCCATATTTAGCTAATGAAGTTGACTACTATCCTTATGATACGATGACAAATTTATCGTATTTGGCCATCAAGGTAGAGAAGAAGACTAAGGGAAGAAGCCAAGCAACCAAGTCTAATATTGGAGCTACAAGTTCACAGAAACAACAAAATAATAGGTCAATAATACACAAGGCCGAGAGTTCACTTCTACCAAGGATGAAAAGAAAGTGTAATACCCGGAAATTTATTTCCGTTATTTCTTTCTATTTATTTTCGTTCACGGAAACAACAAAATAATAGGTCAATAATACAAGTTCCCTTTCCTTGCTGAACAGCAATACCGTAAATCTCGCATGTACGTTACCCTACCGAATATGCAGCTCTTCACCTCTCCCTTGGACCATCCCTCTTCAACGAAGATCTTGCTTGTTGTAGCCCTTCTACACGCATCAGTCTTCTTCATCGGGTAAGTCACTGTCGTCTCTCTCACTCGCCTCCTCGCCATCAACTCTTATATGTCCATCTTTCTCCTCCCTTCACGCAGCGGGTAGAACTGCAACACAAGCAACCTAGTCTTCACTTCTTATGCTCCTGTCACGAACTGCAACACAACAACATCAAGCATATTGTCACGAGAAACTGCCAGCCTGCAAGAGTTGCCCGTCCACCTTGCACTTCCATCTACGAATTTCATGTCTTCTAAACATACTCAGAACATCCATAGAGTAGCAGTGAAGGTCCAATCATTTTCTGAGCTTTTATAACTGTGTTGAGCAACCAAGTTTGGGACCAAATTTAGGTACGCTAGACTCTTTATTTTTGGCTGAATTTTTGATATGATATAGTTGGCATATTTTTGTGGAACATATTAAAGTTTGAGATGAATCCAGCGAATGGTTTAGGAGTTATGATTTTTCAAAGTTGGGACCTTGAACAGTTTTTCTGTTGTTGTTGAAATATTCCAAGTGTTGGAAAAATTGTGTGTTAAAGCCGTTTTTGGACCTAGATTTGAATGGGTTAGATAATTCTGATAAACATGAAATTTTGATGGGTTATAATTCATATAATGTAGTTTATCTTGTAAAGTTTTGAGGATGATCCAACGGTTATTTTCGGACTTATGATGTTTCGAAGTAGGGTAGTAACACAATTTTTGGGAAAAAAGTGATTATTTGGCGAAGTATGGAACTTTTGAATTTTGGAACCATCTTTGGAGATTTGTGTAGGAGTTGTGGTTGGGTAGTTTTGGGAATTCTTTGCTTATGAGTAGAGTCCATAGCATAGAAGACCTAGAATATTTTTGTGGAATTTTTATATTTTCATTTGAGCTTCATATCTTAAGCCAAAGTTGGACCCTAGTGACTTCGCTTGAAAGTCAATAATTTTGGTAATCTTCTAGTTTCTACCTAAACTCTCTCTTGAGAGTTAGATTGTGGTTTTAGGTTCCAAAGGAGAGTTTCGAACTATGTTATGGAATTTTCTAGAGTTTCGGGACCAGGGGTAAAATGGTCATTTACCCTTATAAGGGTATTTTAGTATATTCTCTTGATCGATTTGAATATCTTAGAAGTTGGAGACTTCTAAGAAAGTGAGATACATATTTGATCCGCTTGCCTTGTATAACAGATTGTCCTAATAAGAAGGTTTTATTCATTAATCAACATGGACAATATGAGAGTGAGGAAGAGCATGATCATGATAACACCCACATTAATGCATTGCGTGAAAATTGTAGTGATAGTGATGAAGGCATTGAGTTTGAGCATGGAGAATCATTGATTGCTAGAAAAACATTACATACTAAGATAGCTACATGTGAGGATAATCAAAGGGAGAATCTTTTTCATACTAGATGTCTTGTTAAAGGGTGTAACATGATTATTGATCGAGTTGGTTATTGCAATATAGCTAGTTTTGACTTTATCAACAAATTGCAAATTACTATGTTTTATCATCCTAGAACATATAAGTTGCATTGGATGAATGATTATGGTGAACCGAAAGTAAACAAGCAAGCTAGAGTTACCATCACTTTAGGTAACTATGAGGATATTGTTACTTGTGATGTTATGCACATGCAAGCATGTCATATTCTTTTAAAACACCCATTGTAATTTGATAGAAGAACTAAGCATGATGGGTATACTAATAGACATTTATTTGAGTTTAATAGTCAAACATTAACCCTTAAACTCTTGAATTCCTTGCAGACTGATGAAAGTTATAAGAAAAAGAAGGACAAGAGCAAGGAGCAAGAGTTTGGCGAGAGAAAGGAATAAGAAAAGCAATCTAGCAAAGAATCTCACCCCAACAGAGAATAATCTCGGCCCATAGAAGAGAAATCTCGCCCCATTGCAGAGGCTTCTCGCCCAGTGGGGAGAATCTTGCCCCATGGAAGGCTTATCTCGCCCTAGTGCATCTTCACCTCGCTCCAGTGATGGAAAATCTCACCCCAGTGCGAAATCTCACCCCAATGAAGGAATTTCTCACCCAAATGCATCGCCCTAGTGCATCTGCATCTCGCCCTAATGTAGAAATCTCGCCCCAATATACAAGAGTCCTTCTAGCATCTAAGGAAGAATACATCCATGACTTCTTTGGATGTTATTCTCATGATCCTAGATTAGATGACATGCTAAATGAGCTTAGTGGATCTTGTTCTCGAAAAATGATCTTAAGAGTGAATATCACCAAATCAGGATGCGGAAAGGAGATGAATGGAAGACGGCATTCAAGACTAAGTTTGATCTATATGAGTGGTTGGTTATGCCATTTGGCTTGACTAATGCTCCTTAAACATTTATGAGGTTGATAAACCATGTTCATACGTCATTTCATTGGAAAAATTGTGGTTCTCTACTTTGACGACATTCTCATCTATAGTAGATCACTTGATGAGCATGAAGAGCACTTAAGGAAGTACTTCGAACTCTTAGAAATGAATATTTATATGTTAATATTAAGAAATATGAGTTTGTCACTAATCAAGTTATTTTCCTTGGTTTTGTAGTGAGTACATGAGGTGTAGAATTGGATGAAGAGAAGATTAAAGTTATTCAATAGTGGACAACACCTACCACAATCGGCCATGTTCAAGCTTTCATGGACTTGATATCTTCTATAGACGTTTTGTACGAGATTTTAGCACCATAGCAGCCCCACTCACATCTTTCACGAAGAAGAAAGTACAATTTGTGTGGGGAGATGCTGAAGAGAAGGCATTTAAGGAGTTGAAGTGGCGGCTATCACATGCCCCTCTTCTATCACTTCTAGACTTCACTAAACCCTTTGAAGTCGAATGTGATGCATCCGGGATTGGCATTGGAGGAGTGCTCATGAAAGAAGGTAAGTCACTTGTATTATTTAGTGAGAAATTTAAAGGAGCATGTTTAAACTATTTGACATATGATACGGAGTTATATGATTTATTTCGAGTATTTAAGGCATGTCAACATTATCTTTGGCCTAATGAATTCGTCCTACGCACCGATCATGAGTCCTTGAAGCACTTTAGGAGTCAAGATAAGTTAGATAGGAGACATGGTAGATAAATGGAGTTTATAGAGACTTTTTCCTATATCATTAAGTATAAGAAAGAAAAGGATAATGTTGTAGTTGATACTCTCTTTAGGAGACATTCTTTGATCACTAATATGGATTCTAAGGTTGTAGGTTTCTATTACATTAAGGATCTATATGTTGTTGATGCTGATTTTGGAGAATCTATAAGCATTTTAGGACTCAAGGTTCTTTAGATGAGTTTTACTTGTTTGAAAGGATTTTTATTCAAGGTTGATAAGGTGTGTTTTCCTAGATGTTTTCTTAGGTTATATGTCTTTTTGAGAAAGCTCATATGGGAGGTTTGATGGGACATTTTCGGAGGGATAAGATGCATCATATGTTACAAGCTCGTTTCTATTGGCCTCATATGCTTAAGGATGTAGAGAACATGATTAAGAGATGTCTTGTGTGTTTGAAAGCTAAAGCTAGATTGAAACCACACGGTTTGTATACCCCTCTTCCTACGCCTACCTCACCATGGTTATTCATTGGTATTGACTTTATTGTAGGGTTACCTAGGACTAAGAAGGGGGAGATTCGATATTTGTGGTAATAGATCGTTTTTCTAAGATGGCTCACTTTATTGCTTGTCATAAGACCGATGATGATTACAATGTAGCTAACTTGTTCTTTAGAGAGATTGTTAGATTACATAGAGTACCTAGGACTAGAGTGAGTGATAGAGATGTTAAGTTCCTTAGTTTCTTTTGGAAGACTCTTTGGGGAAAGCTAGGAACTAGGTTGCTATTTGCGACTTCTAGTCATCCTCAAAAGGATGGTCAAACGGAGGTTACTAATAGGAATTCGACTACCATCTTACGTGTTGTTTTGAAGAATAATTTGAATGCTTGGGAAGATGTATTACCTCATGTTGATGTTGAGTTTGCTTATAATTGAACTATACATTCTTCTACTAACCTAACACCTTTTGAGTGTGTGTATGGGTTGAATCCTTTGACACCTTTTGATATTATACCATTGTCTTTAGAGGAGCGAGTATATTTTAATGCAAGAAAACATGTGGAATTCATCCAGGAACTGCATGCTAAAACACGCAAAAGGCTAGATGAAAAAGGAGTGCAAGTTGCGGCCAAGGCTAATAAGCATCGCAAGGAATTGCTATTTGAGCCAGGAGATCTGGTTGCATCTAAGGAAAGAAAGGTTCCCGGAGAAGCACAAGTCAAAGCTGTCACTTAGAGGAGATTGACCATTTAATGTGCTACGTGAGGTTGACAATAACACTTATGTATTGGAGCTTCCGGAGGAGTATGACGTAAGTCCTACCTTTAATGTAGGAGACTTGAGTCCTTTTGTATCTAGTGCTGAGCATGTTGATGATTCGAGGACAAATTATTTTCAAGAAGGGAGGTATGATGAGGGACCATCCCAGCACCTCGTCCTACAAGGTCTATCACTAGATCAATGGTAAGTGCATTAAAGGAGAAGGAGTCTCAACCATAACCATCACTAGCTATGGAAGGAGCAATTACTAGATTCAAAGCAAGAAATATTCAAGAAGAGGTTTCTATCTTGTTGCCATCATTAGCTTATAAGGAGAATATGAAATATCTCTTTGAGTCTAATTCTTCCTTAGTCACATTGTTGACAATTTCAGCCAAGGAGGACTTAGAGGAGATGCCATACATGAGTGAAGATGATCAAGGAAGCAAGTCGAGCTTCTAGTCGAGATTTTAGTTAGTAATTTTATTTAATACCATTAAAACTCTAGACATTCTAAAGATACTTTTTATCTTATATTTTGTAGGTTTATTTTATTCTTTTATTTTTAGGATTTCGGCTATATATTTATCCTAGGGTCAAGATAGTTGAATAGCTTAGATCTGATAATTTCGTTCCACAATATTGTGAGATACTCGTTACTTTGTTTATGAAGTTTTCGTTTATTAATTCCTATTCAATCTAAAAAAGATCCTTTGATTGAATCTTTGTGAGTTATTGCTAAGTTGTTCTTGTGTGTATTAATCTTCTTAAAGATTGGTTCTCCTAGTCGATTCTAGTCCCTCCTTGTGCTTGTCTCGATTTGAAGACTTGTGTAAGGCTGAAGAATGCAAGGTTAAGGTAATTCATTGTTCAGGTTTGATCCAATTGATCAAGGTTCATGCAAGTATTTCTTGGTTCTTATCTTCCTATATTTTCCATCAAATTCATTCCATATTCATCTTCTTAAATCTCGCCATCATCGTTCCATATCTCGACATTCTTGTTCTTTGTTTCGTTAATGGTCTCGACCCTCCGGGTTTCTAATCTCGCCCGAGATTAGTTCGAGATTATCTAAAGGTCGAAGCTTTGAAAACTTCAATCTAGATCCGTCAATTGCAGCCTCAACCCCGAATTAGATTTGTGCTCCTGATTCTGTAAACCTTTCTTTGACTGGTTGACTAGGTGTTAGCTAAGATTTTGCTCAAAACATCATGACTTGCAAATCAACCTAATTTTAGTCAATTGCTAACAGAGATTTGCATGTAGATGACTAACCAACTATTTAGTAAAATTATTAAGGGCAAGGAATGGATAGATCTCACTAAAGGATTGATTGATTGATTGATTCACCGTAATGAGTTTTGATAGAGTATGGACTTTGATATTTATGTAGTTCGGATCTATAATGAGTTTGGATTTGACACGTTGATACACGAGTGAGTTCTGGCATGAGTATGCGACTAGTATGTGCCGTTACTTGACTTGGAGCATAGTCGATATCTTGGCTTGTAAATCATCCTTATATATTTGAGAATTTAATTTGATATTTGGCGTTCGAGTGTTCAAGTATATAGATGCTTCCTCCTTTAGATGGAGTATGCTTACTAGTTTTGTTGTTTTTTTTATGACCATGGATCATGGATGCATAGGGTCTTGATGACCATGATAGTTGGGGAGATTACGCCTTGCGGGCGGATGATGTACTACGGATACATTGATTGCTCTTACACTACATGGGACTTAAGATGGTAGTGAGTTTTGATTGCTAGGGTAAACCCTATATTCTTTGTATTTTGATGGATGGCGTATGCCTCTTTTTTATCTTGTTACCTTTTGTGTGATTTGGGTGATCTTGATCGATTTTATTTTGTTTGTGTTTTGGTGATTTCCCCCCTTGCTTGATTGTAAGGGGCGTCGATCTAGCTTTTAGTTTGTTTATCGTTCGTTTGTGTTGATTTCTGTTTGTTTGGTGGTTGTTTTTCCCTAGCGGTTTGGAGGTGTATGACACTATTTTTCATCTATATATTCTCAATAAGAAGATTGGCCTAATGGGGTCTTTTTTGTATCGAAGATACAAAATAGGCCCCTGATTTTTTTTAATTTTAAATAAAAAGAAAATGACTAGTGTCAATGGATAATATATGTATATTATTAAGGGTAAACACGTAGTTGTATCAAAACATCTTAGACCCCTAGAAATTACTAGTGAATGGCAAACCAGACCTCTCCGAGTCTCAATCAGACTCAACCATGGTTTCTCACTTTCTCCCCATCCCCTCCCCGCCGCCGCTTTCAACGCTACAACCACCGACACTCACCTCCAACCCCGCTTACACTCTCTCCGCCTCTTTAAGTACTATCTTACTCCCGAACCGGTAAGGTTGGTAAACCGCTCTCGGCATCTCCCTTCACTCAGTAGCCAAGCCACTAGAGGCGCGCTCCACGGGAACCTCGACGGGAGGGGAATGTGGTGAGATGGAGAGAGAAGCGTCATAAATGTAAGAGACTTCTCCCCATCACGGAGGAGACTTCTCTCCATGGCTTCGGAAAAGCATCTAGTGGTGGTAAACATGGCCACCAGAACCGAGCATCGTTGGTGGAAGAGGAGACGGCGAAAAACGATGCTTGTCTGTTTTCTTTCATCCAAGCCCGCGGGGAGAAACTTGCTCATAAACCTACGAAGAAGGATAAAAGAAATTTAATTTTAAATTTAATTACAAATTTTGGTTCCCACTAATTGATAAAATTATCGAATATGTCCCACACTTTAATTGCAACAAATAACTCAACTTTATGAGATTTGTAATTTTTTTCACTGTCGGATGATTGTAAAAGGGTTTGTATAAATCGAGAGGGCTTGTGTAATCAAAAGTGGGCTTGGGTAATTTAAAAATTTGTGTGAATTATGAATTTAGTAAATCAAAATTGGATAACTCAAATTTAGGCAAATTGTGTAAATCAAAATTTATGTTTGGATAACACTAGTTCGTTTAATTAGACATTAAGTATAGCTTTAAAAAAATAACAATAGATTATTCAAGTTTAGTTAGTCTAGCTATTAAAAGGGTGGAAGGGTCGGCTTGTCAACCAGGGTTAGAAACCCCCTAATTGAAACAAAAGATTCAAGTTGATGCTCAACTAGGCAAAAGGAGTCTACTTAACTAACTCCACCCATTCCCAATTAGTTAAAACAAAAGAAGTCTAGTTATCAAACTCTAAACTGCCATAACACATGAATTAAGACATAAGATAATGATAATCATAACATCATAGAACCCATTAATGAAAGACGGACTCTCCACACCCTAAAATAATGTGATTTCGGAAAGACATACTTACTAAAACCTCTTCATTTGTTAAAACGACAAAACAATATAGGTTGGAACAACTATATACAATTCGGATGACCATGTAGGACCGATCGACCGATGTCCTGTAGAGATCGGACCGATTGGTCCAGTCTTCTTCTACATCACGTGTTACGCTCTTTCTAAATCGTAAAACTAGATCTGAAACTAGATATTATACTAATGGTTGAATAACCTTACTTATAGGGAAGATATCTAGCCTAATCCTCTTAGATTTAGAGGGTAATCCTACTAAACTTTATCTCTAATAATAAACGATAAAAACGTCCAAATGGGTGGGTAAAAAGACATCCCAAAACAAAATGGGAAAAAGGAAAGAAAATATAAGATAAATCGTCTAAGACGGAAGTGAAACATCAACAAATCGGTTGATCTCCAAAGGACAAGATTGACCGCTCTTTCATAAAAAGGGTAAATTTGTACAAAACACTTCGTCCTAAAGGAAAGGTCAGACGTCCGGATTTTGGGACAAATTGGTCGATATATGGGTCATGGTCGTCCGATCTGATCACGAAGACAACATTTTCACACTTCAGTAAAATGGATTTTTTGTTTCTACGGTTGGAAATAGAAAACTCACGAGTAATACTTTTGAAGGTTTTCCAAATCTTTATAACTTTGTAGTTCACATGAAAGGCAAAAATGATGGGAGTATTGTTGAAAATTGAGTTTTCTACAACCTTGATGAGATTCTTGATTCTTTAGTTCTTGATCTCATTTGATCCGATATTCATTTATTTACTCTCGGAAAAATCTCAATCAGTTTAGTCTTGACCTCGACTTCCATGATCGTAAGGAGGACCTTAGTATGTAACAAGCATTCTTCCGATATTAACTTTAATTTAGCTCTTGGAAAGACTGAAATTCGTGTAATGTCATAAAAACACAAGTAGATCTCCAAAACATAAAATGGAAGGAAGTTTATTGTTATATGATGAAAATCTTAAGAATTTTTCCTCTTGGTACCCTCAAGGTTTGAACTTTTCTTCTTGATATCCACTAAGTTATAAATTCCTATTGGTACCCTTATGGTTCTATTTGTTTCCTCTTTGTACTCATTCTTAATATATTATATTAAAATTTATTATAAAATAATTAAAAATTAGTTAAAAAATATAAAAATAAATTTAAAACTAACTATGTCCTTATTACATTTTATACTAATAAGTTTATAATAAAAAGTATTTTTTTTAATATTTTTCTAATTAAAAAAAAACGTAAATTAAATTAGAGATAGTTTTTTTTTTAACTAAAAAAATTTATTTATTTATTTCTGATTTAAAAAAATATATAATAAATCAAAAATAAACTTCTTTTAAAAATTTTAAGAATCCAGAAATTTAAACGTATAGTAATTATTTTTGAAGTT
>BSUD01000007.1:104676933-104690005 GCA_033239045.1 Fagopyrum esculentum | reverse complement strand
TAATTTAATTTTACATATAATTTTAAAATCGAAAGTAAAATGTAAAAAAATTCCTCTTTAATTCGAAAGTAAAAAGTAAAAAAAATCCTCATTAAATTAACAACAATTTTTTAAAATTTTATTAAGAATCTTGAAATTAAAAAATAGAGTAAAATTTTATTTATTTTTGAATTTAATTTTATACAATTTATAATAATTAGAAAATTTTAAAAATTATGTTTTTTAAAAAAATTTAAAGAGTTATATATTTTATTTTAAATCGAATTAAAAAAATTATTTTAGGTCAGAAATAAAAATTATCTTTAATTTAATTTACTTTTTTAATTAGCAAAATAGTTAAAGTACTTTTATTATAAATTTAATAGTTTAAAATGTAATGAGGTCATAATTAGTTTAAATTTATTTTTAAAATTTTTTATTATTTTATAATGAATTATAATGTAATATATATTAAGAATGGGTATAAAAAGAAAACAAATAAAAAAATAAAGGTACCAAGAGAAATTTCAAAACTTAGTGGATACCATGGGGACTTCTATAATGACACACAAAGAACCAATTTTTATAACGACGGAAATAAAGGCCAAATTCACTAACTAGGCATTTTACAAAGGATCATAAACAAAGGATCATAAAAAAGAGCCTACTTCATAAAATCCTTTCGAAAATAAATTCTAGTTCCAATTAACCAAGTTCGACACGAACAAATTTGAGTCCATATCAAACTAAATTAAACTGGATTGGAGAAGAAGCAACTACTATACCATTTGGTGTTTACAAAAAACAAAATTTTGGCGTTCACAAAAAAAGTCTGAATTAAACCATATTTGACACAAGCATACTAAACTAGATTCGACACATATTTGAGTTCACAAACAACACAAATTCTGAGTCTAAATTAACATAAACATCACAAGAATGAAACTAGCTTTCACAAACAGGTTGTATTAGTTTTCGAACAACACAAATGTGAACCACACAAACCGGACTCGACACAAACTTGAGTTCATAAACATAACTTTTGGAATTTTACTCCTCGTGTCATCATTGAATCATAAATCGCAACCCTTCTCTTGTGTCGAACGATTATGCACAAAACTTTTGAATTAGGGTTTCGAATCGGGGAAGAATGAAACTAAAACATAAAAGAAAACCTCGAGGGAGACTGAAACTAAAAATCGTATGACCAACATACCTTTGAAGTTGAAATCACAGTCCTTCTCCTGTGTCACTAAATTTGGGAAAGAAGAAAAAAACTACGCTAATGAGAATGAGTTTCGTAGTTTCTTTTATGGGACAACTACGCGCACTGCAAGTGTAGATGTAGTTGTGAGTCATTTATATAAACAAGTATGCACAATGCAAGCGTACTTGTAGTTGGTCGGCTTGTTTGATTTCAGATTGGCTACAACTATACTGACCATATGCAAAGAAAAGCATAACAAATTGTTTCTTTTATGACCTACGAGTTTTCTAGACGTACCAACGAAAATCTTTATTCAATATTAAGAATACGCAATTCAGGTGCATAACTTGGTTTTTCACTCCTTTGTCGATTTTTTGTTTAAATTATTTGTTGTGACTTATGAGGTTCTAAGTAATGTAGTTCTATTTATAGTCCAATTCAATTGCCTAATTATAATAATAGTAGCCCCTTCCTAGTTTCCTTCGTGATACAATACACATTATGAGTGTATTTACCTAATGGATGCTAAACTTGGTCAAAACCTCAAATAAAATACAAATGTCTTTATTTGTCATGTCACAAGATCAATCAAGAACCCTTCGTTGTTTATACAACCACAAATCCATGTTTTGAGTAAGAAAAAGACCAAAAAGTTCCCAAGTATACTAGAAGAATATGTTGGAGAAAACTCCGCGTTTCCGACTCTCCTAGTATATATAAGCGGGTATTTATTGCGCACACATACTTGCTAACGTCACTTGTGTATAAGCCTATTGATCCAAACTCACTCACTTTATTACATTACAACAGCACATTACATGTATTTATATGCAAGCATGTCGGTTAACTTCCATCCATGAAACACCGACATTCACCTTTCTCAAGGAAGATATTACAATAGAAAGTTATAGGTTAAGACTAATCTAGACTAATCTAAACTAATCTTCCATAATTTATATGATTACTTTGACCCATTTTTAATCTAAACTAATCTAGAAATCTCCTTACTTTCACAATGATTCAAGCACAGTATTCTAGATGCTTTCATTACCCATTTTTAATTTGAAAATATTAATTATCCTAACAATTTCTCCCTTCATTTATATTTCAAATATCTCCACCGAATCTAAAAATCTCACTTTTGTTTGTTTTTTCGTAGTTGTGGCACCGCGTCTATCTCGCATTGTTCTTCCGTCAAGGAAGCAAATATTTTTCTCGTCTTTGCGGCCTTGCATTACCAAGTGCCTCCCCTTTCACAACTTGCACCATTTCTTTGTACCGACGAACCTATACCCCTCCATCGTCATCGTACCCAAAGAGATGTCATTCACGTTCGCCGATGGCACGTACCTCACGTTGTGTAGAGTGTGGCTTGTACCGTTGTGAAGCCTCATCCTCACGCTTCCGGTACCTTCAACTTCTCACCACTCACTGAGTTGAAGTGACCAAACTCTCCACCAATCTTCAAGGTGTCAATATTGCCTGGTCTCTACAAACATGCATTGAGGCGGCACTATCCATTACCCACCTTGTCTCCGTCTTGACAACCTCCTCTCCCGTTGGCAAGTAAACATCACCGTAATCAACTTCACCAACTTCACTAACCACATTTGTACGGGAGTCATCTCTCTAATTTCCCGGTGACATCTCTCTCAACTTCTTTAAGCCCGCCCTCATCTGAGGACACCGGGCTTGCATGTGACCCCTCTCTCCGCAGTAGAAGCATCCGACCTAACTCAAATCTCGTCGTGAACCTGATCTCTGCATTGGGTCATCATGCCTCTTCATTGACTCCTCCCTCGTTCTCGCTCCCCCACAACTAGTATGCGATCTTCTCCTATGTCATTAGCATCATTCTTCATCATCCTCTCACTCTCCCGCAAAGCAGCGGTCACCTCATCTAGAGTGAGAGACTTCCTTCCTACAAGTAACGTTTGCACCAAAGACTTGTAGGACTTCGGAAATGATGCTAACAACAACAACACTTTCTCTTCTTCTCCAATCTTATCATCCTGCATTCGATAAATGGCATACTAGTTGATTAAACGAGTTAATGTGGTCATGAAGATTACCTCCTTCCTCCATCTTGAGCGAGTAAAGCTCCATCTTCAAGCACAGCCGATTGGCCAACGCCTTCGACGCGTAGATGCTCTCGAGCTTCTCCCACAACGCCTTCTCTGTGTTATCCTTCAACACACCATACTTGATCTCGGGAGCCAACACCAACCGAATTGTACTCACCGCCTTCCTCTGGATGCTTCTCCACTTCTCCTCGTTCATCGATTCAGGCTTCTCCTCCTCCCCCAGAGCTTGGTCAGGACTCTGCTGCACCAATAGGTCTTGAATCATACTCTACCATAAAGTGAAGTTAATCTTCCCATCAAAGAGTGGAATCTCGAACGCCCTCATCGCCTTGGCCGACATCATGACAATACGAGATTCTTTCAGCAACAAAGCTTACCCGATCACCACCGCAA
The DNA here is from genome assembly GCA_033239045.1 of Fagopyrum esculentum. Classification (NCBI taxonomy): domain Eukaryota; kingdom Viridiplantae; phylum Streptophyta; class Magnoliopsida; order Caryophyllales; family Polygonaceae; genus Fagopyrum; species Fagopyrum esculentum. The sequence continues at coordinate 104,686,342 of BSUD01000007.1, read as the reverse complement.
CCTCGGCTCTGATACTAGTTGTTGGGAAAAACTCCGCGTTGCCGACTCTCCGAGTATATATAAGCGGGTATTTGTTGCGCACTCACACTTGCTAACTTCACTTGTGTATAAGCCTATTGATCCAAACTCACTCACTTTATTGCATGACAACAGCACATTACATGTATTTATATGCAAGCATGTCGGTTAACTTCCATCCATGAAACACCGATATTCACCTTTCTCAAGGAAGATATTACAATAGAAAATTCTAGGTTAAGACTAATCTAAACTAATCTTTCAGAATTTATATGATTACTTTGACCTACTAATCTAGAAATCTCCTTACTTTCATAATGATTCAAGCACAGAAATTCTAGATGGTTCCATTACCCCACTTTTAATTTGAAAATATTAATTATCCTAACAGAATAAGAGGATCAAGAACAGCAGACACAAAAGAAAATGAAGTGGTTAAGAAAGATTAATATCCATTTGGAACTTGTTTGGGTAAAAAAGAAGGATGTGAAATATAATGGTCAAGTCTTCCCCTGTCATGAACAATACCCAACATGCATAGCCTAGTTGAAGGACAGTAACGTGTGCACATCAGGCCTACCCCTATGAGCTTCAAGATTAAGTAATCTTCTCATGGTGGTGAGAGTGGATCAAATGTGGAACGAGTCTTGCTACCGCGTTCTCTATGATTAGCTCAAGGTGACTTGGGTACGTACTCGTGCAGACTCGAGCCCTTGAATAGATCATTTGTAGTAGGACCCTGAAACTGTACAAATCTCCTAGTGTTGATGCTATCTTAGATTTCTAGCCTATATCGTGCTCAAAATTCAGTAACCAACAAGAAAACACTTGAAATTAAAAGTTGAAAGATCACAATGTATATACCAAAGTGGCATGACCGTACCACGAGCTATGTAGCCAATTAAGCAGCAAAGCCAGTCATCCATTGAATCATGTAGAGTGAACCCCTCAGGATAGTCTTGTACAAGCCTTGAGATTCCGAAATCAATTACCAAAGCATTCATGTCATCGTCCAGAAGGCTTAGTTTAAGATCACAATGTACAACTTTAGCCGAGAAAAATGGTGAGATAGAGTACTCCCTCAGCAACATGAGTGCAAATGCCGATCACTTGGGCTAAATCCAAGGCATGACTTGTCCCGTGGCAGGGGTACAAATGTCTCTCCAAGCTTCTATTGGACATCAGTGGGAAAACAATAGCAGCCTTCAAGTTTGGCTTACTACAATCCCTATCAGATTCTTTCACTTTAGAAATTTGTTATATAAAGTGGAAATGGATGTTGGAGCTTCTGTACCTAACTTAAGTTCAAAGTACAGAATTAGACGTTGATCAAATTTATCAAATTTAGGGCTCATTTGGAAACGCTAGAAACCATTTCCTTTTAACACGTGAAAGTAACCCATCATTTTTATTTCCTTTTCTTACCCTTATCCGATTATTTTTATTTCCTTTTCTTACCCTTATCCGATTTCATTCCGTTTTTATTCCACCGCTCCAAACGGACACTTACCATCATTTCCTTACTTACCCTTATCCGATTTCATTCCACCGCTCCAACCAAACGGACCTTTTCTTACCCTTATCCGATTTCATTCCGTTTTTATTCCACCGCTCCAAACGGACACTTACCATCATTTCCTTACTTACCTTATCCGATTTCATTCCACCGCTCCAACCAAACGGACACTTAGTATCAGCCAATAAATAAGATAGAAGAGTGCAACAAGGCCTCCTCCGGATTCTCCCAAGTCACACAATAAGCATTCAACCAATCTGGCTATCATCGAATCAATCAACATGAATATAGTGGCTCATGCCACAACTCTAAGCAAGCATGCCTTACATGATTATTATGTACCAAAGGATTCATCATCAAACCCAATTTCTGAATCCCAATCATTTCCAACCTTGTACCTGTTGTTCATCAAATTTAGTATCAGCCAACCAATAGCAAAGCTACCCTTCTAAATGGCATGAACCTTCAAACTCTCTAAAATACCTTATATCTATCTGGCCTGATTCTCGCCGTCTTCTGAAATATCGAACAAGAACTTTGGAAGTGAAGCAATCCGGGGAAGATTCAGGAGTAAGTCCCCGTAGGAATCCTTTCTTGACATGGCCGGCTTACATTCTTGGCTACTTGATTCTTTCTGCTCCTCAGAACCTCCATTTCCATTATCAGCAGTGAGCTGGGCAGGTGTCCCTTCCTTATGCAGAAGGGAGCAGAGAGAATTCACCCTTGTCATGAGCGACTTCTCGTCCGAACATGTCACCTGAGAATCACCGAGGAGGTGTTGGGCAATATCCTCCAGGATTTTCCGGGGTTCTGACCCGTCCTCTGCAAAGCTTGGGTTTTCGGTGTTCCCTTGTCCTCCTGAGATGCAGCTCCCGATATGATTCACCAGATCAGTCATTGACATTGATGGTCTAAGCCCTTGCACAAAAACCTGCTCCCAGTTTTTCCGTCCTGCTAGAGACTCCGCATCACTGCTTACACAACCTTCGGGTGCATGTGTGTCCGTCACTAACACGGTTGAAACAAGGAACTCGGTTTCAAACAGGATAATCTTATACAAGTTCAACATTAAGAGCAGTTGACCAACCTACATAGAGTTGTCATTACATGTGACGATAAGGAAACATGTACCTGAACTTGGAGAAGGAGCTTCATGTAACAAGTTTCTATTTCCAGCAAGACTTTCTTGTTCAGTCTGGACGGGAGAATTTTGATGAACGGATGGTGATGCTCCGTCATGGAAAGTTGACAAGTTTGTTGCTATACTTGGATCCAGAGTATGGATACATGTAACCTTGGGGTCTTCCAAATCTGGAGGAAATGACTCAAAATATGGAGAATCCAAAACAATCTCTGGTTGACAGCTAAGGTAATTCAGACGCATATCACACTGAATTAATTTCTCAAAATGCTTGTTCAAAACCCCAAGGGGAACTTGTAGGAAGTGTTGCCTGCAAATGAAAGCATCTCAAAATCAGTTTCACAGGTATACTAAATTTGAAAACTAAACAAAACCCCACTTGATATTATTACGAACAGAAAACATTACAACAAACATTACAACAAACAAACTTTCAATGATGCAAGTAATAACTCAAGACAAATATTGTCGTTCGATGAATATAATAGAAAAGAATAAAAAGCAAGGGCATAACTTCACCTATGCATGCTAGCCTGGTTGTCAGTAAAATCTGCAGTAGCCTGCCACAATGTGTGCTTCCTCGGTTGTGGATTGGTCTCCCTGAAGAAGAGAGGTTGTCGTGCCAACTACATAGAAGAAAAAATTACATTCCTGTCATCATTATTATAAAAGTAGTGTACATTCACAATGCAGGTCAGATATAGCTAGGTGTGAAGATTCAGGTAATTACCACTACAGTCAGCGTTGCAGGTCCGTCTTCAGGAAACTTCGCATTCAGGCCCATGATATCTGACCACTGGATTTCAATTTTACTTTTAAGAGCCCCGTCCAGTACCTCCCAGACAAGCTTATGCTTCGCAAAATAGCACTTTGCAACGAGATCACCTTCATATGTAGAAGCATACTGTCACAAAAGCAAGTTTATAAAAACAGTTATACAGAAAACCCTCAACAATGCTAACAATCAGGAAAACTAATGGTGAAAAGGTTTACCTCCCATTGACCTATCCTTAACAAGGAGGCTGGAAAATTTGATGCCTTCAACTTGTCATTAAGGCCTGGAGCAGAAGTGCTACTGCTGCCCCTTACTGTTCTTTCCCTTACACTTGTCATGTCCTTTGATGATAATCCTTGACTAGAAGAATTTCCTTGAGAGAGCCTCATTTGAATCAGCTCAAGGAGTGATGGGCTCTTTTTCAACCGCAAACCCAATGGACTAGGCTCGTTAAGTGGATTGTATTCAGAAGGTGCTACTGAAAGCAAGTCATTTCCAGCAATCAACTGTGAAATCAAACAAAATAGAAACAATGTGAGTCATCCCTTTTTCAAAACAAGCAATTGAGTACAAACAACTACTAGAACTAACATCTTCTGAACCCCTTCTTATCCCAACATTTTCTATACCTGAAAGACTAGTATGAACATTTACAAAAGTGCATGGAGCTTGTAAGCCATTATTGACGCTCAAAGAATCTAAAGGAGAATGAACACCAATGTCATCTGATATACTTGTCACTTGACAATCTAAGAAGTTCCAGCACAAAGTAATTCTCATAAAACAAAGAAACTATAATATGAACTCAACCGGACAGCCAAAATCCTACAGATTACTACTCTTGATGACTCAATTAGGGCAAAGAAATATACCAGTTTAGTTCATGTATTCTTCAATTCCTGAAGCACGCAGTCAGCATGTAGATTCTAAACCAAATGGATAAGTGAAAGCGGATCTTACCTGATCAGGCGGAAGGTGCTTGATCCTCTTATTGAGGGGGGCATTCTCTTCCTCCAATTCGTCTTCCATAACAATCTCCAATTTTACCGGATCCCTAGTTTCACCTCCAACACCGATCGGCGGAGCCCCCATCTCCGCCGGAGAAGGTCGGTGAGCACCCCCGGAACTCGCCAAGTTCACCATGGATTGAACCACAGTATATGATTTTCCCGACCAGAAGAAGATCGGGAAAACGGATTGAAAAACAGATTGCGAGTTCCAAGAGCAGGAGGAGAATCAGGAGAGATCTGCTTTATTTGATCGTTTAACCCTAGATTTTATTTTATTTTTTGTTATAAATAAGGGGGCCACTTCCAAGCGAAAGGGTGGGGTAAGGGTAGAAATGGAAATTGATGGCGTTGATACATTTATGCGGTGCGGTGCGGCACGTGCGAGGGCTGTTTTCACAAGACACCTGACGTGTCTTCAAATTACTTTATCCGCCACTTTCTTCAGCGGTCAAGTCCTGAAATTTTCATGCACGTGGGTGTTGGAAAATAAACGTGTGTCCCTTTGACTTGTCTTGAAATAGTGGTTTTTTTACCCAGGCAGTTGTAGGCGTGTAATAAGAGTCAAACGAGTCAAACTAGTCGAGCATCGGCATGCTCAAGTTTGGTTTGTTTATAAACGAGTCGAGCCTAAAATTTATATGAGTTTTGAAATGTGTTCATGTTTAACTCGTTTAGATAGTGAACGAGTTTGAGCCGAACTTTTGACAAGCCGAGCCCGAGTAACTCGGCTAAAATAATGCGCATATAGTGTTATTTTAGCCGAACGAGCCGAGTTTTACACAAACAATTATAATCGAGCCCGAGCCGAGCCTTAAATTTATACGAGCTTTAACATGTGTTCAAGCTTGGCTCGTTTAGAAAGTGAACGAGCTTCAGCCGAACCGAACCCGAGTAGCTTGTCTCATATGGCATCTTAGCCTCTCATCTTATGTGCGAAAATTTTTGATCCAGCCTAAAATTGTTTTAGCTAATAAATAGTTTATTTTGAGACAAAATCTTATAAAAAATTTTTGTTACTCTCGTAAACCTAGGGTGTGAGCTGTCTTTTTTTATGAACTAGTATGGTCGCGCGTGCTATGCATGCGCGCCGTGACTTGTAAACGTACAATGCATTGGAAAATCATGGAATGGAGGAACTATTACATTGGAACAATTCCGGTATACTGCTAGCTTATGTACAAAAGGTTATGGTAGAAATCGTTCTTCAATCGATTTGCTCCCGAGAACCGATTTGCTCCCGTTTAGTAGTTGTTTATGTTGCTCTGCAAATGTGCTCATGTAACAAAGAAAAAGTAACTGTAAAGTTGGAAATATATATATATTTTATTAGTTCAAACTGAAGATAGGGGTTTCATGACTGAAGGTAGGGGTTGCAGGGTGTAATTGAAAATAAAATTTTAAGTTTTATAATTTTCTCAAATGTTTGCTTTTCTAGTATTTCATATAATCTTATGTTTTCATGGAGTTGACTATCAAGACTGATTTCTGCTCATTTTTATTTTATGGGGTAAAAATCAAACTTTTAAAATTCACCACAAGTACACCAAAGTTATAATATTCTCAATTATAAACATTCTCCATGGTTTTTTTTCTTCTTTTGGTGTACTTGTTTCAACTACCTATTTTACATAAAATTTGCAACATAACCAACAAGATATTGCACTTCAAATCAGATTAATCTAATTATGAAGAATTTGAAAATGAAATTTAATGAAATTTGAACTTGTAGTCAGAACGTGTACAGACTACCTCGGAGAATAGTGCACCATGGCAAAAACAAAATCATTATTTTTTAGATCGATCGGCAACCAAATCCAACGCAAATTCGTGTCAATTGGTGTGTAGATGATCACTCCGCTTTATTAATTTGAAAGGAAAACATTGTCCAGGTATTAAAGATTATGTTATCTTAGAACCTCCAAAGTATTGATTCTTCCTAAAAGGAAAATATTGAAGATAAAGATATCTTAGAAGCTGCAAAGTTATGCAGCGAATTGAAAAAGCAAGGTGAGAAGCAAAGGATGAATATATTGGTCACTCAAATGGATAGTAAAATGAGTATCCATCCTTCTTGTCAGTTACAGGTAGAAAGCATTTCTTAGACTCTACAACACTAAATCATAGCAAGGGTGTACCTTTTAAAATCAGTCACTGTTAGATATAATTCATTAATAATTATTTACAAGCGTTAGATTCTTACGATTGAGATAAAACTGAAATATATACTATTAGAAAGAGAATAAAATGATGGCTTTTGCAATTGCATAAAATGAAAAAAAAACAAATCGATTTATATTCCCTAGCATTACTACTTACATGACAGGGTAGCATGGTTAAGAAATAAACGATTGACGCTTGCTCCACCAGCAAGCAGTATTCGTGTAATATGGGCATCTGCAAGGGAAATAAAGAAGAATAAATGAGGGAAATAGGGCTCCTAAAATTTTACTTTTGCAAAGTGGGCTCCTAGTATAATATAGACCTGCAAAAAAATTAATAGCTGTATTTGTGGGTCTCCCAAGAAAAGATGGATGGATGAATGGGCTGTCAAAAAAATTTAGGCATGTACAAAAAAATTAATAGCTGTATTTGTAGGGATATTATTGAGGTTATTTTGAATTGAAATGATGGGCTGTAGAAAATTTAAATGTCAACCTCTTTTTTGTTAACCTAGCCGCATCCTTCTTCTTTCTTCTCTTGCTCAGCCGCCGGACCTTCACTTCCCTACCTTCTCAGTCTCTCATCCACTTTCCGTCTCAGATGAAAACCGGAACCTGCTCTCTTGGTCATCTCCTATTTCAGCCCGTCGAGGACCGGCACTGCATGCCTTCAATCTTCTTCCCCAGCCCGTCGAGGCTTTTGACAACTCTTCCCCTTCTTCCTCTCTCGTTCTCTGCCTCTCTCCGCCTCTTCCCCTACCCTTCTCTGCACCACCGAACCAAAGAAAGCACAGTCGTCGCCTTCCATCGCTACCGATTGGCCGCTAGGGGTTTAGAGTGCCGTAGTCGGTGCCTTCGATGCACAAGAAGAAGTAGTCGACGAGCCTTCCCTCACTACAAGACGCTGCCAGGGGTCGCATTTTTGGGTATGCATTTTTGGGTATGCATTTTTGGGTATTGCTTATTGAGTGATTGATATGCATTTTTTGGGTATTGTTTATTGAGTATATGTGTGTGCAGTTTGGGTAAGTATTTTTGGGTAATGTTTATTGAGTATATGTGTGTGCAGTTTGGGTAAGTATTTTTGAATATATGTGTGTGCAGTTTTGAGTATTGCTTATTGAGTGATTGATATGCATTTTTTTAGGTATGCATTTTTTGGTATTGTTTATTGAGTGATTGATATGCATTTTTTGGGTATTGATCATTGAGTATATGTGTGTGCAGTTTGGGTATGCATTTTTTGGGTATGCATTTTTTGTATTGCTTATTGAGTATATATGTGTGTGCAGTTTGGGTATGCAGTTTTGGATATTGCTTACCCAAAAACAAACGTTGCTGCTTACCCAGGGGATTGCTTCCGGATTTCGGTGAAGGGAAGAAGAAAGGACCTGCGTTTGGAAGAATTTGAGTTATGGAAGAAGAAAGGAACTGCATTTGAAGGGAAGAAGAAGGAACATGATTTTATAAATAGGGAAGAAAAAGGGTTGCATTTATTTGGCACAAATTCCTTTTAAAATGTCCATCAAATTGTCATCAATCAAATAAATGACTATCACTTTTTTGTACTTTTTCTGATTTCATCTAGTATATAGGAGCCCATTTTCTAAATGAATAATTGGGAGACCTTAAATTCAAACTCTACATTGTAAAAGGTCTACATTGCAAATTCAGCCAATAAAGAACCATTAAGTTAGAACATCAATAAGCATTAAGGAATTCTACCGGTAATGACCTTCTTAAGTGGAAACTTATAACAAACTAATGTTGCAAATCATGATTAGGAGCGTGTAAGCAATATTAGTTTTGATAGTTACAGCTTGGTAAACAAAAGCAAGGAGTCGAATGTTTATTAACTAAGTAATTCATTGTTGTCAAAATCGAACTCACAAGCTCCTCTGCAAAAACGAACACAAGAGTTTACCTCTCCAAAGTACAAATTGGCACAAATAAACCCTTTTTAATGCAAACTGTAGTAGAGTAAAAAATCAAAGTATATTCATTGAAAGGTGAAGGTTTTGTATTAATATTCTATACCTTGGGCTTCAAGAGCGTAGACAAATGCCTGGGGTTCTCATTTTCTTCAGTTATATATATATATATATATATATATATATATATATATATATATATATATATATATATATATATATATATATATATATATATATATATATATATATATATATATATAGTATAGATCCTATGAGAACACCCTCTAACGTGAGAACATGAGAACAGATTCGTAATTATTATCAGTTTTGTTACGCATGTGTCATATCGTTTAATGTTTTATTCGTAGTTATTGTTGGTTGAGTGGATTATTTGTAGTTATTGTTGGATTCCTAATTATTATTATTCGTAGTTATTATTATTTTTGATATCTACTCTAAATCTCAACCCTTAATACTCACATCCAACGGTGTACGATTGTTCTCATGTTCTCACGTTAGAGGTGTTCTCATGGGAACCACACCCTATATATATATATAAACCACACCATAACTTTTCTGTTGTAAAATTAATAAGAAGGATAATCAATAATGAATTTATCAAGCTCTTCTAAAGCCCAACATGCTGGGAGGAGATAAAAAACACCTTAGTCACTACAAACGCAACTGCAACACAACTATATAGCCCGTGTGTGATACTGAGGACAAATAAGTTCCGATTGAGTTGCTCAAGACCTTCTAATATTTAGGTGATTTTTCAAATTTTTATTTTACATATTTTAAAAACTGAAATGTAATTTGATTGATTCATTTTGCTCTACTGTGTGGATTTTCTACA
>BSUD01000007.1:104641253-104676923 GCA_033239045.1 Fagopyrum esculentum | reverse complement strand
TATATATATATATATATATATATATATATATATATATATATATATATATATATATATATATATATATATATATATATATATATATATATATATATATATATATATATATATATATATATATATATAGTATAGATCCTATGAGAACACCCTCTAACGTGAGAACATGAGAACAGATTCGTAATTATTATCAGTTTTGTTACGCATGTGTCATATCGTTTAATGTTTTATTCGTAGTTATTGTTGGTTGAGTGGATTATTTGTAGTTATTGTTGGATTCCTAATTATTATTATTCGTAGTTATTATTATTTTTGATATCTACTCTAAATCTCAACCCTTAATACTCACATCCAACGGTGTACGATTGTTCTCATGTTCTCACGTTAGAGGTGTTCTCATGGGAACCACACCCTATATATATATATAAACCACACCATAACTTTTCTGTTGTAAAATTAATAAGAAGGATAATCAATAATGAATTTATCAAGCTCTTCTAAAGCCCAACATGCTGGGAGGAGATAAAAAACACCTTAGTCACTACAAACGCAACTGCAACACAACTATATAGCCCGTGTGTGATACTGAGGACAAATAAGTTCCGATTGAGTTGCTCAAGACCTTCTAATATTTAGGTGATTTTTCAAATTTTTATTTTACATATTTTAAAAACTGAAATGTAATTTGATTGATTCATTTTGCTCTACTGTGTGGATTTTCTACACAAAACAACCATTCAGGTAAAGCTAAAACAGTTATTCACTAAAAACACAGGCAAGCCATATGGCATCTAAAACCAATACAATGACCAAAGAAATGAAACAAAACCTTCAAATATGTCATTTAAGAAGCCAATAATTGCAAAATCAACCCCAATGACACTAATATAGCTCTATACATAAGAGTCATACTGTAAATTTCACATCATCAGTAAGTTCATCTTAAATAAATAAATAACCAATGAAAGAACATGTCAAACAAACACAAAGACATATTAGATTTGAAAGGTAATATAAGCGAGAGGGGTAGACTGCATACCGCAAACCTCAAGAGAAGGCATGATTTTCCAATACCTGAAACTCTAATAAGCAACATCTTGAAAAGGAAATCACTAAAAAACAATATTGCCTTTAAGTTTAATGATTTATCAACAGAGATAAACATAACTTAGTGAATCCTCAATTATACAAAAAGACATATTGAATTCAGGCAAATCAAGAGGTATTTGCACAAGTATATACAAGGCCATCGTCAATTCCACACCTTCGAATCAATATTAATCATCCTACTACAAATATCCATTAGAGTCTATATTCTATACCTTTCCAGAACCTAAGAACCCAATGATTATGGTAGCAGGAATTCGATACCTTTAGCCTTCACAATCAATCCTACAAGAAAACAAATAAGTAGCAACTTGAAATCGACATTAGAACTTCAGCTTGGCTACTGCCTTTGCTAGCAGCTTGACCTATTCATCAACCCTTGCTGTTATTATTTGCTCTCCTTCTTAGGTTCATGCGAAACTTTTGCACTTGAACGGCTCTTCTGAATCAACCCAACAAAAACAAAATTTAGCAATAAGATAATTTTGTTCTTATATAAACTACACATGCAAAATCAAACCCCACAATCTTTAGACAACGATGATCACAAAATACAGGAAAATAGTTTTCACCTCAATATAAAATCACAACCAAATTAAGGCAGCTTCAAAATTCTAATAAATATTAAACATGACTAAAACGTGTAGTAATGAAAATAACCAATTCATTAACTTGAACTTACATCAACAAAAACAAAATTACCTAGGGCTTTTGGTTTGGGTTTCTGCTTTGTGGAATGTCAAGATAACAAGAAAAGTGAGGCCTGTTACCGTTGGGTTGCATGACCTGAAGATCACGGATACTGTAAAGTGAGCCCAAAGAAAGGAAAAATAAAACAATTAGCAAAAAATTTCAGTTCCACACAAGAATAGCGAGATCCCAACAGAACAATCAGCAAAAAAATTCAGTTCCAGGCAATCAAAATGTCAATGCTTAACTGGATGTAGAACACCATTGTAACCTACCTTGGGATTAATAAGCTTCAAACGCTTCTTATTGTCCTCTTATGACAAGAACTTGGGGTTTAGGGAGAACGTACATATCTGGATTCCTCAACACGAAGAACTCAAACCGAAGGTTCCCAAATGAAGATACACACCATTGATATGGAAGATTTGAGACAGGAAGAACAAGAAATCGAGATTGAAAAAAATAAGTGATAGAAGCAAAAATGGAAATAATTGAAGATAGAGGACTAACGAATTGAAATTGTTTGAGAGGAAAGATAAAAAAAAATGAGGAAGAAGAAGTAGGGACGGCTAGGGTAACGTAAGATCGTGAATATAGAAGAACAACTATAAATGAATTTACTCAATATTACCTCTACAGCGTGATATTGAAGAACAACGGAGAGGTAGACTGGAGCACCAACGCCAACACGCTATACGTATTTGCCGGCTTTGAGGAACCAAGCGATTCTACCGATCGGAAACTGAAGACCGATCTTGAAAGATAGAAGGGTTAACGTTGATTTGTTGATACGTGTTTTGGTTTATTAATTGGAATGGTAGAGGAGATTGAATTGCATTGAGGAATGGAGATTAGAGACGTAAGATTAGAGAGAGTTTGGACAATCTTCTTTCCCACACTTTCGTAATAGAAGAGGAAAAGGGAGACGGTGAAGAAGCGAGAGTCGAGACGCAGATGGCGACTTGTTGAAGTGGGTGAAGATGTATAAAACACGTGTAAAACCGAGGAACGTGACGCCCAAGGAAATAGGCACGGGCTGGTAAAAATGGGCAAAGCAGCGAGGGCAATTCCGGAAAATAACAGATTTAAGGGTAAAGATGGAAATCCTCTATTCATTGGGGCAAATCCCTCTTTTAGTATGAGTGATGTTATCCGGCGCCGGCGTAGAGGCCGACGTCGGCGCCTTGCGAGTGCGCGCAAGGGCTCGCGCACTCGCAAGACGAATGTGCGCGAGGCAGGCGCGCATGCGCAAGGCCCATGCGCGCCTGCCCAGCCCGCCTCCGCGCCTATTTAAGGTGGCGCGGAGAGGCCAGCCTCCCTTGCCCTATTCGTCCTCGCTTCCGTTCCGCGGCCTTTGCCTTCGCGTTTCGCAGCCGTCGCGCACTTCCCTTGCCCTCGATTTTTTTTCCGCTTGTTTTCATCCATTTCTTCTTTTTTTCGATACGTCCAACAATGGAGGGAGATTCAGATATCGAGAGATCTAGGAGTAAACCACTTGTGAATCGATTCCAGGTTAGTTAATATTGTTTTTTTATCGTTTATTTATTTTTTGCATTATACTTGAAACTAGTTAGTTTAGTTAGGTTCGGTTAGTTAGGAATAATTGAAATTGGATTAATTTCGATAGTTAGTAGTATTGAAACTATTTAGTTTAGTTAGGTTTGGCTAGTTAGGAATAATTGTAATTGGACTATTATCGATAGTTAGTATTATTGAAACTACTTAGTTTAGTTAGGTTCGGCTAGTTAGGAATAATTGTATGATAGTTAATGTAATATATATATATATATATATAATATATGTATATGATTATAATAATAACACAATTTTATATATATATATATATATATATATATTTATAATATATATGTATATAATAGAAAAATAAAAATTTGAGTTAAAAAAATATACAACATATGTTGAGGAATGTCAGTGAGAAGAGGAAGAGGGCGAGTATATTAGTCACAGCTTCCGCCTATCGAGAGGCTGTAGCTCGACGAGTTAGACTTGCATCGGCATCCGTTCAGGCACCTGTAGAGGCATCCGTTCAGGCACCTGTGGATGCACCTACAGATGCAGAGGTTCATGCACTTGTAGATGCAGCTGGCGAGGAGGATGTCGTACCTATTTCACTTACTGCTGATTACGACACGGAGGATTATGCGCACGATATGTCTCATTTAGATGATATACTAGAGGATGAGCATGAGGAGATACGAGTTGAGGTAGAGCAGCAGCAGCAGGACATACCACAACCGAGGGAGCCGGACGACTTACCTGAGCATGTATGTGATGAGGAGCAGGTAGAGGAGGACGTACCTCCTCCTTTATTGACATGCTATGCTGACCACAAAGCCAGCGTTATATGGGCCGGTATGGCTTCCCCCGTGATTAGAGTTGTTCGGAGGCTCGACGCATTCAGTAGATTACGTGAGTGGCGACGAGATGTAGATGACGCATTTTCATGGTTTGGATTAGCTAGACGTAGCGGACTGACGGATTTGGAGGACGTACAGTTTGGCAGCGTCGATCATTGTCTGACTACGGCGTTTGTCGAGAGGTGGCACCCAGAGACAAACACATTTCACATGTCATGGGGGGAGATGGGAATAGCGCTACACGATGTTCAGATCATTATGGGATTACCAGTTGATGGAGATGCATTGGTGACTTCCGTCGATGATAGTGTACGACTTGATTGGCTAGTTCAGCGTCTTGGCTTATCACCAACAGAGGCTAGACGTCAGACTTCACAACTATTCTGCGATACTATTAGGCGTAGAGCCGCTGAGATGTTGGCCCTTCCAGAGCCTCCTGTTGACACTATTGCATATGCATATCTGTTATTGTCCATATCGTCAACTTTGGTAGTCGACAAGTCTACCAACAGGATGCGAGGATGGCTTATTGATCTAGTACGAGATTATTTGAGGACAGACGCGTATGCTTGGGGCACTGAGACCCTTGCTTATCTTTACAGATGTTTGGGGGACGCCACCAGGAAGAAGGTGACGACGATGGCAGGATGTACTTCTCTGTTACAGGTGTGTTGTCGTAAATATTTTTCTTTATATAACGTCACTTTATTAATAAGATTGAAATTAATAAAAGAATTTGTACAGTTTTGGATTTACGCACATTTCCCGTCATTGGGATGTGCCGCTGTGGAGGATCCGGATATGCTTGGTCATGCACGGTGTTGTTCGAGACTTTCTGTCCCGAAGACTCCGTCTATTACCGTAGAGAGGTTACACTCCTTACGAGCTCAGTTGGACCAGATGAGGGCGGAGGATGTGTGCTTTACCCCGTATGATGAGCGGGTACTTGATTTTGGCGTAGAGCATGGTGTTTCTCGGTATCGGGGTATCATACGGATATCCGACATAGAGGAGGCGTATATGCCGGACCGTTTCTTGCGACAATTTGAATACGTACAGACAGTTCCTCTACCCCGTATTCCTCCCCTTCATGAGATTCGTTCGGCGACCGGACGTGGATCTAGGCTTTCATATCCTCTCTCATACGATCGTTGGGCATCCCGCCATCTGGAGGAGACCAGAGTTTCACTAGTTGGATTGATACCAGCTACCTCTCCTTGGCTCGTCGATGATGCGTACATGTCTTGGTATACGGTCCATTGCCATCCGTATGTCTTGCCGACGTCTATTGCACTCCAGTTACCTATAGACCGTCCTCCACCTGTTCCGGTTTCACATCAAAGAGTACGTTTGTTTTTAACATTTAAATTACTCTTTATTTTAATTTTCAATTATTTTAAAATTTTATTTTCTGTATTGCAGCGTCTTCACATTCTTACAGGTCGTATACGAGAGATGCAGGCTCGCGGTCTTCCGTATTCTGCAGAGGATATAGATTACATGGTAGCGGAGGCAGTTAGACGTACGCCTCCTGTGGCTCCATCTCAGGTCCGGGCTTCACAGCATCCTCCAGCTCCAGCACATTTGTAGTTGTAGTTCGATACTCTTATATTTATTTTGGATGGATATTACACTTGAGCGTATGTTTTTTTTTTGTTTTGATACTGTTATGTTTATTTTGGATGGATAATATGTATTGTTTTTTACTTTTGATGTTTTCCTAAGTTTCTTTAGCGATTTTATTTCCCTTAAGTTTCAGTCAACTATTTCAAACTACTAAAACATAATAAGAACCATATATGAAACTGACTAAATCAATGTTGTCAACAAGTACAATAAAAACGTCTAAAACACGATTTTAAGTAAGGTTTCTCAAAACGGCTAAAGATATCCTGCACTATTGTGTTCAACTCCCCATGCTCGACGGAGATCCTCATAACGAGCTATCCTTTCAATGAACGGCGCATCTCATCTATCAACACTTGGATCATGGTTATTTTTCCAAGCGTCGCTCAACAACGGTAACGGAGCATCATCTTTTAACCATACCTACAATTTATGAAATTACAAAAAACGGTTAGTAAATATTAGGTCTAAATAGACGTCCATTGAATGAAAGTAAATCGTCAACCTACCGGCACAAAGTGTGTGTTGTTATATATATACGCTAACGAACAAATGACCGTAGGGGCCTCTTGGTCGGGAGCGGTGGCAATCATAGGCAGGAATGTCGCTGGAATGTTCTCTAGGACAACCAATGCAATCTTATAGTAGGTGGCGGCTGCACATGCGATCATCGGTATTTCCATCCAATTTGGTTCTGGACACGGAGACTTACTCGTCCAATAAACGTTTTGAATGACTTCGTCAACATGATTGAGGATTCTACACTGCAATGATTAACAAGTAAGATTATGTAAAATCATGGATTATAATTAAAACTTTGATGTAACCGGAAGACTTAGTTACCTTGAAATAAAATTCCCTTCTCGCATTTAACTCCATAACCATATCTCGCCGTATTATCAAATAATTCTCATCCGAGAATCCCAACACTGCGGAAATTGCTCTATATCTACAATGGTCGTCTCCTGGTACATCCCTTACTCTCAATACATAAGGCTCCATGAACTTTGGAAAATCTTCTTCCCTCAAACAAAATCCGGTCTTCGCGGGTTGCTTTCCTTTAGGTCGTGCTCTACTCGTAGGAGTCAACTCCGGTGTAGAATCTACATCTTTAGCTTTCTTTCCTTTCGGACGCCCAGGACCACGTGTAGTAGAATGCTCAAAAGAACTAGGCTCTCTTCTAGTTGATCTCGGGATTGGAGGTCGTCCCTTTGCATTGGCCTTTTGTGCCGGCTCCTTCATTGTCGTACCCCCGGGGTTTTCCATGTCATCCACAAAAGATGCAATCTTATCTTGCTCATCCGGGCTTAACATATTTGAGTCCATTCTTTCTCTAAACTTGTTCAGCGCCGCTTGATTCGGGTTCGAACGATCATCATCATCATCA
Organism: Fagopyrum esculentum; assembly: GCA_033239045.1. Taxonomy (NCBI): domain Eukaryota; kingdom Viridiplantae; phylum Streptophyta; class Magnoliopsida; order Caryophyllales; family Polygonaceae; genus Fagopyrum; species Fagopyrum esculentum. Next base: position 104,669,738 of record BSUD01000007.1, on the reverse strand, counting down.
TCACCAATATCACCATCCAAAAAATCAACCGGATTCCAATGAACTTGCTTCCAATAAGATTATATCTGTAACAAATAGATAGGTCTACGAGCCCGGATCGCTAGTCTAAAGTCATGCACACACGGCACTCCATAAACCTCTCTCCAATAACTATCCCGACATCCTTCATCATCTCTTGTATGTCGAGCCTTGGTGTAATTATTCCACAAGAGCGTGAAACACTCATTTGTTACGTAGTCACGAAGCAAGTCAAATATCGATATACGCACTTGCAAAAAAAGGTTTATTACATATCAAATAAATATTTAACATTATTTTCATCAATTAAACTATTGGTATACTAACCTCTCGTGGAATTCTCTCCCGTGACATCTCTAGAGAAGCTTGTAGCTTTTGGACTTGGTCCGTGACCATCAAATGTATGCTATCACAAACCAACTGAAATCCTCCAACGCTAGAATCTAGTGTTTGCTTCAACAACTTGTGCGCGGACTCACACCTAAGAAGAAAATTTTATTACAAAAAACGAAGAAATGTTTAACAATGTAGTGAATGTTTAAATAACTTACGCATTTGTCGTTCATGTGCTAAAATGATGATGTAGGTCAGTCCATGCTCGAATGATTGCCTCCTTGTACGGGTCAAGCCAAGTCGTCTCTAGATAGGTCATTAACCTCGGAGATGATTGCCAATAGTCTCTCATTTCCAACAAACGGCGTTGGTAGCTTCCAGGGGATCTTGACTCGAACAAGGCATGACAATGGGATATGAAGAGTGCTTCCGCTTCCTTATTGCGCAAAACAAGTGCCGCTCTGTTAACTATATTGCACTTTATGTGAAACGTGCACAATATATGCTTCACCTCGGGAAATACTACACCCAATGCGCTTATAAGACCAAGCTCACGATCAGTGGCAATCACCTCCGGCGTCTTTCCGTACAACAAATGCCGGACCCTCCTCAAAGCCCACTCGTAATGATCTCTATTCTCATGTGCCATGAACACAAAAGCAATTGCGAATGTCTTCTTGGTGCTAGTGATGCCTACGATCTCCAACAATGGCATATTGTACCTAAAAGTAATACGAAACAACGACTGGGTTACAATTTCTAAGGAAAATAAGAATGAGTGTATGAAATAAAGTAAAAATGTGGCTTGAATTGAAGCTTACTTGTTGGTCTTATATGTCGGGTCCATCACAATAACATAGGGAAACATGTTGAGCAAATGCCTCGAGTCGGGATGTGAGATAAAGAAATCAATCACTTCATCGGAATCTTGACTTATCTGAGTGTTTATATAGTATCCACGTTCCGTCAACGTGTGAAGTGCTTGTTGTAATGGAGATCTTCCTTCGGCTTGTTCCATTCTAATCTTCAAACCGGTGTTGTAAACTTGACGGATGGAGGTGACATTGTCGGGATCCTCTAATTGTACGGATTTTAATATATGTCTCGGTTTTAAGCCAGAATTCAATTCACGCTCCACCTTTCGGGTCTGCTTCGGAGTCATACGTCCAACATATGCATGACCTCTTGACACCGAAGGAATGATATGGTTGTGGATTCCACATACAACCCTCACCGTCCACTTTTCCTCTTCAATTTGGGTTCCTTTAAGCTCAAACAAACACATACACTTCTTCGAGTTTTTTTTCCGGCTAGAACTTGGAACATGATCGGGATCTACGTCCTTTTCTTTTCTCGGTCCTCCGTGTCTATCACAACCCAATTGTAGGATACGAAAACCCCTTCTATCAAACCATGACTTTTTAATGACCAACACCATATTCATAGCGTTGGCCACATACCGAGCCCATCCCAATAAGTTCTCTCTATCCGCAAAATATCCATGAAGCTCAAATTTTGAAGAATAATTGGTACCGAGAGCACGAGAGTAATCCATAAGATCCTAAATAAAAATAACATAGAATATTATTTTAAAAAAACACATCATTTTATTCTTGCATTGCTAATTCTATGATTTCGATTCTCTATTCTAACATTGCTAATTCTATAATTCCGATTCTCTATTCTTGGATTGCTAATTCTATAATTCCGATTTCTATTCTAACATTGCTAATTCTATGATTCCGATTCTCTATTCTTGCATTGCTAATTCTATAATTCCGATTCTCTATTCTAAAATTGCTAATTTTATGATTTCGATTCTCTATTCTAACATTGCTAATTCTATGATTTCGATTCTCTATTCTAACATTGCAAATTCTATAATTTCGATTCTCTATTCTAACATTGCAAATTCTATAATTCCGACAAAATAAAACGACATAACAATAAAGTATAAAAATGAGTTTGTACACTTACTTCAAGTTTTGCGAGAATTTCTTCCGGATCACTATATTTTTCAATATCGAATGGCATCATCGAGCTTTTACCATCGGATTCTACATCAACTTCATCGGAATACGACGACATTTTAACGACTTTTTTCTTTACGTTTTCTAACTTGTGGATGAAGGTGAATGAGTCTCATATGTTATTATATAGGCTCCAAAAATCCCCAACGGCTATATTCCCCCAACGGCTAGTACGTCCAACGGCTATATTCCCCGAGGACATTTTGAATGATAACGGGCAACTTAACGCGCATGCGCAGTGCGCATGCGCGTTAAGTTGCGCGCAAGCGGACTCCGCCTCTATGAAGGCGCAAGTCCGCCCGAATAGTAGCCCTGTTTAGTATAGTATAGATGTCGGTATTAATTTTATTTGAGTACAAATAAAGACTTTATTTTTTATATTTGGGATGGGAAAATTATTTCCAATATAAATGATATCACTAATTATAGGATTAACGAGGGAGAAGAGGGCAAAATTTATAAATTTTTTTAAAGTGGGACATTAATGCGCAATAGACGTTAATAATCCTATCAAATGAAGTTTTGTGGGCCTTTGTTTTAGAAGTTTTTATTTTTATTATGTAGCTTGTGAATTGTCGCAATTGTTATACGATTCTTCATGTGTCCTCCAGCACATTGTTTTCTCACCTCTTCCTTCATGTGTCCCCCTCCTCTTTGAACAAATATATTTCTTCAGCGCCTCCTACTTCTCTTCATCCAAATTCTTTTTTGAGTAAAATGGGAGAGTGAGTATGTTTTGTAATCATGAGCATATAAAGAGCCCAAAGTTAATAATGGGTACAAAATAGGCCCCTCTAATTTATATAAAAAAATTTTATTAAAATAAAAGGAGGATATTAAGGAAATCAGAATATATTTTTCTCTCCATTTATTAAGCAACTAATTATTACAAAACGGGAAAGTATATATATTTATCTCTCCATTTATTAAGGGAATCAAAATATCTCCATTTATTAATGAAATCAAAATATATTCCGGAATCTTCGTCCTTTCCAACTTGCGTTCATTCATGGCGACGATATTGAGATTTCCACAGCAACATGTGTACATAATCGTTTGAGACTGCAAACATATGTACATATATAATAATCAGTATCATTTTCGCAGGAAAAAATGTACATAATCACTAGAGACTGCAAACATATGTACATGCAAGCACAAAAACTGTACACATTCTAATCGACACCATGTTATATGTACACACAAAATATGTCTTTGTATCATCAAACCCCTATCCAAATGTACACGAACTGCATATTTGGTACATATATAGTTATTTAGTAATATTTTCGCAGCATCATATGTACATAATCAGCAACATATGTACATAATTAACCCATATCCGAATATATATCATACCTGGCTATGGAGACTGAAGCTAATCTCGGCTTGCTTACCGCTCTTGATCTCTTGTTCTTCATGAACTTGAACTTGAGGCGGTTGTTTAGGATAGCGCGACTCCACCTCGTTCTCCCTCTCGCCGCAATCGCCAAAGCACGATCTACGGCCTCCCGCACAGCACGACCTCGGCGCGGAGCCGATGTCGACGAAGAAGAAGGGTTGAGTCGTCGAAATATCGAATCGATTATACTTTGGCGGGGTTCGGAATTATGGGCGATCTCTTCAGGCTAAGCGTGGCGGACGGTGACGATGGAGCCGTTTGTGATGGTGGTGGAACCGTCGGTGATGGTAGGGTAGCCGGATACGTCACCGCGAGGATGCCATACGATGGCAAAGACGAAATGAAGAAAGTCAGTCTTCCGATAATGGCGGATATATAATACTGGAAAATCTCACGGTTACCTTCTTTAGATGATCTCCCATTTTATTGCTTAATTAATTAATTTAATCAAATAAATAACTTCCATTAATTTAGTAACTGCCTATTAAAATATATCCTTAATCACTAGTTTATTTTTTTTTAAAAAAATGTAAAATAACAAGGGCCTAGTTTGTTTTTTAGAAAAAAAAGTTACCCTATCCCCTTAATCTTCTCTTCTTTTTTTTGGAACCACTTTTGAACATTTAATTCCTCCTCAACAGGTCCATGGTCTTAGGGTTTCTCCGACATCAACTTTTCTTTCTTTCAGATTTTCAACAACTTCGTCTTTTTGTTGATCCAAGGCGGCATGAGGTTGCCAAAAATCCATCGTCAGAACTCAACAATGCATCATTGTTTCCGTAGGAGGGTGAAGCTGAAGCAATATTTGTCGGAGACCCATTTCCAGCTAAGGGAGCGAGACTGCGCTAACCCTATCGCTACCTCTCGGTATGTTGTTTTCTATTTTTCCTTAATTTGCGAATTTGTCTAGATATGTACGCTTTATGCTTGCTTTTTTTTTTAATGTGTGCCTAATATTTATCTTGAAGACCTTTTTTGGATCTCCTAAACATTGACTTACGCTTCAATGTCGTCTACATTGACTCTTTTTCTGGCACCGCTGACCTCGGTTGCATTGGAGAGATTGTTAAGCATGTCTAACTTCTTGATGATCGTTTCTTTCTTATTTGTAAGGAGAATAAGAGGTTTCATATTTTGCATATCACTATGACGAAGCCGTATCTTGTGGCTTCGGTTTCTTGGCTTGAGGATAAGCCTTCGAGAGATGGAGCGCCGGAGGATCTCAAGGTTCTTGCTAATGATGTGGATAGGGTATATGAGAGATGTGATTAGGCTTAGTAATCGGCTTAATGTAAGCCGGAGAAAGAAATTGGGGACCTGAAGAGGAATTCGTTTCCTACGCTGTTTTCGTTCTTTGTTGGAAGCACGTTCGAAGGGGCATCGAGGGAGTAGCAGGCGTTGCTTGAGTTAGAGGATACGATGCTAGTTAAGGAGGAAGAAGGACACATTGAGGAACACTCTTAATTACCTCAATAACTTATGTTGTGAAGGATATGTTTCCTTCCTCGTGATATTGCAAATAAATAGGTGTTGTTTGAAGTAGATTTTTTTTTGAGGGAAAATGTCAGATTTCATTAATGGAGATCAAGCTCCGCTAGCTCAACGATGCTAGGTGGGAACTGATCAAGCCATATGGCCGAGACTTCGGAGATCAAAAGTCTAGCCGCGAGATGCGCGGTACAATTCGCAGACCGTTTAACATGACGAAAAGAAATGGACGACAAATTGCTAACAGAAGCAAAGATGCGAGAACAAATAATGGAAACAAAGGAAGATGGCGTAGATGCCCGTGGGAAGCGTTATGATAATTCCTTGAGCCGGTGAATTAGTGAGGACGAATCTGACTCCAAGATGACGAGAAGATGGAGCGAATGGCGAGCAGCTTCGATGGAGAAGAGATCTGCAAGTGCTTCAGCCCAGTTTGGACTGGTGACTCCTTTAATGCGCTTGGAAACCACCAACACCACCGATCCGGAATGGTCACGGAGGACACCACCCAAACCAATGGAGTCACTGAAGATACCAACATCCGTATTGAGCTTCAAGTATCCCACAGGCGGCTCCGTCCACGACGAGTCAGACAAGTGATACCCACCAAACGCCGCCGAGAGAGAATGCCTGGGAGTAGCAATTAAGTCCGCAACCCAACTTCGGTACCTGGAAACGAGGATCTCCTCGGAGAACGATTCCTCCTCGAACAGATATTTGTTTTTGATCGTCCACGCAGTCCAGCAATTTACGATAAATTCCGAAACACCAGACGGTCCCATCGAGTTGCGAATATCAGCCAGTACAAGCAGGGGATCAGAGTTGGTGGATGAGGAGAAAGCTTGTAAGGAGGGTGAAGAGTTCCAGGCAGCCGAGGCAAGCGGACAGGACACCAGTGCGTGCCAGATAGTCTCGTTCTCGAGTCTGCAGCGTGAGCAGATCGGAGAATCTATAGCATGTTTATCGAAAAGAACCTTCCCGACACCGAGATACCCGCTACACATCCGCCAAGCGAATTGGACGGTTTTAGGTGGCAGCCTGCAACCCCAAATAAGCTTCCAAGAATCTACCGAGTTAACAACCTGATCATGCCCTAATTTCCCCAGCCAATAAGCGGACTTTACCGTGAACGATCCAGAGACGTGTCCCCCTAAATGGTATAGTCCCTGACAGATTCAGAAAGTAAGGGGATGGTAATGATACGCTGACCATCCACCGGGCAAAAGCAAGCCGAGAGGGCAACCATGTCCCAAGTATAGGTAATTGGGTCAATGAATTCCGAGACGTACACGTTGGTGCTCATTCTTGGTGTTGTTTGAAGTAGATAGGTAAACAATCAACAACACAAACATCTGCTCTTACTTTTCAACATTGTGATATTATCTATTTGGATTTGTAAGTGTAATTTTTTTCTTCATAACCATAAAGTAAGCTTTTGTTTTCGAATTTTTATTTGGTTAGATATCCTTGCTAACTGGCTCATTTTTCTTACAAAAGTGCCTTTTGGAGCCGAGAATGTGATTTGATTTTGTACTTTTGGTAGTCATATTCATTAATTGCAGGAATTGATACCTAAAAAATATTTATAAACCGTTTGATGTGTAGGAGAAAATGTTTCTGTTTGACAAGCTTCAATATTTACCTATTTTTGCTTATGGTATTGTATATTTTCATGGAATATGAGTTTGTTGTCTATTTTCTCTTAGAAGAAGCAAAGGAATATTTTCAGCAACTACAAAAGGTGATATTGATTCTTGTTAATCTTCCATTTTTGTTAAAAACAATATTTTTACTGTAATTCTTACAATTGTTAATTGTAGTAAATGATACTATTGTACTTCGTTTTAGAGTATTCTTACCTAAATTGTACAACAAAGGCTGATGCAAAGCTTTGCTTGGTTTTATGTTAACTATTTATCTTGGATCAAGGTGAAGTAGGGTGGCAAGGGAAGCAAGGAAGAAGCCTTAAAGTCGGTAAATATCGTGGCTAAGTTCCTTGCTTTACGAATTTGATACGCTAATTAGGGTGCAAGGGCTCTCTGCCAATAAAATTGATGACTTGATTGATTCTGGTATTGTAATGCATATGAGTTATCTTCCTTAAATGCTTCTGTTGTTTCTATTTGGAGGTGAGTATGTTAGATTGTGACTATGGTTGAACCTGCAAATGGAGGTGTTTAGCAGCAAAGAATATTAGCTCTTATCTTGACAAATTGTGCTTGTTTTGATAGGCAGGGATTGAGTAGATGATGCATGTTATTATTTTCGGGTTTTCATCATATTTTTTTACTTTCACTTATTTGTTCACGAACAAATCGTTCACCACTATTAAAGCGCAAGTACAAACACGATTCAAATTGACGACGCGCGTGCTACGCACACACGCCACAACTAGTATAATGGAAATGGAACTTTTTTTGGCAAAATTGGTAAACTAGACCTTTTAAGCAAATCAATTGAGAAAGAAGACCCCTAGTATGTGAGATTGGTATTTTGACCTCCTTATAAAATAGAGTAGAGGAAATATAGTACAAAAAGAGGGCAAAGTTTGACAATCCATCGAATGTGACATATTGTATTATCTCACATGTCACCTCAATCTGAAAAGGTAATTCCCAACATCTTTGTTTTTTCACCTATTACCCAAAAATTCGCTTACCCAAATAATGTCACAATCATACCCAAAAAAAAATTTGTCAAAGTACATAAATATACTCGAAAACAACATACCAAAAAAATCAAATATCAAAATAAACCATATCCATAAATTGAATATCCATAAATTAGATAGTATTTTATATTTATATCTAATTTAAACACCACTTAATACAAAAGTCATAGCCAATTTAAATTTGCCATACCCAAAATTTTCAAAACTCGATATTGTACACAAACATTAATATTAAATGACATTTGGTCATTACCCAAAAATCCGCTTGACATTTGATCATTATAACACAGTTTGGGTAACCATAAAACATATCCACGATATCACCTTAAATATACTTAATAATAAGAAATATATTACAAAGCCAATACACGTATAAAAGCATACGCAATTTGAATTTTTCATAATCAAATTTTACACAAATCGATATTGTACACAAACATCAATACAAAATGACATTTGGTCATTATAACACAGTTTGGGTAACCATAAAACATATTCAAAAATATCACTTTAAGCATACTCAACGATAAAAAAACATACCACAAAAACAATAAACATATACCCAATAATTAGAAAAATACTACAATTCATATTCGGGTAACGAAAACAATGTCACCCAAAAAAATTAAACATTCATGGACTTGATAATTTCATCAAACTAGCTACATTAACCAAAAATGAAAAGTAAACATGTAAAAAAGATACTTAAACCAAAAGTAAACATATAATCACCATCATTTCAATGAGAGAAATTATTGCCCATATTTTCTAGTTTTTCATACCTATTTTTTCTTCCTTTTGTATAGAGGTCTAGTTTGCAAAAAAGAATTTCAAAGAGTCCTATTTCCCTAATTAATTCAATTTTCTTTGATGATTTATGATTACATGTAGAATGTTGAAGTTGCATGTGCATTTGAGATAATTATTAACGGCACAATAAATATGTTTAGTTAATTATTATAATAACTAGTGTCCGAGTCTGTGTAACTATTTATTTTAGATAAAGTCATATTTTCTCGGACTTTTAAGATTGTTACATTTAATCTAAAATATTTATTATAAGTGATTAGTTTCTTTACTTTATGTTATATGCTAATAGATATACTATTTTTGGTAGATTATAAAATTCATATTCCATCACTCCCACACTTCTGTACTTGAAAACCAATGTCGAACTCCTCTTTACCGGCCCAAAGATGGGCGGAAGCCGAGTTGCAACCTTGAATTCAAAGTTCCATCAGCTTGTACCTTGACATCATATAACTACACTATTTTCTTAATCTTGGGATTTTTGGTCATATGTCGATAAAAAATAGGACAAATAGAGTAAACAAATAAAAGAAAATTTTAAAGGCAAACAAAGAGATACTCATACAATTGTCTTCTTCCTCGTAACTTATCCATCTTATCAATCTTAACCGTTGGATATTAGCTATGTGGAGACTATTTACAAGTTGATCACTTTATGCTCAAACTTGAAATATTGTGTTTTGGATTATAATAAACTTTTGAAGAAAAAAATAATATTAAAACAGACAATTCCTCTCATATAAAAACAATCAATTCAAAATGCTAAAAGAGAAGTTTGAAAGAAAGAGGAAACAAGGAGGTGATGAAGCGAATAAAGTTGCATGTGTAGTAGGAGGACCTTTTGCCGGTATCAAACCGGGACTTTTGAGTGGATGTCATTGTGATGAGTGTCATAGTCACATCAATAGCACAAAGATCAAATTTCATATGTCTTCTATTGAGATGGAGATGAAGAGAATATGCAAGAATTTTTAAAGTTGTAGAGTAAGTAAATAAAGTGATTGTAAATTTGTAATTATAAATATAAAAATTTAGTGATATTGAGAAATTAATTACAAGTAGACCATATGATGGTTGTTTAAAAGAATTAATTGACTTAATATGAGGTTATAATTTGAAGACCAACCATGAGTTGGTGATTTGAAAAAATAAATAGCAAATATGAGGTGATAGTTAATTAGTTTTATATGAGACAATTAATGTGACAAAAAAATTGAAAGTATAATATAGTAAGATTATTCCTGTTTAAAACATAAAAAGTCAAATATTTCTCAAAAATTAAAAAATATGAGGCTTAATATTAATAAATTAATGCTCTCTCAAAATTTGAAAATATAGGGTAGTAAGATGTTCTCTCAAAATCTTAAAAATAATAATTAGTAAATATGATGTGATAGTTAATTAGTTTTATATATGACAAGCAATGTGCTAAAAAAATAAAAATATAACATAATAAGATCATCCAATGTTTAAAAGGTGAAAAACCATTTATTTTTCAAAAATTAAAATACGAGGCTTTAATATTAATCAATTGATGGTCTCTCAAAAGCTAAAAATATAGGGTATATATACATATTAATGTGCCAAAAAATATAAATATAACATAATAATATTATCCAATGTTTAAAATGTGTTCAAAAGGTGAAAAGTCATTTGCTTCTCAAAAATAAAAAAATTATAATCTCTCAAAAGCTAAAAATATAGGGTAATAAGATAAAGTAAACCTCATAAAAGGTAAGGTTTATTATATAAAATAACGAGATGTTAAAAAAATAAAATAACAATAATGCTTTTGCTTTTTGGTCCATTGACGAGAACTTGACGATAACGGCAAACTAAAGAAGACGAGATTTTAACGATAATGGCAACATAAAAACGGGCATTTAACGATAACGACAAAATAACCAAGTAACTGCAAAATTAAAAACACGTAAAACTAACGACAATGACATAGTTATAAAACACAAAAATTTAACGAAATAATAACATAACCAAGTAAATACAAAATTAGAAATATAATCAACGCCAACAACCTAGTGATAAAAACAAAAAATTTAACGATAACGGTATATATCAAATTCGAAATTTACGAGATAACAAAAACATAACAAAAATAAGATAACGAAAACAACAAGATAACGAAACGAAAATTGCCAATAACATTTAACATCACACTAATAATAATCGCACTAATAATAAGATAATAATACAATAAAAATAAAACAAAATAAATATAGTTAGTACATGTAACATCCGGAATTTTGTTTCCGGATGGTTAGCAAGTTATCGACCTTTCTGTAGGCGTGGGTCAACTTTCCCGCATGCACGAGGTGCTGAGTGTCGGAATTTATTCTCAAAATTCCGTGCGGACCCTTCGTTTTCCCCTTCCCGCTTTTGACCCCTCGTTATTATTGTGATGGGCTGCTTGACCCCTTGTTTCCTCTTTTGATGGGAAGCCAACCTTCCCTCATTCTCCTCCCTTTTCACTTTCACGTGACATTTCATGTCCCCCCTTTCCCTTTTGCATCTTCTCCCTCCTTTGGCTTGAACTTGGGAGCTTTCCTTGATGATCGTCCCTCTCTTCTTCTTGATTGATGTTCAACAGTGAGATGTGTTACAAATCTGGATTGGTTATGGTAAGCTCTTCCTTCCTTCTTCATTTCTTCATCTTCATCTTCCTCCTTGAGCTTTCATGGTGGAAGCCATGGATCCTAAGCTTTTTCCCATTGTTTATGCTTGCATGTCCTTAGATCTAGCTTAAATCATGTGTAGGGATCATGTTGTGTGTGAAGATCTTCCTTGATGGAGCAAGCCAGACGGGAGTTTCCGGAATCGAGTGCACAACTGAGAAGAAAGCCGTCGAAGCTCGCCTCTGGAGTTCAACCGCACCCGCGGCTGGACAGCGCCGCGGAGGCGTAAGCAGCAGCCCAGCCGCATGGGCGGCGGCCTGCAGCTCCTGGCCACAGGGGCGGCAGCCTCTGGCCGCAGGTGTGCCTCACCTGGTTGTAGGGGTGGTTTTGCCCCAGTCCAGCCCCTCTCTGGGGTTGTGTTTCCTTCTTCCGAGCCCGTGTTTTTGCTTGGTGAGTTCCCTCCCTTGAGTATGTGTTCATATATGATCCTAGAGAGTGTTGATGATAGAAGCATGCTAGGTTGGATCTAGGATAATTGCGAATGTCATGTAGTGGCTTTTGGAACCTTAGTCGAGTGTGTGGGATTTTCAGGACGTTCTAAGGATTGATGTTGCATGTTTTTGAGTTAGTTCTTGATGAGTATAAGACTGTCCTGGTGAGGCTTGTGAGGTTTGAGTTTGGATGTGTATGGTTGTTCGCTCCAAAAGGTGTGTGTAAGATTTATATTTATAACCCAAGAAGTATGCTTGAACAATATGCGAACCCGTAGTGTACGGATCAATTGTAATAAAGCAACAATTCCAGGGGTCGATCACAAGGAATATGGTGAAACAAAGATCGGTAATTCAGGTTGTTAAATAACCACAAACAACAAATCAAAGCTATCAAAGATGATATAAAAGTCAGATAAAGAAAATGAGAATTCTAGAGATTAAAGCATCCAGTTGTGGTTCCGACTCAAGATCTTAAAAGATAATGTGGACAAAGCTGAGTTTGCAAAGGGAAGGTGTTACTAAAGTGGGAATAGATCACCGGGTAAGTCTCACTACTTACTATCCCAAACCAAAGATCCTCTCACCGGGTAAGTCTCAAGGTACTAAGGAAAGGAACTATAATCTCAAACCAACACACCACCCAAGGGGATAGAATCAACCTTTACCGGGTAAATCTCAGGCTAACTCTCAAAGATGGGATGAAGGCACACTCAAACCCCAATAAAGGATAAACCTTTATTACCTACACTCATGATCTTGGGTAAACAAACAAAGGAATCACTAGGTAAGTCTCATCCTAGGCTTGTGTTGAACCAGGAAAGGTATAACAAGGATAAGATTTGGCAAACTGAAACTCTCAACCCAGATAAGGTTCAGGAAATGTTCACCTCATTCAGTTATATTTCATCCCGGCCGAGATGTTCAATGACTGACCGAGGTGTTCTATGGTTAAGGTAAAAGCTCGAGCTTTCAAGGTCCACTGGGGTTAACATCATTCTATCATCGTCTTTCCCACAAGTTTCAGCCAATCACCCTAGAATCGCATAAAGAACTTATCCAACAATCATCGTGATAACAATAATCAAATTTATAAGAAAGGAATCAATATTCAAACAAGAAAACCTTAACACAAAGGTCTCAATAACTGAATCAAACAAAACAACAAACAATCAAATTGCGTTCCTCAATTACAACCAAAAAGACAACAAATCAAAACAAACTAAGAAAATCTTACAACTTCCTTCAAAGCCTTCAACCTTCCTTCAAAACTAACTTCCTTTAAACTTCCAAACTTCCTTCAACTTCTGATCTGGAGATACGCAGCTCCGAGATCTTCCTGAATCTGAGATTCGGAGATCCGAAGATGATTCGTAGATGGCTGGATTGCAGAGAATCCAACCATGTATATAGGAGAATTTTCTTCCAAAGATAAGATATCTTAAAAAGATAATTTCCTTAAAATATATCTCCATATCTTCCAAAATATATCAGCCAAAAAGATATCTTCCTTCCAGAAATCCAGCCAAAAATATATGATATTCACTTTCCAAAAATATAAGATCTCAGCCAAAAATAAAGATCACATGTCCCGTCATCAGTTCGCCTCGGTCCAGACGCTCCTCAAGATCACCTCGGTCGAGGTGGTACTGTAGCTGACCGAGGTGAGTCTCATCTGAATGTAAATCTCTCTAATCTGGTCTAAAATCAATCCTCTAAATCATTTCCATGCTTCTTGAGATCTTCTTATAACTCCTCAATGCTCCAGAATGTAGCTCCAATGACTCCTTAGCTTCCTTACCTCCATTTCGGTCCAAAACGTGCCATTTTCCCTACAATTACAATGAAACTAGGTGTAGACCTCGATTCCCGCAAAGGTAGACAAAACAACAATATAATCAAATAATATACATCCATACATACAAATTTATGAAGATAAAACGTCTAAACCAATCCCAAAATACATGCTATCAAAATACCTCATACTTGTCCCTTGCTTGTCTCCAAGCAAGATCCAAATCTTAGATACAAGATAGAATGTATTATAAGTCATCAAAAAGATCAATGAAAAACATTTCAAAACATTTTGGTGGTGCGCTCCACTCATCGATCACCCTAAGAGAATGCTTCATGGCAAATAAAATCAAGACATGATCAAAATATTTTATAAATATAAGAAAGCTGTTCATCTTTGCATAAAATCATAGAATGCATAATAAATCATATTTATCGAAATCAATCATGTATAATCTAGTTTAAACCACCAAGTCAATCATCATACTCGAGGTCTCAAGGGCTTCCAAAAGAGGTCAAGAAACATGTCAGGGTGGGATGTATATAGGATAATGTGGTGCTAGAATCCAGGAATAGGATCTTACTTCACTTTCTTTGAATCACAACATCTTCCACCAATAAGCTTTGCTTATTTTCATTTTACTTTACTTTTTGGGAGCATGGACAGAGGTTCACAATAACCGAAGCCTAGGAGATCAACAATCATCAATTTCTCAATATGCCTTAAACCCTTGATGCACATACCATGACCTATTAGAAATATCGCTCAATCCGACTTTGGCAAGACACAAACACCCGGCTATGTGAATGGTGCCGAGTTACTCATCGTCATGATTGACTTCCCCAAATCTAATTTTTCTTTCTTTCTAACACTTTCAGCCAACATCTCAACTTTACTTCACTTGCTTTTCTTTGCTTCAAATTCCCGGATAGGTAAAGGGAGGCAATATGTATATGAGGGGCTAAAGCATGGTCAAGAAGAAGAAGAAGAGAAGAGAATGAATCGCCTTAGTGATCCCAGGAAGAATGTGATAGAACTCATCATGTGGTGTCAACCTTCAAATCCAACATAATTTTAATAAAAACAAAGTATTAAACATGCTAGAATTTCAAACAAAGCATTTTACAACTTAAACATATCATAAAACCTTTCGAGCATATAAAGATTTCAAAACCAATATGCAAACAGAATCATCATCGAGGTCATATCCAGAGAAGAAGCAAAAAACGTTTCGAAAACCTTTCAGTTAAAAGCCCATATCGGTCGAGATGTTCGGCGTCATCCGAGGTGTTCATCCTCGATCGGCCATGAACGTCTCAGTCGAGGTCATAATTTTTTTTTCAAACCAATTTTCGACGTTTTTTCTCAAACAGAAACCTTTATGTATGCATGTAATGACAAATAAGCATATACAACCAAGTAAAGCAGAATAAGATCATAATATCTATGCGTCATACAAGAGTCATACACATATAAGTCACATAAATACATCCAAATACCCCATACTTAGGACACATTGTCTCAATGGGTCAAATATAAGTCTAAGAACAGAATACTCACCGGACTTAGTTGAACTATGTTCGCCACTTAGCGTGCATGCAAATAAGCTTTGAATTTATAAAACTAGAATCAAGCAAGCGAACCCGCAGTGTACGGATCGACGTAGTTAAGCAAGAATTCCAGAGTATCGCACACAGGGATTTGGGGGAACAAATTCAATTGTAAAGTTGTCAAGCAAGTAAAAGGGTAAAGCTTTGCAAATATATTGGGAAAACAACAACTCTAAAGATCCAGGTATCTAATTGTGGCAATCGATTCAAGATATACTAAAGAACTAAGGACAGAGTTAAGAGTTGCAAAGGTATACTAAGGTAAAACAATGTACGGTGAAGTTCCAAGGCTTTATATGACTTATCTAAGGACACTCTCTATAAAGGTTGTTGAGGCTTCAGTATAGAAAGGGTCTAAAGAAAAGAATTAATATCTAATACCCAAACTTGTAACCAAAGGATCAAGACTAACTAAACCGATTAAGGTTGTGACACTCGAAATCGAAGTAGAGGTTGTTGAGGCTTCACTACTACCTAGAAAAGGGCAAACCTAGACTAGATTAAAGCTAATCTTTAACCTTAGATCAAAGTAAAAGCAAAGTTCGTAAACAAGGGTAAATCACAGGTAGATCTTGAGTTCCACGGCCGTGGAATCTCAAGAACAAGCCGTAATTTTGGTTTGTCGGCGAATCTCTCTAACTCTCAAGGTCCAATCTGTTTACGATCGATCTATCATCATCTAAGCCACAACTATCAACCCTTCACCTTAGAATTGCCAAAGGGTTTTAGCCAATAACAGTCATTATAATATCAAATTCAAGATTAAGAAGAATGAAAGATGAAATCCTTCGAAAACCTTCAATAAATCTCAAATCAATCTCAAATCCACAAACAAGAGTAATAATGTATATCAGATTTGGAATAAACACAAACCAATAACTATCCTTGATAAGAACGAAGAACGGGATGTCAATCCGTCTTCTAATCAAACCTAAGGACAAAAGGCGCAACTTCCGCCACAAACAACTTCCAAATCTTCAAGCCTTCGCAAATCTTCGTTGCCAAATGCAAACTCTCCGCACGTCCGATGAAACCCTAGGCATGTGTAAGTGAGCGTAAGCGAAGATGCCGAATTCTCCCTCCTTCAGCCCTTTTATAAGGAAGGATAAAATAACCGTCCGGCCCATATACGTAAATGATATGTCAATATTTTATTCGTCAAAAGATTGCCTAAATCACGTTTCATGGCATTCCACGGCCGTGGTTTAGAGCGTGGAAGTGGATTACGGTTCTTCACAATTTCCATGACCGTACTTTATACCATGTAACTCTCTAGAATGCTCCACGTTCATGTTGCCAAGATCCACGGCCGTGGTTTTGGGCGTGGACTTCTCTACGACCGTATTTCAGAGCGTGGAAGTGTAAATTGCTTGTAGTTTCCTTTGTGTCGTGCCATTCCTCATCCTAGCATCTCCCCTGGTTTCTTTGATGTGTCCTAAATCCTTGGATGTGCTCAATTCATCTCCTTTCTCTCTCAACTGGTTTGGTTTTAGCTCTTATTCACCTAAAATCAACACAGAGCTTATGTAGACCTCTATATCGACAATGTAGACAAACTAGCTAACAATTGCTTCAATGCCTCATCAATGAACACTATATTGGATGAAAAACAACTAGAAAAAGTGTCTAGAATATCACAATATTTCATGCTAACAAAATACCCCATACTTGTTGTTCGCCCCGAAAGGTGTGTGCGTCAAAGTCTTAAATTTATATCTAGAACTCAAAGCAAAGCGAACCCGCAGTGTACGGATCGGCTGTAGTGATGTAAGAATTCCAGAGTCGAACTCAGGGATTTGGTGAGAGTAAATTTAATTTCAATTATCTAGCGAAAATGCAAAAAACTTTTGTGATCAATTAAGGGTAAAATGATTCCAAGGATTCAAGTATCCGATTTCGGCTTTCGATTCAAGACACTTCTATAGATATAAGGACAGAGTTTATATTGCCAAGATTATGTGTTCAAAGGTAGATATCGTACGGTGAAGTTCCGAAACCTATTTATCTAGTCCAAAAGTTCTCTCTATAAGGGTTATTGAGGCTGCAATATAGAAAGATCTAAAGACAAGAATTATGTTCAAACTAACTATCTAAAACCCCATGATATGACTCTCCAAAGTAAAAAAAATAGAAGGCACACTTAGAATCTTAATAAAGGATGTTGAATCTCTCTATTACCCAAATCTTGTATTCTTAATCTATTAAATGTAGAATCAAGTTTGAAGTCTCTTCACACACTCAATTAGAGGTTAAAAAGATTAAACAAGGTTGGGATTTAGGCAAGGATTAGTTTTGGTTAAAGATTAATTCAATTAAAGTTCGTCAGAAGAATAAATCGGGTTGTTCATCATTAAATCGGCCGATTTACTCAAGAACACCTCCTGTTATCGCAAAACTAAAATCTAAACTCTCAGGGTCCTAATGTGTAAATGAGTTCAATCTATCATCATCTAAGCCTTAATCATCAACTATTCTCCCCAGAATCACAATGGTTTTAGCCAACCATTTTCAAAATCGAATCAAATTAAAGATTGAGTGAAATATCGCAAATAAAACCGAATCTTGAATAAAAACTCAATAACCTTCAAATCTGTAAACAATTCTCAAAACTGATCAATGTATCTCTTAAGTAACTCAAATTCGTGTTCAAAAACCACAATTACTTCAATGGACAAAGAAATCTCACAAACAATGATCAAGATTGACTTTCCGGCTAAAGTCCTTCAATCCTTCTCCAAGAATCTTCAATCTCTCTCAAACGTGTAGAAATTTCCCGCTGCGGCCTCCTCGTTTTCGTTCGTAGGGTTCCAACCTATAGTTTCTTGCTAATGGGCCGTTTGGCAAAACTCTCCTCTAGCCTAAAAGAATTGGGCTTTGTGTCGTCTTGTCATTTGGCCGATAAACGAAGGAAATCGGCCTAGTCGATTTTTACTCAAAACCGTTCAATTTCTAAAGGAGAAAATCGTCCGATTTATATGTATAATGGCACGATTTTCTTCAACAGAAAGTACTCTTCTTTTGGCTTGTCTTCTATGCTTCTCCTTAGCAACTCCTTAGCTCTTTGTGATCCCTCTAAGACTTCTTTAGCTTCCCTAACTTCCTTGGATGCTCCTTGCTCCACTTTTGCTTTCAATTCCACTCCATTTACCTATAATTCATCAAAAACTCGTGTAGACCTCTATTTCCGACAAATGGTTGAATAAAACATAAAAGGCACACAAAATCTCTCTAAATGCAAGGTAAACTGAGACAATCTTCTACAATATGCATGAATATAATGGTACATAATTCATGTCATCACTTGCCACTTGCTTTTCCCCAAGCAAGGTCTTTCAAAAGCTTTAGAACTTAAGTTAGGATGAAATATGCATGCAATCTCAAAAACAAAACATCTTTTAGGTAAGTGTGCTTCTAGTCAATAGATCATTCTCAAACCTTGCTTCATTCGTTGATGAGACGCTCATATACATAACCAAAAAATAAAGAGGAAAGCAACATCACGAATTTATTAAACTTCAATGCTAGCATCATAACCTTCAAACATTATCAAAATCAATCATAAGAAACTTCAATTTAGATCGCCAAGTCATATAACATCCTCTTGATCTTAAGGTCTTTCAAATAAGGTCTAGAATGCGGAAAGGAAGGGGAAACTATAAGGAATGTGGTGCATGAATCCGGGAAAGTGGACAACTAACTCCTTTCTTTTTCTCTTGCGGTTTCGCAATACTTTCAACTTAGAGCTTTGCTCTCTACTTTTCACATTATTTTTCGACTTTACTTTTGGAGTTATGGACAGAGGTGCACAAAAACCGAAGCCTAGGAGATCGGCGTTTCTCAATTTCGAGATGCCTCAAACCCTTGATGCACATACATAATCCGTTAGGAATATCGCTCAATCCGACTTTGGCAAGATACAAACACCCGGCTATGTGAATGGTGCCGAGTTACTCATCGTCATGATTGACTTCCCCAAACCTAGAACTTTTTCTATTCTTTGAATGCAAGATTTTGCTTTCATAGCCCTCCCACATCAAACATGCCAAAATTCAACACCTCCAAATTTCCGGATAGGTAAGGGAAGATATCATTTCATTGAGGGGCTGAATGATCAAAGAAAGAAGGAAGAAAATCGAATTGCCTTAATCATTTCAACAAGAAGTATAAGAACTTATCATGCGATTTCAACTTTGATTTATCAAAATGATTTAGATAAAACTCTTCACATTATGAAACTTGCAAGAGAGGAATAATCAACACATTCAATTTCTTTTCAATTCATTATTTGTCTAGGCATACAATTGTCATCAAAAACTCAATTCACAAGTAGTGATTATCATAGAAATCATCTCAATTCTTAGGAGCACAAAATTTTCAAAATTTTTCAATTTTTATGGGTTTTTTCAAAAGCTTTTTCATGCAATGTGATAATGAAACGTGTAACAATGGAATGAAGCATGCAAAGTGTTCTCAATCAAAGCAAGCAAAAGTGAGTAGAGTTATTACAAACGATAGTCACGCCCCACCCCATACTTGAGACAAACATTGTCCCTAATGTTCAAAAAGAAATAAAGAAAAGAAACAAAGAAAATGAACTCACAAGATGGCAGTGGAGCGGCTAATGCTACGATCATCCATGGTCATCACTAAGGAGCTGGTGGTGGTGGAAACGGGAAGAAGCTGGGGTCGTAGTTTTGCCCAAACTGCTGGCGGTAGATGTATCTCATCATCCTATCATGTGCATCAGCTCGTGCATCCCTAGCGTCCTGCCGGATCTCCAAAGCACCGACTTTCCTGGAAAGGTCAGTGGCCCACTCCGGTAGCTGCTCGTACCACTCCGGCACCTGACTGTACCAAGCTGGTGCATCTGATGGTGCTGGTGCAGGTGGTGGCTGTGCATGTCAGTTCGGTGGAGCTCCCATCCAATCCGGCTGCGTGCTATACCAATCAGGAGGGGTCGCCATCCATGTCGGCCTCTCACTCACGCTGGCACGGCGAGAGGAAGAATTGGAAGGTCTAGTAGGGCGGGGAGGCTGCCTAGGGAGGTCGGGAAATGTGTCCGGCTGATTTGGAAAACTGCCAAAGTCGTGCTCCTCACCTCCTCCCTCAAAACCGTCATCCCCTCTCATCTCCTCCTCATTTGCAGCTGGCATCTCTGGTGGAACGTACGGAGGTGCTACCAATCTATTCGCATGCATAGCAGCAAATGTCTCCTTCCAGTTATGGCGTCCAGCCATATTGGAATACTCGGGAAGCCATGTAACACCTCTACCTCCTCTACCCTCCCAAGGCATGGCAGCAGTAGGTGGACCTCTATGCCTAGGAAAGATAATACCTCTAGTCATGAGGCTCTGAAGTCCTAACGGTCTAGCCGCTATCCTAGTGCACGCAGAGAAGTCGATACGCAGCTGTCTAGCAAGGTGGGTGACCATCCCACCATATCCGATATTGCCAGCCCTCTTGTTCTTTAGCTTACTCATGGTAGAAGCTAAGAGGGTGGCACAATCAACAGGCCTACGATGCAGCATACAGTACAGCAGAAACAACTCATCAGTCTTGATCTTCTGAGGAGTCTCAGTCCTAAGGAAGAGACACTTAGAAAGTACTCGGTGGGCTATCTTCAAGGCTAAGTGATAGATCAACTTAGCCTTGGTATCAGTAGGTTTCCAGCGGTCCTCGCTAGCATATACCATGGCAATGTCCTCCCAAAAGTCCTTGGCGTATACGCCACTAGGAAAGCGACCATTGAAGGTCTCATGAAACCCGAAGAAGGCTCCAAACTCTCGGATCGAAAACTCATAGTTCCTCTCCATCAGCCTAAAAGAAACTGTCCTATCCACATGACTATGCTCAAAAGAGATCACAAACTCTCTAGTGATCTCCTCATACGCATCTTCCCGAATGGCGGAGAAGATGATCAAACCAGCTCTATCTAGTAACCAAGTAAGGTCACCTACCACATTCAGTGGCTCTAACTCCTCAAGCAGCAAATATCGTGGTCCTATGACCGGTCTCTTCTCGATCCTCTCTAAGGCATCGAGGTAATCCTCATGAATCTTAGGAATTCTAGGGGGTGGTGGTGATGGTGGCTCACTAGGGGGTACTTGGGAGGAGGATGAAGCATTACCTTTCCTTTTCTTATTCCTATTAGACATTCTCCTAACCAAATCCATATTCTGTCCAAAATTACGGTCTGTTCTTCAGTTTCCACGGCCGTGGAATTCCCAGTGACCGTGGTTCGGTTCGTAATTTCTCAAAATCCACTCAATCAACACCAAAATCAATAGACAGCAGCCCTAGACTAATTCCAATCCAATTCTAATCAGTTCTCCTGAAAATTCTTGCGAAAACTGAATCAAATCGACAAAGTGAGAGAAGAGAAGAAAAACCTAGGTTTTGGATTTTTAAAATCCATATTCCGTCTTCTCCGGTGATTTTCCACTCAAATTGTTGCTTGGATCTTGTAGGTGGTTGAATTTGCTTCACTTTTGGTCAAAGAATCGTTCGAAACGATTAACGAACGGAGATTTGAGAGAGGGGGATCAAATCGGCGATTTTGGGCGTGGAATTGGGGATTTTTGATGTTCTTTGTGAAGAGACGTGGTTTATATAGTAACCGTAAAATTTTTGGAAAATTACGGTCACTCGGGTGTTTCCACGGCCGTGGAAATGTACGGAACCGTGGTTTTGGTGATTTTTCTCAGGCTTTAGCAAATTACGGTCAATGTAGCTATCACGGCCGTGGTTTTGGCCGTGGAACTCTCTGTAATGTGCCAAAGTCCAAGTTTCGTCAATTTCTTCTAACTTTCCCTTCTCCCTTGCCTCTTCCATTGATCCTACATCCAAAAACACGAACATGCCGGAAGGTATCGAAGGCAAAGCAAAACAAAAACGTCTAAACAACTCTAAACTACGAATCAAAAACAAAAAACGTAAGTGCAATACCTTGGGTTGCCTCCCAAGAAGCGCTTGTTTAAGGTCTGTATCTAGACCGTACTTACACCTATTCAAGTGCGGTAGGTACGAACTCTTCAGCTTGGAGTTCCGGTGAGTATTTCTTGAGTCGTTGACCGTTCACCTTAAAGCTTCCGCCCTTTTCACCCCATACTTCAACTGCACCATGGGGAAAAACACGTTTGATTAGATAAGGTCCAGTACAACGAGATTTAAGCTTACCTGGAAAGAGACGAAGTCTTGAATTGAAGAGGAGAACTTGATCTCCTTCTTTGAGGTCCTTTGGGATGATATGCTTATCATGCCAACGCTTCGCTCTTTCTTTATAGATCTTTGCGTTTTCGTAAGCGTTCAAGCAAAGTTCTTCAAGCTCGTTAAGGTCCAAGAGACGCTTCTCTCCCGCTTCCTTCATGCTGAAGTTCAACCACTTTATTGCCCAATACGCCTTATGCTCCAATTCTACCGGCAAGTGACAAGATTTCCCATACACGAGGTTGTAAGGCGTCGTACCTATGAGAGTCTTATACGCAGTCCGGTATGCCCATAATGCGTCATCTAGTTTCAAAGACCAATCCTTCCTTGTCCTTGAAACCGTCTTCTCTAGAATTCCTTTAATCTCCCGGTTCGAGATTTTCACTTGTCCACTAGTTTGTGGATGGTAAGGGGTAGCAATCTTGTGAGTCACTCCATACTTAGCTAATAGAGCTTCGAATCGTCGGGCAATGGAATGAGAGCCTCCATCACTAATGATAGTCCGTGGTGTCCCAAATCGTGGGAAAATGGTCTTGTTAAAGAACTTAACCACAACCATGGCATCATTAGTAGGAGAGGCAATTGCTTCAACCCATCTCGAAACATAGTCTACTGCTAAAAGTATGTATTGGTTTCCACAAGATGATGGGAAAGGTCCCATGAAGTCTATTCCCCAAACGTCAAAGATCTCCACCTCTTGAATGTTGTTAAGAGGCATCTCGTTTCTCCTAGATATGTTCCTGTTCTTTGACAAGCATCGCAGCAGGAAACAAAGGTTTGCACATCTTTAAATAAAGTAGGCCAAAAGAATCCGGATTGCAATACCTTAGCGCTAGTCTTGTTCGAACTAGCGTGCCCTCCACAAGGTAGTGAATAACAATGACGGATGACACTTTGCATCTCATCTTCCAGCACACATCGTCGAATGATGCCGTCAGGACCTCTCTTAAAGAGGAGAGGTTCATTCCAAAAGTATTCTCGAACATCCTTAAAGAACTTCTTTCTTTGTGCATAGGATAATCCGGGTGGTAATTCCTGGCAAACCAAATAGTTAACAAAATCAGCAAACCATGGTTCATTACCTTTGGTGATCACGTCGATGCACTCCTCTATGATATGTAAATGCTCGTCCGGAAAGGAGTCATCTATAGGTAGATTGTCGTCCTCAAGATGTGGTAGACGACTCAAATGATCCGCAACAGAATTTTCTGAACCTTTCTTGTCACGGATCTCTAGATCGAATTCTTGTAGAAGAAGAATCCATCTATATAGCCTTGGTTTGGCATCCTTCTTTGCAAGCAAATACCGGATCGCAGCATGATCCGTGTACACAATCACCTTTGCACCTACAAGATAAGAGCGAAAATTTTCAAATGCATATACAATTGCTAAAAATTCTTTCTCGATAGTGGCGTAGTTGAGCTGCGCTTCATCTAGCGTCTTGCTAGCGTAGTAGATAGCATGGGTTCGTCCTTCCTTTCTTTGCCCAAGCACAACTCCTATAGCTACATCACTTGCATTACACATAACCTCAAATGGAAGATTCCAATCCGGAGGTTGAATAATCGGGGCTGAGATTAGAGCTTCCCGAATCTTATTAAACGCATCTAAGCATTCCTACGAAAAATCAAAAACTGCATCCTTCATCAATAGATTAGTAAGAGGTTTTGATATCTTAGATAAATCCTTTATAAAACGTCTATAAAATCCAGCGTGTCCTAGAAAACTTCTTATCCCTTTCACCGAAGTTGGAGGAGGAAGCTTTTCTATAGTCTCTATCTTAGCCTTATCCACTTCAATCCCTCTACTAGAGATTAAGTGTCCTAATACAATGCCTTCTTTCACCATAAATTAACACTTCTCCCAGTTAAGAACTAGGTTAATGTCTTCACACCTTTGTAGCACAAGAGGAAGGTTAGAAAGACAATTATCGAAAGAGGAACCATAAACAGAAAAATCATCCATAAAAACCTCCATGATCTCCTCTATGTACTCCGAGAAGATAGCCATCATGCACCTTTGAAAGGTGGCTGGGGCGTTGCAAAGCCCAAACAGAATTCTCCTATAAGCAAACGTTCTTCACGGGCACGTGAATGTGGTCTTCTCTTGGTCGTTCGGATGTATCGGGATCTGAAAGAAACCACTATAACCGTCAAGATAGCAAAAGTGAGAGTGTTGCGCTAACCTCTCAAGCATTTGGTCGATGAAGGGTAGTGGGAAGTGATCCTTCCTCGTTGCGTTGTTTAGCTTGCGGTAGTCTATGCACATCCTCCATCCTGTAACGGTTCGCGTAGGAATGAGCTCATTGTTCTTGTTGGTAATGACCGTCATTCCTCCCTTCTTTGGAACCACTTGTACGGGACTCACCCATTTGCTATCGGAGATAGGATAGATGATACCTGCATCAAGTAGTTTAAGAATTTCTTTCTTGACAACCTCCTTCATGGTCGGATTTAACCGCCTTTGAGGTTGTCGCGAAGTTCTAAAGTCTTCTTCCATTAGGATCTTATGTATGCATAGTGAAGGTTTGATTCCTACTAGATCCTCTATAGTATACCCTAAGGCTTTCCTATGTTTCTTAAGAACAACCATAAGCTTACTATGTTCATCTATACTCATATCGGAACTAACAATTACCGGAAAAGTAGAATTAGGTCCTAGAAATGCGTACCTTAGATGTGCGGGAAGTGGCTTCAATTCCATCACTATAGGACTCTCTAATGGTTCTTGAGGAGTATCCGATGTTTCCTTAGAAGAGTCTAAGGATGTAGAAGATGCTGGAGAAGAATCAAAAGAAGTGGCGGAGAAAACACAATTTCTTTCAGATTCACCCAAAATTACGGCCCCTCTGTTTCCTCCACGGCCGTGGTTTTGGGCGTGAAAATCAATTACGGTGCCTTCGTTTGTTCCACGGCCGTGGTTTTGGTCGTGGTTTTGGCCGTGTAACTTACTGGAGTTCTCTGAATAGCTAATTACGGTCATGTTGGTAGATTCCACAGCCGTGGAATAGCACGACTGGCCGTGATTTCTTACATTTTCTGACCCATCGTAGAGCTTCTCAAATTCATCTTCACACACTTCTTTTTGCTTCTCTAAAGCTTCAATTTCCTCATTGCATTCCTCTTCTTCCCCTATATCTGTAATGCTCATATAGATAACCTTTTGCAAGGGATCTTTGAAGAGAATCGAACTTACCTCCTCTCTAGATAGCTCTTCGTCATGGATGTTGAATATATCTTCGTCAAAAGCTGGTTCTTTCACCAAAGTGGAGAGAACGAACTCTACCTTTTCTTCTCCTATGTTAAAGGCGAGTCTAGCATTCTTGCAATCAACCATACAACCGGATGTTGCAAGAAACGGTTTTCCGAGTATGATCGGGAGCGGACTATCTGCAGGAATGTCAAGCACAACAAAATCTATAGGAACATAGAACTTACCGAGCTTGACCGGGACGTCTTCAACTATGCCGACGGGGCGAGTTATGGATCGATCCGCCATGTATAACGTCATCTTCACCGGTTTAGGTTTGCCTAAACCAATCTTCTTGCATAAGGCAAGCGGAATGATGCTCACGCTTGCTCCCAAATCACATAATGCATCATATGTGATATCTCCCACTTCTATGGGAATACAAAATGACCCCGGATCTTTCAGCTTTGGAGGCATCTTTTCCTTCATTGTCTTGATGAGATCCAACAAATCCGAACTCATTTTGACCTCTCCAAAATCCTCTAATTTCCTCTTGTTAGAGAGGATCTCCTTTAAGAACTTCCCATAAGTTGGCATACCTACAATTGCATGAATGAAAGGTATATTAATATGCAGTTTGCTCATGAGTTCAATAAACCTACCGAATTGCTTGTCTAGACGCGCTCTTGCTCTAGATGTGGGAATGGTAGGGGAGGTTTGAAAGCTGGAGGAGGAATGTAGATGTCTTCCTTCTCCTTCCCCGTCTCTTTCTCCTTCTCGACGGGAACTTCCACGAACTTAGGTTGCGGGTCGGTGGTTGTTGCTCCGCTCCTAGTTGTGATAGCCATCACCCTTCCTTTTGGGTTATCCTCCGTCTTTCTTGGAAGTTTTCCTTGATTCCTAGGAGCTTCCTCAGCATGACTAAACATTTGTTTTTCTAAAATTTTTTGGGCTTTATCAACCTTAGTGATGTGATCATCGACCTTAATGATGTGACTCTCCAATCCTTGAAGCTTTCCCAAAATTGTTTCCAACATGGGATCGGGCTTCTCTTTCCCTGAAGTGCTTCCACTATTAGATGCTTGTTTCTAACTTTTCAAAGGAATGGAAGAAGAAGAAGAAGGTGGAGTTAGTGAATTTCCTGAATTGGGATAAAAATTACCGGAATTGTGTTGTTGGTTGGAACACCAATTGTTGTTGTTTGAACCCCTATTGTTGTTCCAATTGTTATTCCGGTTGTTGTTGTTCCAATTGTTTCGATTGTTGTTCCGGTTGTTGCGGGTTGTATTCTCATTCCTATTGTGGTTATTGTTGTTTTCCAAATAACCCACATCTTGCCCCTTTTGCTTTGGAAAGTTGGTTTTGATGGCTTCCTTCAATTCTTTAATCTCGGTATTGAGAGAAAAAATTTGAGTTTGAGCAGCTTGTGATAGCTTTGCTCCTTGCTCCACATGATCTGCTTCTACTTTCCGGTGAGAATACTTCTCAATGACTCGGGCTTGCTTCTCAATGAAGTCCCAAGCATCATCTTCCCTCATGTCCATGAATGTACTACATGAAAGGGATTGGAGCTTGAATTGTGTTTCTATATCCAGCCCTTTATAGTATATTTCCAATAGTTCCAACTTGGAAATGCCATTGTGTGGGCAATCCAATAGTAAATCCTGAAATCTTTCCCAAGATTGAAACAAACTTTCGTTAGATCTCATAGAAAATGCATTAATCTTACCTCTCAACTCCGCCGTTTTAGATGGCGGAAAGAATTTGGTGAGGAACTCCGAAGAAAGATCCTCCCACGTGTTGAGTCTTCCATTTGGAATAGCTTGATACCAAGATAAAGCTTTCCCTTTCAAGGAGAAGAAGAACGGCTTAATCTTGTAGTTGTTGGTGGTTGCATTCTTTGGCTTCATTGTCTCCATCAAGATCTCAAAATTCTATAAATGTTGATGTGGAGATTCGCTACTCGTTCCTCCAAACTGACTTTGGCGAACGATGGTAATAACTTGTGGGTTGAAGCTAAACCCTTGCATATCATCAGCCTCAAAATTCACACCTAGACGGCGTGGTTGCTGAATTGGATCCATCCTCTGGCCAAGAGTTCTTGGCTCTTCTTCCACACGAGCGGCTCGCGTGCCCCCAGCCGGGACACGATAGTTGGCAGCCGGTCTTTGTCTTGGATTAAATTTATTCATGTTGACCGTCGGGTTAAGGTCTTCAAGAGATGGCATGGAAGAGTCGCTATCCTCATCGGATGAGTTGGCTCTAACCGATCTTGTTAGTTTCCTCCTCTCCTTCTTCTTGAGGTCGCTTAATTCCAGCCTCATTTGAAGCATCATATCTGATAGCTCATCAATTTTCCATTGATGACGGTCTGATTCTTCCTTGCGAGTCTTCTCGCTCCATCTAAGTTGAGCTTCGGATTCCGCTAACTCTGTTTGATAATCCCGCTCCTTTTCTTCAGCCATCTTTCTTTCTTTGAGCTTCTTCTTCAAAGTCTTCTCAAGTTCTTGATCAAGAGGTAAGAGGTCCTTGTTGTTCCTAGACCTGCGCATATACCTAAAGTAACCTGCAAATATCACTCAAAGGAGAAATCAAATAACAAGAGCAAGCTCTCAAGCTTGACAACCGGTAACCGAATTCGGCCTAGACCAAATCTCCGGCGACGGCGCCAAAAACTTGTTCGCTACTTAGCGTGCGTGCAAATAAGCTTTAAATTTATAAAACTAGAATCAAGCAAGCGAACACGCAGTGTACGGATCGACGTAGTTAAGCAAGAATTCCAGAGTATCGAACACAGGGATTTGGGGGGGGG
>BSUD01000007.1:104459531-104640984 GCA_033239045.1 Fagopyrum esculentum | reverse complement strand
GGGGGGAGAACAAATTCAATTGTAAAGTTATCAAGCAAGTAAAAGGGTAAAGCTTTGCAAATATATTGGGAAAAAAACAACCCTAAAGATCCAAGTATCTAATTGTGGCAATCGATTCAAGATATACTAAAGAACTAAGGACAGAGTTAAGAGTTGCAAAGGTATACTAAGGTAAAGCAATGTACGGTGAAGTTCCAAGGCTTTATATGACTTATCTAAGGACACTCTCTATAAAGGTTGTTGAGGCTTCAATATAGAAAGGGTCTAAAGACAAGAATTAATATCAAATACCCAAACTTGTAACCAAAGGATCAAGACTAACTAAACCGATTAAGGTTGTGACACTCGAAATCGAAGTAGAGGTTGTTGAGGCTTCACTACTACCTAGAAAAGGGCAAACCTAGACTAGATTAAAGCTAATCTTTAACCTTAGATCAAAGTAAAAGCAAAGTTCGTAAACTAGGGTAAATCACGGGTAGATCTTGAGTTCTACGGCCGTGGAATCTCAAGAACAGGCCGTAATTTTGGTTTGTCGGTGAATCTCTCTAACTCTCAGGGTCCAATCTGTTTACGATCGACCTATCATCATCTAAGCCACAACTATCAACCCTTCACCTTAGAATTGCCAAAGGGTTTTAGCCAATACCAGTCATTATAATATCAAATTCAAGATTAAGAAGAATGAAAGATGAAAACCTTCGAAAACCTTCAATAAATCTCAAATCAATCTCAAATCCACAAACAAGAGTAATAATGTATATCAGATTTGAAATAAACACAAACCAATAACTATCCTTGATAAGAACGAAGAACGGGATGTCAATTCGTCTTCTAATCAAACCTAAGGACAAAAGGCGCAACTTCCGCCACAAACAACTTCCAAATCTTCAAGCCTTCGCAAATCTTCGTTGCCAAATGCAAACTCTCCGCACGCACGATGAAACCCTAGGCACGTGTAAGTGAGCGTAAGCGAAGATGCCGAATTCTCCCTCCTTCAGCCCTTTTATAAGGAAGGATAAAATAACCGTCCGGCCCATATACGTAAATGATATGTCAATATTTTATTCGTCAAAAGATTGCCTAAATCACGGTTTCATGGCGTTCCACGGCCGTGGTTTAGAGCGTGGAAGTGGATTACTGTTCTTCACAATTTCCACGACCGTACTTTATACCGTGTAACTCTCTGGAATGCTCCACGTTCATGTTGCCAAGATCCACGGCCGTGGTTTTGGGCGTGGACTTCTCTACGTCCGTATTTCAGAACGTGGAAGTGTAAATTGCTTGTAGTTTCCTTTGTGTCGTGCCATTCCTCATCCTAGCATCTCCCTTGGTTTCTTTGATGTGTCCTAAATCCTTGGATGTGCTCAATTCATCTCCTTTCTCTCTCAACTGGTTCGGTTTTAGCTCTTATTCACCTAAAATCAACACAAAGCTTATGTAGACCTCTATATCGACAATGTAGACAAACTAGCTAACAATTGCTTCAATGCCTCATCAATGAACACTATATTGGATGAAAAACAACTAGAAAAAGTGCCTAGAATATCGTAATATTTCATGCTAACAAACTACATAATGAATATAGAAAATAAACCTACGAAGCTCTCAATCCTCGTCAGCTGGCGGTGGTTGTCAAACCTAGACGCCTCGGTTGACGGAGAACACTTCGGTCGAGGTGTTGTGACAGCAACCGAGATGTATCTCAGTTGAACTCCATCTTCTCAATTTCTCGAACGTTTTCCCTTCGATGTAGCTCCTGAGTTGTAATTTCTTCTTAGAGAGTACATGATTCCTGTCTAGGAGATGCAAAATTAAAATGAAGCAAACTATCTAAAACTAAACTAGAAAAGGGAAAAGAAAGCATAACCTTGGGTTGCCTCCCAAGAAGCGCTTGGTTTAAGGTCACTAGCTGGATGGTACGTCATCCTCAAACATAATGGAAGGTGTCCTCACCCCATACTTCATCTTCATCATGGGGTGAAACAAAGGATTCCATCCAATGTTCTAACAAATGCAAGTGCTCATCGGGAAATGAATCGTCAATAGGTAGGTCATCCTTCTCGAGCGAGGTGGAAGGTAGCCGGATGAGGTGATCCGCAACAAAATTCTCGGATCTCTTCTTATCGCAAATCTCTAGGTCAAACTCTTGAAGCAAGAGAATCCAACGAATAAGGCGCGACTTTGCATCTTTCTTAGCAAGTAAGTACGAATAGCTGCATGGTCAGTGTAAACAATAACTTTCGCTCCCACTAAGTAAGAGTCGAAATTTCTCAAAAGCATATACAACTGCCAAAAGCTCCTTTTCGGTGGTGGCGTAGTTCAGTTGAGCTTCATCTAGCGTCTTGCTAGCATAGTAAATGGCGTTGGTCCGGCCATCCTTCTTTTGTCCAAGTACCGCTCCTACGGCCACATCAGTAGCATCACACATGATCTCAAAGGGCAAGGTCCAATCGGGAGGTTGAATGATGGGAGCGGTAATCAACGCTTCCTTTATCCTGTAAAAAGCATCAAGGCATTCCTGCGAAAACTCAAAAACATCATCCTTATTCAAGAAATTTGTGAGCGGTTTAGAGATTTTAGAGAAATCCTTGATGAACCTCTTGTAGAAACCTGCATGCCCAAGAAAACTCCGCACACCCTTAACAGAACAAGGGGGCGGAAGTTTCTCAATAGTCTCAATCTTAGCTCGATCGACCTCAATACCTCGGTTGGAAACGAGGTGTTCTAGAACAATTCTTTCACTAACCATAAAGTGACACTTCTCCCAATTCAAAACAAGATTAGTGTCTTCACAACGTTGTAGCACTAGATAAAGGTTAGCCAAAAAGAGTTATCAAAAGAGGAACCATATACCGAAAAGTCATCCATGAATACCTCCATGATCTCCTCAATGTACTCGGAAAATATAGCCATCATACAACGCTGAAAGGTAGAAGGTGTGTTACACAATCCGAATGGCATCCTCCGATAGGCAAATGTCCCCCATGGACAAGTGAAAGTGGTCTTCTCTTGATCATCCGGATGGATAGGAATCTGAAGGAAGCCACTATAACCATCTAAATAGCAAAAATAGGAGTGTTGAGCTAACTGTTCAAGCATTTGGTCGATGAAGGGAAGCGGGAAATGGTCCTTCCGAGTGGCCACACTCAGCTTCCTATAACCAATGCACATCCTCCAACCCGTAACGGTCCTAGTTGGAATCAACTCGTTGTTCTTATTCGTCACAACGGTCATCCCTCCTTTCTTTGGAACTACATGCACCGGGCTCACCCACTTGTTATCTGATATGGGAACTATGATTCCTGTATCCAACAACTTAAGAATCTCCTTCTTCACAACCTCTTTCATGATCGGATTTAACCATCTTTGAGGTTCCCGTGAAGTCTTATGATCATCTTCCATTAGTATCTTATGCATGCAAAAAGAAGGCTTAATACCAACAAGATCATCAACTGTATAACCTAAAGCCTTTCGATGTTTTCTCAAAACATGCATCAGTTTAGATAATTCAGTTTCAGAAAGGGAAGCACTAACGATAACAGGATAAGTAGAATCCGGACCAAGGAAAGCATACCCTAAGTGACTCGAAAGTGATTTAAGCTCCAAAACTGGGGATGCTTTCTGAGGTGTATCCGTGCCTTCTCCTTTTAGTGAAGTGGACTTGGATCGAAGAACTGGACTTTCAGAAGTCTCAGTTGACATCATCTCGCTTGCTGTCTCAGTCGGGACCCGAGGTGGGTGACCAAAATGTTCTTCAGATAAGAACACCTTGCTTGGTCCAGGAAGTGCCTCGGTCGAGGTACTGGAATTGGGACCGAAACCTAATGTGCTTTTCTTCTCCTGAATCAGTTTATCAAATCTAGCTCCTGGATCTGCTTCCAATTGTTCCAGGCTTCGCACATTTGCATCACAAAAGATATCTATACCTTCCTCCATTAAACTAAAACTAAGAACTTTTTCAAGAGGATCTTTAATAAGGATTGAGCTCACCAATTCTCTAGATTCTTCTTCATCATAGATGTTAAAGATGTAACACGCCGAATCCGCAGGAATCGGGATGCTACGGTTGGGGCCTCACAATGGGTCCCGACCCTTAGCCTGACAACAATTTCACCGGATCTTGCAACAAGACACAAATAAAGGGCAAAACCGAAATAAATTTTTATACAATGTTATGAAACCCCAAAGACAAAAGAAAGGAAAGACTTCAGCCGTCCTTACAACAACATCAACATAATACAAAAATACCAACACAAGGACTCAAATCCCACAACTTGACTTATGATGTACGGAACCCCGGCTGCCTACTTCTCCGGGTCACTCGTCCACATCCTAACTTGCGCATTAACTACAACAATCGATATAAAACCGTTAGCTCACATTCTATGCATTATAAAGATAAGATGGCACAAACACACACATAAAAACACATAACACACAACATGCTCATATACATACACATCCGATTCTTATTCTCTTTTTAGATTATTCCTTTACTAGTTCCATTCGTTCAAAGTGTGACACGAGAGTCTTATAACTCTCGCCTATGTCCCCGTGTAACCAACAAGAGTGTGGCGGAGCTCAACCCGTAATTCATGTGGAGTGGCGAAGAAGCCCGCCCGTATACCATGTATGACCTGATCCCAGAGACCTCCCAGTCTCCCTCAGGAGCTAGGCAGTGATGTCACCACCCGATAATAATAGTAACAATGGGCCAAGTAATAAATATAGTTAAGTAGTCCTAATCCGGTTTCATGATCAAAAGTGATAAACACACACCACCATAATGTATCCAAATAATGCATAAAAGCGGCTAAGTAAGTCCGAGGACTTACCTCACTCAAGGTAACTCGAATAAATCCACGCTCAGTTGTACGCAAGAAACGCTTGATGCCTGGCCAAATGAGGCACACTATCAACAACTAACCGATAACCTAGAAGTCCTCTGAATTCTAATTTCCAACACATATCTGAGGTCCTAATTCTAGCCTGCTAGGTCCAATCTCAATTCTCGAAGATCATCCTAAGATCGTCAAGAAAAAATAACTCGACAACTCATAACCAGCCACTAGTACTTATGAAAGGCCACTATATGGCATTTACTCTAAGTTATGCTAGATCCAACCTAGCATGATACTACCATAAAACATAACTAGATCGAGTAAGATCATAAGCTCGGGGAAAGGGTACTCACGTGATATCAACTGACGGAAGACGACCTATGGATGTCGAGTTTGGATTCGATGGCCTTTATCGGGGCGCTTCCGAACCTAAAACCAAAGCTAAACAAATTTAGCTAATATGCTAAATATGAACGGAAGCTTTTAAAAATAGAAATCTAAGGAAAAATTTGGTTTCAAAAGCCCACGTTAAAATCCACAATAACCTTGCCGGGCATAAATATGAAATTCACGGAACTTGGTCATGAAACCGTAATGAATACTTTGAGCCATAAATCGAATTAAACCAACCAAGGGAATAATATATATATATATATATATATATATATATATATATATATATATATATATATATATATATATATATATATATATATTATATTCATAAGAATATCTCCATAATTAAAAACTCGAGGTTAGAAACCATTAGCACATTTCCGGGGCAAAATATCCCGTTCCAAAACTATGGTCATAATCAGAAATAAAACTTTGGGCCAAAGTCCATAATTAAACCTGCACGGGTAAATATTCAAATTTCCAAAAGCCTGGGTCAAATATATAAATAATAATATGGGCCAAATCTTGTAATTAAATCTGTAGGGATATAATTGTGCAATCCCGAAACTAGGCTAGAAACACAAATACAAAATATAGGGTGCTTTATGTAAATACTTTGAAAGGTAGGGGGCCGACTGTGATTAGTAACAAGGGTTTTTCAAATGCTTATAAGACCCTTCTTCAACATTACAACACGCATAAGGGAAGAGGAGGCGGCAGCGCTTCATGGCAGCGCAGGGTCTGACGGCGAAGGCAGGACCGAGGGTCTCTCCGGAGGCGACATCGGCGACAACAAGGCGGAGATAGAGGCAATCGGGGCTGGAGAATAGAGAAGAAAGGAAAGGCCGTCGGTGAGGCAGATCTTGGCGGAGCTGCTGCGACAGGGCGTCACGCAGGGGAGGCGAAGGTGGAGGCTAGTTCTGGCGACGGTCGCGCGGCAGAGCTTCTCAGTTTGGGCGACGCTTCTCCGGCTAGGGCTACCCTTCTCCGGTGGCTCGAAGGGGAGCTTTCCATTACTGGAGGAGAGGTTTGAAATTGCGAGACACAAGGGGAAGAGATGAAAGTGTAGTGATGTTTGATACTACTGCTGCTAAGGGGAGGTGGTTGCTGAAGGTGGAGATGAAGGTGGAGGATGATCAAGAGAGGCGGAGAGGTGGTGTAGGAGAGTAGAGGTTGAGCTGAGAACAAAAGGTGAGAGGAGACTGAGTTGTTGTCAAGAACAGAAGGGAGGTAGCGTGAGGGAGAGAGGGCTGCTGAAGTTGGGCTGAGCTGAGTTGAGCAGATGACAAGGGGGTCGGGATAGACCGGTGTAGGCTAGCATCAGCGTTTGACGAGGGGTCGGGCTAGGGTGTAGATGCAGGGGTTGCAGGGCTGCAGGTACGATCATCAATAGAAAGAAAAGAGGGAAGGAAGAGAAAAAAATAAGAAGAAGTAAAAGAAAAAGAATAAAAAGGGAAAAGGGCCATTTAACTCGATTAAACGATCGGAACGGGATTTCCGAATCGGGAATTTTCGACTTTTCCGACTAAAAATAAAATACAGAAATACGTATATGTACACCATAATAAAATACCCGGAAAGTTATTTTTATGTCGAAAAAATATTTTTAAATTATAACAAAAAGAACTTTTGTGCTGCGAACGAATCGAAGTAGGGAGAAAATAAAATTCGGAACGCACCCAAAAGAATGCGGCGTTACGGAAGATGTCATCCTCCAGCGGCTCTCCCTTCATTGCAGCAAGGAATGCAAACTCCACATGATCGCCACCAATGTTGAATTTCAACTTGGCTTTCTGATAGCATGAATTATAGTCTATATTTTGGGGTTTGTTTGGACGTTTTATCTTTCATAATCTGCATGTTTGTATGTGCATTATGTGATTTTACTACCATTTCATCTACCTTTGCGAGAATCGAGGTCTACACCTAGTTTTGTTGTAATTGCAGGTAATTTGGTACGTTTTGCATCAAAAAGGAGCAAAAGGAGTCATGAGTCATTTGGAGCTACATCCAAGGAGCATAGCCATGGATTAAATATTTACTTTGGAGCAGATTCAAGAGATTTCACATTCTATTCTGACTCACCTCGGTTGACCAGAGATTCATCTCGACCGAGGCGATCCAGAGACGCCGACTCGACCGAGGCGAACACCTAGGACGCGGCGAGAATATTTTATTCCTGGATGAGATCTTTTAAATTTGGAAAGTGATCTTATATTTTTGGGCTTGGCTCCTGGAAGGAAGGAGATATGCAGAATCATATATTTTACCTATATTTATGGGAAAATATCTTTCTAAGATTTATTATCTTTGGAGGGTTATTTTCTTATAAAAGGGGTAGGATTTCCACAAATCAAAGGGGGCTGCATACATCTTGCTTACGAGAAGATCCCGCTCACGCAGCAGCAGCAGCATACTCCAAGTGGAGAGATTCGAAGAACCTTTTTGAAGGTTGAAGGAAGATTGAAGTCTATAGCTTTTATAGCTTTTGGAGGGTTTTGTAAGATTGTCTTTAATTCCCTCCTTTGTTGTCTTGTCTTTTTGGATTGTTATCCAAGGAACGCTTTGTTGTGATATTTGATTCAGTTATTGAAGTCTTTTCCTTAAATTCTTCTTTGTTCAAATATTCACCTTCTTCCCATATATTTAATACTTTCATTATGATGATGAGTGGCTAATTTCCTTGTGTGATTCTAGGGTGATTGGCTGAAGGTTGTGGGAAAAACAATGATAGAATAATCTTAGATTCCAGTAGGATCCTGAAAGTTCGAGTCTTTAACCTTAACCCTAAGCATCTCGTTCGGTTGATGAACATCTCGGCCGGGGTGGAATTCTTCTGGCCGAGGTGACTTATCCGAACCTAAACAGAAAGTTAAGTGTTAGAGTTTGCTAAATCCTATTCTTATTACACCTTCCTGGTTCAATGCAAGCCTAGGATGAGACTTACCCGGTAATTCCTTAGTTTGTTTACCAACGATCATAAGTGTAGGTAATAAAGGTTTATCCTTTATTGGGGTTTGAGTGTGCTTCCATCCCATCTTTGTGAGTTAGCCTGAGACTTACCCGGTAAAGGTTGATTCTATTCCCTTAGATGGTGTGTTAGTTTGAGGTTATAGTTCTTTATCTTGATTTCTTGAGACTTACCCGGTAATAGGAATTACGGTTTAGGATTAGTGTGTAGTGAGACTTACCCGGTGATCTACTCCACTTTAGTAACACCTTCCCCACGCAAAAATCTCAGCTTTGTCCGCTTATCTTTAGATCTTGAGTTGGAACCACAACTAGATGCTTTAATCCCTAGAATTGCATGTTTGCTTTATTGACTTCTTATTCATCTTTGATTGTGTTAATTGCTCTTGTGGTTAGTATTGACATAAGCATACCGTTATTGACTTTGTTTCACCGAGTCCCTGTGATCGACCCCTGAAATTTCTTGCTTTTTACTACGATTGACCCGTACACTGCGGGTTCGCATCCTTGTTTTAAGCTTAAGTCTAGGGTTATAAATTTAAAGCTTGCACACACCGTTAGGAGCGAACAAGTTTTTGGCCATAACGACGAGGAGTGGACTTAAAACTGCAGATCCAGTACCTCGCTCGACGCAGACCACCTCGGTCCAGATCCAGTCGAAGAACACCTTGACCGAGATGCCAACCGAGGTGGAGCAACAAAAAGCAGGAGGGACAGCTGAAACTTATATTCCACCTCCTGCATACAAACAACCACTTCCATTCCCTCAGTCCAGAGCCAAAGCACATCTAGACAAGCACTTTGGTAAGTTTCTTGACTTGATGAATAAGCTACATATTAATATTCCTTTCCTTGATGCTATTTTAGGTATGCCCGCCTATGGGAAGTTCTCAAAGAAATCTTATCAAGGAAGAGGAAGCTGGAGGATGTTGGTGAAGTTAGGATGACATCTAAATCTTCGGAGCTTATCAAGATCATGAAGGAAAAGATGCCACCTAAGTTAAGAGATCCCGGCTCGTTTTGCATTCCCATTCAAGTTGGGGATGTCACTTGTGAAGCCCTTTGTGATCTAGGAGCCAGCGTGAGCATCATCCTGCTGGAGCTATGCACGAAGATCGGACTTGGAGAGCCCAAGCCGGTCAAGATTCGACTTTATATGGCGGATCGTTCCATTACCCATCCCGTGGGCATCTTGGAGGACGTTCCGGTCAAGTTAGGTAACTTCTATCTACCTATAGATTTTGTTGTACTTGACATTCCCGCAGATTATCCTGTTCCTATTATCCTCGGGAGGCCATTTCTAGCAACTTCGGGTTGCAACGTGGATTGCAAGAACGCCAAGTTGAAATTCAACGTTGGTGGCGATGAGGTGGAGTTTGCACTACTTGCAGCCATGAAGGGAGAACAGCTAACTGATGATATCTTCAACATCTACGATGAAAAAGAATCAAGGGAATTGGTGAGCTCTATCCTTATTAACGATCCACTCGAAAGAGTTATTAGCTTTAGTTTAATGGAGGAAGGTATAGATGCTTCTTGTGATGCAGTTATACAGAGCTTAAAGGCACTGGAAGAGGATCCAGGAGCTACAACTGAGAAGCTAGTCCAGAAGACGAAGATCTCCAGTTTCGGATCCAGTAGCAGTACCTCGACCGAGGCACTTTCTAGACTGAGCGAGGCGACTGAAGAATACCTCGGTCAACGCCTCTGCGCCTCGACCGAGGTCGATGGCGAGATGATGCCAACTGAGATTGCCGAGAATAACAAATTTCTTACTCCCTTCTCTGACATTCACCCACTGTTGGCAGACCATTCCATCCACCAACTTTCTGATAATAAAGGTCCTTGGTATGCTGATATTGTGAATTATCTTATTTGCCAGGAAACACCGCCCGGATTGACGTACTCTCAAAAGAAGAGATTCTTCAAGGAAGTACGACATTACTACTGGGATGAGCCGCTGCTATTCAAGCGCGGACCGGATGGGATGCTTCGAAGGTGCATTCCGGAAGACGAAGTTAATAGCGTCATAAGGCATTGTCATTCACTTCCTTGTGGGGGGCATGCTAGCACCGATAAAACATGCGCTAAGGTATTGCGTTCCGGTTTCTTTTGGCCTACATTTTTTAAGGATGTGCAATCTTTCGTCGTCTCTTGTGATGCATGGCAACGAATAGGAAATTTATCAAGGAGAAACAAGATGCGACTTAATAACATCCAAGAAGAGGAAATCTTTGATGTATGGGGGATTGACTTCATGGGACCTTTCCCATCCTCCGGGGGAAACCTCTACATTCTCCTTGCAGTTGATTACGTCTCTAGATGGGTTGAAGCCATCGCTTCTCCCACCAACGACGCCAAGGTGGTTGTGAAGTTCTTGAATAGAACTATCTTTCCACGATTTGGAACTCCACGCATCATCATTAGCGATGGAGGAACGCATTTCATCAACCAAAAGTTCAAGGCACTTCTATCGAAGTATGGGGTAACCCACAAGGTATCAACCGCTTATCACCCTCAAACTAGTGTACAGGTCGAGATCTCGAATAGAGAAATCAAGGCAATATTGGAGAAGACCGTCTCTAGAACGAGGAAGGATTGGTCCATGAAATTGGACGATGCTCTTTGGGCGTACAG
This sequence comes from Fagopyrum esculentum, assembly GCA_033239045.1. NCBI lineage: Eukaryota > Viridiplantae > Streptophyta > Magnoliopsida > Caryophyllales > Polygonaceae > Fagopyrum > Fagopyrum esculentum. The sequence continues at coordinate 104,630,140 of BSUD01000007.1, read as the reverse complement.
GACCGCATTCAAGACCCCCATAGGTACCACTCCTTATAATTTGGTATATGGGAAGTCTTGCCATTTGCCCGTTGAATTGGAACACAAGGCGTATTGGGCGATCAAATGGTTGAATTTCGACATCAAAGAGGCCGGCGAGAAGCGACTATTGGAACTCAACGAGCTGGAAGAGCTGCGTTTGAACGCTTATGAGAATGCCAAAATCTACAAGGAAAGGACGAAGAGATGGCATGACAAGCGCATCGTCCCAAAGGAGCTTAACGAAGGAGACTTAGTTCTACTCTTCAACTCCCGCCTCCGCCTTTTTCCAGGTAAGTTGAAATCTAGATGGATTGGACCTTATGTCGTGAAACATGTTTTCCCTCATGGTGCAGTTGAGATATGGGGCGAAACTAGCGGAAGCTTCAAGGTCAACGGTCATAGACTTAAGAAATATCAGCCGGAAACGCCGGTAGAGGAGGTTGCACCAATATACCTCGTTTGAGACGCATCATGGTCCAGCTAGCGATCTTAAACCAAGCGCTTCTTGGGAGGCAACCCAAGGTATTGCTTTCTTTTCCCGTTTTCTAGTCTAGTTTAGATAGCTTTTGTTTTTGCTTTGCTTTGCTTTGTTTTTGGCGTTCTGGACAGACAACAGGGAATATCTAAGAAAGGAGCATAACTAGAAGGACAGAAGTTCGAGATTTTGAGAAGACAGAAGCATCTCGGTTACTGTCAGAGCACCTCGACCGAGTTGATTCTTGAGCAACCGAGGCGACTAGGGTTTCTGCAGAACCACCTCGGTCCGTACCACCTCGGTCCGGTCGAGACCATCTCGAACGAGGTGACAGCAGATCCAGGAACAGTATAAAAAGGGGAAAATTTTATTTTTTTACCTTTTTACCTTCTTCATCTCGACCGCGGCGACAGTGCACTTCGCTCCCTCTCGTTTCTTGCTCGTTTTCGAAGATTTCCGCTTCCAAATTGCGATTGTAGGGTAGAGGAACCTTTTGCAACAACAGATCTGCAAAGAAATCGAACGAATCGACCGAAACGAGGTAAAACAAGTCGAAACCCTAACTCGTTCATTCGTTTTGATTTGGGCTTTGGTTGCCCTTGATTCTACTGAGAAAGGATTTAAGTACCCCATAGGAAGCAATTGTAGTGATTTTTGGGGGAAAAGAACTGAATTTCTGAGAATTGGAATCGTAACTGCTGCGCCTCGGTCCGGTCGAACTGCATCTCGACCGAGGTGATTTTTGAGTCTTGTCAGCAACCGAGGTGGTCTGACAGTGTTGAAAGAAAATGAGTTCCGATCGTCGCCTAGCCCTCAAAGACAGATCCTCACCCTCCCCTTCTTCCTCTTCTTCCCGTCCTTACCGCCCAGTGATCCACGAGAGATGCCGGGTAGACTATGAGCGCATAGCTAGCCGTCCAGTTATCGCACCACGTTTTCTGGACGTGTCGGCTTTTGATTGCCTAGGGTTAGATGGTGACCTTAGGAGGATGATTGCTACTGTTGGGCTGGATCAGTTTACTGAGATCCGAGCCCCAGCCTATTTGGAGCCGACCTTAGAGTTTGTTAGCTCCTTCTCCTACCTTCCCACAGACCAGTCTGTGAAGTACCGGTTGATGAACCGGAACTTCATAGTTCCTTTAGAGGTTTGGAGAGAGATTTTTGGCTTTTCTGAGCCCACCGCCACTGATTTCCCCTCCCGATCCGTAGCTAGGGAGTTCTGGGGGCAGATTGCCCATATTACCGAGCATGCAGACAGATGGCGCCCTGGAGATTCCAGGGAGAATGTCATCTTCCACCCAGCCTTCAGACTAGCCCATAGGATATTTAGCGAGACACTTCTGGCGCGTACTGAGGCGCCCCAGAAGATCCGACAGGGCGAGCTCTTCAGCCTCTACTGCATGGTCACAGGAGGTTTCCCAGACTTTGGCTTGATCTTGGCAGAGGACCTGCACAGGATCAAGGCCAAGGCGAAGGGAGACATTTGCTGCGGAGGTCTAGTCACCCATATTGCTACCTATCACGGGATGGACCTCAGTGTATGTACGATGGTGGCGGCTCCGAAGCCGCTTGGATTACAGGAGATGATCACACGGAGGATTTTGGTTCCCCGTGGTTTGACCACTCCATATGTTGCTATGCCTTGGGAGCGGACTGCACCACAGGGGATCCGCTGGTCTGCACAGTTCACAGTCTTCGATCCACACTATTGGCAGACGGTTTGGGCTCCACTGATGGAGGATCATAGAGAGGCAGCAGCTGCCCCGGCTGAGGAGGAGGAGGATGACGACAACGAGGAGATGGTGGAGTCCCGATGGATATAGGGACGGATACTGCAGGTACGAGCGCACCACCGATCATTGACTTGGATGATGAGGAGGATACTGAGCCAGCGCCTGCTGCACCACCTGCTAGATCTGCTAGGCGTCGGACACGCCGTCATAGAGACACAGAGGCTCATCGTCGGATCGATGATCTGACTGACCAGATGATAGATTCTTATGCTGCCCTTACTGTGGACATGCATGAGAGATTTGCTGCCCAGCACCGACAGATTGACAGCTGGACTCAGCAGATGTTAGAGGGGCAGCACTATCAGCGTAGGATGATGGAGCTACAGTTCCAGCAGACTATGGGCTATCCTTTCGATCCGACTCAGTATCCGTACGTACCACCACCACCACCGCCGGATTAGGATTATTGAGGAGCTGCAGGATTTTATTTATTTTCTTTTATGCAGTTCAACTATTTATCCGGTGAGTACTCTCATTTTCAGACTTTTATTTGACCCACTGGGACAGTGTGTCCCAAGTATGGGGTGTTTGTATTATTCGACTACTTTTTGATGTATGACATTCTATTTTATCGGATATTTTATTCATGCTTCACTTCTGCATTTATATGATTATGTGATATTACATGCATACCTACAGGTTATTTGATTGAGAAAAACGTCGAAACCGAAAAAAAAAAATGGTTTTACAAAAATTTTTTGACCTCGACCGAGTCAGTCTTGGCCAAACGAGGCATTTCACCTCGGTTGAACCAAGAACACCTCGACCGAGGTGCGTAACAGAAAGTTTTCGAAAACGATTTTGTGCTACTTGTCTGGATATGATCTCAGTGAAGATTTTGTTTACTTTCTGGTTTTAAATTCTTTATGTGTTTGAAAGGTTTTATAATATGTTTAAGTTGCTAAATGCTTTGTTTGAAATTATTAGCATGTTTAATACTTTGTTTTTATCCAAATTATGTTGAATTTGAAGGTTGACACCGCAGGTTAAGTTCTCTCACTTTCTTCTTGGAAAGACCAAGGCAATTCATTCTTTTCTTCTTCTTCTTCTTGATCATGCTTAGCCCCTCATATACATTTTGCCTCCCTTTACCTATTCGGGAATTTGGAAACAAGCAAAGTGGTGAAAGCAAGTGGAGTTAAAGTTGAGGAGTGGTTGGAAGTGAAAGTGTTAGAAAGCAATAATAGGTTTGGGGAAGTCAATCATGAAGATGAGTAACTCGGCACCATTCACATAGCCGGGTGTTTGTGTCTTGCCAAAGTCGGATTGAGCGATATTCCTAACGGGTCATGGTATGTGCATCAAGGGTTTGATGCATCTCGAGAAATTGATGATTGCAGATTTCCTAGGCTTCGGTTATTGTGCACCTCTCTCCATGCATCCCAAAAAGTAAAGTAAAAAGAAAAAGTGTGAGATAAGCAAAGCTTATTGGTGAAAGATGTTGCAAGTCAAAGTGAAAGTGAAGTATATCCTTTTCCCGGATTCTAGCACCACATTACCTTACATACATCCCTATACTACACGTTTCTTGACCTTTTCTTTTGGGAAGCCCTTGAGACCTTGAGCTTGTTGATTGACTTAGTGGTTTAAACTGGATTATACATGATTAATTTTGATAATTATGATTTATTATGCATTCTATGATTTTATGCAAAGATGAACAACTTTCCTATATTTATAAAATGTTTTGAGCATATTAATTTTTAAATTCCAGGAAGTACTCTCTTAGAGTGATCTATGATAATTGCACACCATAAAATGTTTTTGAAAGACGTTTTTATTGATTTTCTTGACTTATAATCCATTCTATCTTGTCTTCTATATGCGGAACTTGCTTGGGGACAAGCAAGGGCTAAGTATGGGGTATTTTGATAGCATGAATTATAGTCTATATTTTGGGGTTTGTTTGGACGTTTTATCTTTCATAATCTGCATGTTTGTATGTGCATTATGTGATTTACTACCATTTCATCTACCTTTGCGAAAATCGAGGTCTACACCTAGTTTTGTTGTAATTGCAGGTAATTTGGTACGTTTTGCATCAAAAAGGAGCAAAAGGAGTCATGAGTCATTTGGAGCTACATCCAGGGAGCATAGCCATGGATTAAAGATTTACTTTGGAGCAGATTCAAGAGATTTAACATTCTGTTCTGACTCACCTCGGTTGACCAGAGATTCATCTCGACCGAGGCGATCCAGAGACGCCAACTCAACCAAGGCGAACACCTAGGACGCGGCGAGAATATTTTATTCCTGGATGAGATCTTTTAAATTTGGAAAGTGATCTCATATTTTTGGGCTTGGCTCCTAGAAGAAAGGAGATATGCAGAATCATATATTTTACCTATATTTATGGGAAAATATCTTTCTAAGATTTATTATCTTTGGAGGGTTACTTTCTTGTAAAAGGGGTAGGATTTCAACAAATCAAAGGGAGCTGCATACATCTTGCTTACGAGAAGATCCCGCTCACGCAGCAGCAGCAGCATACTCCAAGTGGAGAGATTCAAAGAACCTTTTTGAAGGTTGAAGGAAGATTGAAGTCTATAGCTTTTATAGCTTTTGGAGGGTTTTGTAAGATTGTCTTTAATTCCCTCCTTTGTTGTCTTGTCTTTTTGGATTGTTATCCAAGGAACGCTTTGTTGTGATATTTGATTCAGTTATTGAAGTCTTTTCCTTAAATTCTTCTTTGTTCAAATATTCACCTTCTTCCCATATATTTAATACTTTCATTATGATGATGAGTGGCTAATTTCCTTGTGTGATTCTAGGGTGATTGGCTGAAGGTTGTGGGAAAAACAATGATAGAATAATCTTAGATTCCAGTAGGATCCTGAAAGTTCGAGTCTTTAACCTTAATCCTAAGCATCTCGTTCGGTTGATTAACATCTCGGCCGGGGTGGAATTATTCTGACCGAGGTGACTTATCCGAACCTAAACAGAAAGTTAAGTGTTAGAGTTTGCTAAATCCTATTCTTATTACACCTTCCTGGTTCAATGCAAGCCTAGGATGAGACTTACCCGGTAATTCCTTAGTTTGTTTACCAACGATCATAAGTGTAGGTAATAAAGGTTTATCCTTTATTGGGGTTTGAGTGTGCTTCCATCCCATCTTTGTGAGTTAGCCTGAGACTTACCCGGTAAAGGTTGATTCTATTCCCTTAGATGGTGTGTTAGTTTGAGGTTATAGTTCTTTATCTTGATTTCTTGAGACTTACCCGGTAATAGGAATTACGGTTTAGGATTAGTGTATAGTGAGACTTACCCGGTGATCTACTCCACTTTAGTAACACCTTCCCCATGCAAAAATCTCAGCTTTGTCCGCTTATCTTTAGATCTTGAGTTGGAACCACAACTAGATGCTTTAATCCCTAGAATTGCATGTTTGCTTTATTGACTTCTTATTCATCTTTGATTGTGTTAATTGCTCTTGTGGTTAGTATTGACATAAGCATACCGTTATTGACTTTGTTTCACCGAGTCCCTGTGATCGACCCCTGGAATTTCTTGCTTTTTACTACGATTGACCCGTACACTGCGGGTTCGCATCCTTGTTTTAAGCTTAAGTCTAGGGTTATAAATTTAAAGCTTGCACACACCGTTAGGAGCGAACAAGTTTTTGGCGCCGTTGCCGGGGACTTGGTCTAGACCGAGCCGGTACGGTTTGCTCTTGGGGCGCTTGCCCCGTATCATCTAACAACTCTACTTGAGTGACTTTTGCAGGTTCTTTCTTAGGTATATGCGAAGAACCCGCACTGGGAAGGAAATCGTTCCTTACGATCCCGAACCAGAAAAGACATACAAGAGAGGCTTAAGAGAAGCGAAGATGGCCCAACAAGACGATCGCGATCTTGCGGCCGAATTAAAAGAGATGCTAGAGCTGCTACGTCTCAGCAAGGAAGAACTAAGGCAAGAGAAAGAAGAGAATCGCACCAGGACTGCAGCTATCGAAGCGGAAATAGCAGTCATCCGAAATCAGATTCTACAGCCACGAAGGGAAGACCCTCCTATTGATCCTCGACCGATGCAGGATCCAATAGCTGATCTTCGACCGAGGCAGATTCCAGTACCTGACGCCCCGGCCGATGTACTTCCACCTCGGATGCCAGTCCGAGATGTTCTTCTTGAAGGAATCCCACAAACCCTAGGTCAAAGGACGGACCCTAATCAACAGCTGAGGCGTCTAGGGGTGAACCTAGGAGATCCAGCGGACCATGACTACGAACTTCGACCGCAAGTTCTATCCATGATTCGCCAATGCCAATTCGGAGGGCTAGAGAAGGAGTCACCGCATCAACATCTTCAAAACTACGAGATCTTGATGGAAACCTTGCGACCTTCTAGAATTGAAAATAACAACTACAAGTTAAGACCTTTTTACTTTTCTTTAAAAGATAGAGCTCTTACTTGGTATCAATCTCTTCCTCCAGGAAAAATTAGCACATGGGAGGAGATGACTACGGAATTCTTGACCAAATTCTTTCCCCCCTCAAAGACCGCTGAAATGAGAGGGAAGATCAATGCTTTCATTATGAAGGACAAGGAGAGCTTGTCCAAATCTTGGGAGCGGTTCAAGGATATCCTTTTGGATTGCCCACATCATGGGATTCCAAAGATCGAGTTGTTGGAGATCTACTTCAAAGGGCTGGACGGAAGCACCCAATTCAATCTCCAACTACTCTCCGCCGGTACCTTCATGGACATGGCAATTGATGAGGCTTGGGACTTCATTGAGAAGCAAGCCTTGCACATGGAGAAATATACCCACGAAGGAGCTGAAGGTGGAGTTAAAAGAGTCAACTTTCAAGATACTCAATCCAACAACAATCAACTCACGTCTTTGAAGAATGACGTGAAGCAATTGAAGGAACTCTTGATGGCTCAAACTAAGAAGGAAGAGCAAGGGCAAAGGAACAACAACAATAACGGGTACCGTAACAACAACAACGGTCCCCGAAACAACAACTACAACAACAATAGAGGATCCAATAGCAACAACTGGAGGGCGAATAACCAAAATCACGGTAACAATCATTCAAACTCCAACTCTAACGATTCCTCTAACCCTTTCCTCTCTTCCCCTTCTTCTTCTTCTACTCCATTAAAGAGCCAAGGGCAAGGATCAAGTTCGTCTCAACCGGAAAAGAAAGACGCAGTTCTGGAGGCAATCTTGATCAAGCTTAGTGCTATGGAGAATTCTATGACTTCATTTTCGAGGGCCCAAAAGTCCTTTGAACAACAACTTGCTAGTAGGGCGAATGAAGCGCCAAGAGATCCAGGGAAGCTTCCAGCAAAGACGGAAACCAACCCTAAGGGCCAGTGCATGGCCATAACGATGAGGAGTGGACTTAAAACTGCAGATCCAGTACCTCGCTCGACGCAGACCACCTCGGTCCAGATCCAGTCGAAGAACACCTCGACCGAGATGCCAACCGAGGTGGAGCAACAGAAAGCAGGAGGGACAGCTGAAACTTATATTCCACCTCCTGCATACAAACCACCATTTCCATTCCCTCAGTCCAGAGCCAGAGCACATCTAGACAAGCACTTTGGTAAGTTTCTTGACTTGATGAATAAGCTACATATTAATATTCCTTTCCTTGATGCTATTTTAGGTATGCTCGCCTATGGGAAGTTCTTAAAAGAAATCTTATCAAGGAAGAGGAAGCTGGAGGATGTTGGTGAAGTTAGGATGACATCTAAATCTTCGGAGCTTATCAAGATCATGAAGGAAAAGATGCCACCTAAGTTAAGAGATCCCGGCTCGTTTTGCATTCCCATTCAAGTTGGGGATGTCACTTGTGAAGCCCTTTGTGATCTAGGAGCCAGCGTGAGCATCATCCCGCTGGAGCTATGCACGAAGATCGGACTTGGAGAGCCCAAGCCGGTCAAGATTCGACTTTATATGGCGGGTCGTTCCATTACCCATCCCGTGGGCATCTTGGAGGACGTTCCGGTCAAGTTAGGTAACTTCTATCTACCTATAGATTTTGTTGTACTTGACATTCCCGCAGATTATCCTGTTCCTATTATCCTCGGGAGGCCATTTCTAGCAACTTCGGGTTGCAACGTGGATTGCAAGAACGCCAAGTTGAAATTCAACGTTGGTGGTGATGAGGTGGAGTTCGCACTACTTGCAGCCATGAAGGGAGAACAGCTAACTGATGATATCTTCAACATCTACGATGAAAAAGAATCAAGGGAATTGGTGAGCTCTATCCTTATTAACGATCCACTCGAAAGAGTTATTAGCTTCAGTTTAATGGAGGAAGGTATAGATGCTTCTTGTGATGTAGATATACAGAGCTTAAAGGCACTGGAAGAGGATCCAGGAGCTACAATTGAGAAGCTAGTCCAGAAGACGAAGATCTCCAGTTTCGGATCCAGTAGCAGTACCTCGACCGAGGCACTTTCTAGACTGAGCGAGGCGACTGAAGAACACCTCGGTCAACGCCTCTGCGCCTCGACCGAGGTCGATGGCGAGATGATGCCAACTGAGATTGCCGAGAATAACAAATTTCTTACTCCCTTCTCTGACATTCACCCACTGTTGGCAGACCATTCTATCCACCAACTTTCTGATAATAAAGGTCCTTGGTATGCTGATATTGTGAATTATCTTGTTTTCCAGGAAACACCGCCCGGATTGACGTACTCTCAAAAGAAGAGATTCTTCAAGGAAGTACGACATTACTATTGGGATGAGCCGCTGCTATTCAAGCGCGGACCGGATGGGATGCTTCGAAGGTGCATTCCGGAAGACGAAGTTAATAGCGTCATAAGGCATTGTCATTCACTTCCTTGTGGGGGGCATGCTAGCACCGATAAAACATGCGCTAAGGTATTGCGTTCCGGTTTCTTTTGGCCTACATTATTTAAGGATGTGCAATCTTTCGTCGTCTCTTGTGATGCATGCCAAAGAATAGGAAATTTATCAAGGAGAAACAAGATGCGACTTAATAACATCCAAGAAGAGAAAATCTTTGATGTATGGGGGATTGACTTCATGGGACCTTTCCCATCCTCCGGGGGAAACCTCTACATTCTCCTTGCAGTTGATTACGTCTCTAGATGGGTTGAAGCCATCGCTTCTCCCACCAACGACGCCAAGGTGGTTGTGAAGTTCTTGAATAGAACTATCTTTCCACGATTTGGAACTCCACGCATCATCATTAGCGATGGAGGAACGCATTTCATCAACCGAAAGTTCAAGGCACTTCTATCGAAGTATGGGGTAACCCACAAGGTATCAACCGCTTATCACCCTCAAACTAGTGTACAGGTCGAGATCTCGAATAGAGAAATCAAGGCAATATTGGAGAAGACCGTCTCTAGAACGAGGAAGGATTGGTCCATGAAATTGGACGATGCTCTTTGGGCGTACAGGACCGCATTCAAGACCCCCATAGGTACCACTCCTTATAATTTGGTATATGGGAAGTCTTGCCATTTGCCCGTTGAATTGGAACACAAGGCGTATTGGGCGATCAAATGGTTGAATTTCGACATCAAAGAGGCCGACGAGAAGCGACTATTGGAACTCAACGAGCTGGAAGAGCTGCGTTTGAACGCTTATGAGAATGCCAAAATCTGCAAGGAAAAGACGAAGAGATGGCATGACAAGCGCATCGTCCCAAAGGAGCTTAACGAAGGAGACTTAGTTCTACTCTTCAACTCCCGCCTCCGCCTTTTTCCAGGTAAGTTGAAATCTAGATGGACCGGACCTTATGTCGTGAAACATGTTTTCCCTCATGGTGCAGTTGAGATATGGGGCGAAACTAGCGGAAGCTTCAAGGTCAACGGTCATAGACTTAAGAAATATCAGCCGGAAACGCCGGTAGAGGAGGTTGCACCAATATACCTCGTTTGAGACGCATCATGGTCCAGCTAGCGACCTTAAACCAAGCGCTTCTTGGGAGGCAACCCAAGGTATTGCTTTCTTTTCCCGTTTTCTAGTCTAGTTTAGATAGCTTTTGTTTTTGCTTGGCTTTGCTTTGTTTTTGGCGTTCTGGACAGACAACAGGGAATATCTAAGAAAGGAGCATAATTGGAAGGACAGAAGTTCGAGATTTTGAGAAGACAGAAGCATCTCGGTTACTGTCAGAGCACCTCGACCGAGTTGATTCTTGAGCAACCGAGGCGACTAGGGTTTCTGCAGAACCACCTCGGTCCGTACCACCTCGGTCCGGTCGAGACCATCTCGACCGAGGTGACAGCAGATCCAGGAATAGTATAAAAAGGGGAAAAATTTATTTTTTTACCTTTTTACCTTCTTCATCTCAACCGCGGCGACAGTGCACTTTGCTCCCTCTCGTTTCTTGCTCGTTTTCGAAGATTTCCACTTCCAAATTGCGATTGAAGGGTAGAGGAACCTTTTGCAACAACAGATCTGCAAAGAAATCGAACGAATCGACCGAAACGAGGTAAAACAAGTCGAAACCCTAACTCGTTCATTCCTTTCGATTTGGGCTTTTGTTGCCCTTGATTCTACTGAGAAAGGATTTAAGTACCCCATAGGAAGCAATTGTAGTGATTTTTGGGGGAAAAGAACTGAATTTCTGAGAATTGGAATCGTAACTGCTGCGCCTCGGTCCGGTCGAACTGCATCTCGACCGAGGTGATTTCTGAGTCTTGTCAGCGACCGAGGTGGTCTGACAGTGTTGAAAGAAAATGAGTTCCGATCGTCTCCTAGCCCTCAGAGACAGATTCTCACCCTCCCCTTCTTCCTCTTCTTCCCGTCCTTACCGCCCGGTGATCCACGAGAGATGCCGGGTAGACTATGAGCGCATAGCTAGCCGTCCAGTTATCGCACCACGTTTTCTGGACGTGTCGGCTTTTGATTGCCTAGGGTTAGATGGTGACCTTAGGAGGATGATTGCTACTGTTGGGCTGGATCAGTTTACTGAGATCCGAGCCCCAGCCTATTTGGAGCCGACCTTAGAGTTTGTTAGCTCCTTCTCCTACCTTCCCACAGACCAGTCTGTGAAGTACCGGTTGATGAACCGGAACTTCATAGTTCCTTTAGAGGTTTGGAGAGAGATTTTCGGCTTTTCTGAGCCCACCGCCACTGATTTCCCCTCCCGATCCGTAGCTAGGGAGTTCTGGGGGCAGATTGCCCATATTACCGAGCATGCAGACAGATGGCGCCCTGGAGATTCCAGGGAGAAGGTCATCTTCCACCCAACCTTCAGACTAGCCCATAGGATATTTAGCGAGACACTTCTGGCGCGTACTGAGACGCCCCAGAAGATCCGACAGGGGGAGCTCTTCAGCCTCTACTGCATGGTCACAGGAGGTTTCCCAGACTTTGGCTTGATCTTGGCAGAGGACCTGCACAGGATCAAGGCCAAGGCGAAGGGAGACATTTGTTGCGGAGGTCTAGTCACCCATATTGCTACCTATCACGGGATGGACCTCAGTGTATGTACGATGGTGGCGGCTCCGAAGCCGCTTGGATTACAGGAGATGATCACACGGAGGATTTTGGTTCCCCGTGGTTTGACCACTCCATATGTTGCTATGCCTTGGGAGCGGACTGCACCACAGGGGATTCGCTGGTCTGCACAGTTCACAGTCTTCGATCCACACTACTGGCAGACGGCTTGGGCTCCACTGATGGAGGATCATAGAGAGGCAGCAGCTGCCCCGGCTGAGGAGGAGGAGGATGACGACGACGAGAGAGATGGTGGAGTCCCGATGGATACAGGGACGGATACTGCAGGTACGAGTGCACCACCGATCATTGACTTGGATGATGAGGAGGATACTGAGCCAATGCTTGCTGCACCACCTGCTAGATCTGCTAGGCGTCGGACACGCCGTCATAGAGACACAGAGGCTCATCGTCGGATCGATGATCTGACTGACCAGATGATAGAGTCGCAACAGAATGTGAAATCTCTCGAATCTACTCCAAAGTAAATCTTTAATCCATGGCTATGCTTCCTGGATGTAGCTCCAAATGACTCATGACTCCTTTTGCTCCTTTTTGATGCAAAACGTATCAAATTACGTGCAATTACAACAAAACTAGGTGTAGACCTCGATTCTCGCAAAGGTAGATGAAATGGTAGTAAAATCACATAATGCACATACAAACATGCAGATTATGAAAGATAAAACGTCCAAACAAACCCCAAAATATAGACTATAATTCATGCTATCACTTTCTTACAATCCACGTTACAACCCGAAGTTGCTAGAAATGGTCTCCCGAGAATGATAGGAATGGGATAATCTGCGGGAATGTCAAGCACAACAAAGTCTATAGGTATGTAGAAGTTACCTAACTTGATGAGAACGTCTTCCAAAATACCGACGGGACGGGTAATGGAGCGATCCGCCATGTATAACGTCATTTTCACCGGCTTGGGCTTTCCAAGTCCGACTTTCTCACATAGCTCCAGCGGAATGATGCTCACGTTGGCCCCTAGATCACGTAATGCATCATAAGTGACATCTCCAACTTGAATGGGGATGCAAAATGAACCGGGATCTCTTAATTTAGGTGGCATATTCTCCTTCATGATTTGAATGGGCTCCGAAGATCTAGATGTCATCCTTACTTCACCAAAGTCCTCCAGCTTCCTCTTCCTTGATAAGATCTCTTTCAGAAACTTCCCATAGGCGGGCATCCCTAAAATAACATCAAGGAAAGGGATGTTAATATGTAGTTTATTCATAAGGTCAAGAAACTTACCAAAGTGCTTGTCTAGATGTGTCCTCGTCCTTGACCGAGGGAATGGAAGTGCTGGTTTATAAGCAGGACGTGGAAAATAAACTTCAGATTTATCTTTCGCTTTCTGGGGCTCCATCTCGGTTGGCACCTCGACCGAGGTGTTCCTCGTCTGATCTTGGTCCGAGGTGTTCCTCATCTGGTCAGGCATCGACCGAGGTACTAGGTCTGCAGTCTTCAATCCACTGCGTGTTGTAATTGCCATGATCTGCCCTTTAGGGTTGCTCTCTGTCCTTGATGGTTGCTTCCTTGGATCTCTTGGCACTTCATTCACCTTGTTGAAGAATTGTTGCTCTAAGGCTTTTTGTGCTTTCAAAAATGAATTCATCGATGTCTCCATAGCGTTGAGCTTGATCAAAATTGCCTCCAGCACAACATCTGGCTTCTTTGGTGACTGGGACGAACTTGATGCAGGATCTTGGCTTCTCAATGAGGTAAAAGAAGAAGAGGGGGCATGAAGAGCATTTTCAGCATGAGAATAAGGGTTACCGGAATTTTGTTTATTAGATCTCCAATTGTTGTTGTTGGAGTTTCCGTTGATGTAATTGTTGTTCCGCGGCCCTTGATAGTTGTTTCTTCCTTGGTAGCCACCATCTTGCTCCTTTGTTTGATCTACTAAAAGCTCCTTCAATGCTTTCACTTCATTGCTAAGCGAGGTGAGTTGAGCTTCATTTGATGATGTGTCCTGGAAACTAACTCTTCTTGCTCCACCTTCAACTCTTTGATGGGAGTACTTCTCCATGTGTAAAGCTTGCTTTTCAATGAAATCCCAAGCTTCATCTATCGACATATTCATGAAGGTGCCGGCGGAAAGTAATTGGAGCTTGAATTGAGTATCTCCATCCAAACCCTTGAAGTATATCGCCAACAACTCGATCTTTGGAATCCCATGATGTGGGAAATCCAACAAAAGGTCCTTAAATCTCTCCCATGACTTGGACAAACTCTCTTTGTCCTTCAAAATAAATGCATTTATCTTGCCCCTCAAGCGGTCTTAGAAGGGGGGGGGACTTAGTAAGAAACTCCGTTGTCATCTCTTCCCAAGTCTTGATTTTTCCGGCTGGAAGAGATCGATACCAAGCAAGTGCCTTGTCTTTCAAAGAGAAGTAGAAAGGCCTTAACTTGTAGTTGTTATTCTCCACTTTTGAAGGTTCAAAGTCTCCATCAGAATCTCATAATTTTGCAAGTGCTGATGCGGAGACTCTCTCTCCAAACCTCCAAATTGACATTGTCGGATCATGGTTAGAACTTGCGGTTGAAGTTCATAATCATGCTCAGCTGGATCACCAATGTTGACTCCTGGATGCCTGACTTGTTGATTGGGGTTCATCCTCTGTCCTAGGGTTCGTGGAACTCCTACAAAAAGAACATCTCAGACTGGAATCCGAGGTGGTGGGTGTGTCTCGGCCGAGGCAGCTAGGACTGGGTCTTGCCTCGATCAAGGATCTGGGATCGGTCGAGGTAGAAACTGGGCCCTTAGAGTGGCCATATCAACTTCAATTCCTTTTGTTCTTGCCCGAGTCTCGTCTCTCTCTCGCTGCAATTCTTCCTTACTAAGGCGTAGTTGTTCCAATGCCTTCTTCAATTTGGTTTCAAGATCGCGATTGTCTTGATCGGCTATCTTAGCTTCTTTCAATCTTCTCTTGTAGGTCTTTTCTGGTTCGGGATCGTAAGGAACGATTTCCTTTCCAGCACGAGTTCTTCGCATAAACCTAAGGAAAGATCCTGCGAAAACACTCAAGTAAAGTGGTCAAAAGCAACAAGGGCAATAGCCCCAAAAGATAACCGAACCCGAACTTGGTCTAGACCAAGTCCTTGGCAACGACGCCAAAAACTTATTCGCTCCAAAAGGTGTGTGCAAGCTTTAATATTTATAACCCAAGAAGTATGCTTTAACAATATGCGAACCCGCAATGTACGAATCAATTGTAATAAAAGCAAGAATTTCATGGGTCGATCACAAGGACTATGATGAAACAAAGATCGGTAATTTAGGTTGTCAAATAACCACAAGCAACAAATCAAAGCAATCAAAGATGATATAAAAGTCACATAAAGAAAATGAGGATTCTAGAGATTAAAGCATCCAGTTGTGGTTCCGACTCAAGATCTCAAAAGATAACGTGGACAAAGCTGAGGTTTGCAAAGGGAAGGTGTTACTAAAGTGAGAATAGATCACCGGGTAAGTCTCACTACTCACTATCCTAAACCAAAGATCCTCTCACCGGGTAAGTCTCAAGGTACTAAGGAAAGGAACTATAATCTCAAACCAACACACCACCCAAGGGGATAGAATCAACCTTTACCGGGTAAGTCTCAGGCTAACTCTCAAAGATGGGATGAAGGCACACTCAAACCCCAATAAAGGATAAACCTTTATTACCTACACTCATGATCTTGGGTAAACCAACAAAGGAATCACCGGGTAAGTCTCATCCTAGACTTGCGTGAACCAGGAAAGGTATAACAAGGATATGATTTGGAAAACTGAAACTCTCAACTCAGATAAGGTTCAGGAAATGTTCACCTCGTTCAGTTATATTCCATCCCGGCCGAGATGTTCAATGACTGACCGAGGTGTTCTACGGTTAAGGCAAAGGCTCGAGCTTTCAGGGTCCACTGGGGTTAAGATCATTCTATCATCGTCTTTTCCACAACTTTCAGCCAATCACCCTAGAATCGCATAAAGAACTTAGCCAACAATCATCATGATAATAATAATGAAATTTATAAGAAAGGAATCAATATTCAAACAAGAAAACCTTAACACAAAGGTCTCAATAAATGAATCAAACAAAACAACAAACAATCAAACTGCGTTCCTTAATCACAACCAAAAAGACAAAAAATCAAAACAAACTAAGAAAATCTTACAACTTCCTTCAAATCCTTCAACCTTCCTTCAAAACTAACTTCCTTCAACCTTCCAAACTTCCTTCAACTTCTGATCTAGAGATACGCAGCTCCGAGATCTTCCTGAATCTGAGATTCGGAGATCCGAAAATGATCCGTAGATGGCTGAATTGCAGAAAATTCAACCCTTTATATAGGAGAATTATCTTCCAAAGATAAGATATCTTTAAAAAATAATTTCCTTATAATATATCTTTATATCTTCCAAAATATATCAGGCAAAAAGATATCTTCCTTCCAGAAATCCAACAAAAAATATATGATATTCACTTTCCAAAAATAGAAGATCTCAACCAAAAATAAAGATCTCATGTCCCGCCATCAGTTTGCATCGGTCCAAACACTCCTCAAGATCACCTCGGTCGAGGTGATACTGTAGCTGACCGAGGTGAGTCTCAGCTGAATGTAAATCTCTCTAATTTGGTCCAAAACCAATCCTCTAAATCATTTCCATGCTTCTTGAGATCTTCTTATAATTCCTCAATGCTCCAAAATATAGCTCCAATGACTCCTTAGCTTCCTTACTTCCATTTCGGTCCAAAACGTTCCATTTTTCCTACAATTACAATGAAACTAGGTGTAGACCTCGATTCCGGCAAAGGTAGACAAAACAACAATATAATCAAAGAATATACATTCATACATGCAGATTTATGAAGATAAAACATCTAAACCAATCCCAAAATATAGACTATAATACATGTTATCAATGGTTGTGAGGTTGTGGGCTAGGATATGCGTATCCTAGTATAGAGTGGTTACCATGAGATTGTTGAGACTAGGCATGTTTATCCTAGTATGTGTTATGGGTTATGATCTTGTGATATCATTGGGTCTAGAAGTCTAAGGAATTCTAGCTCATGTTGAGTGTGATGTGAGAATGAGGGATTCTAGGATGCGGTCCTAGAATGAGAGTCAAATGATCTTGCGTAGACCATTTGTGTAGAAGTCTTAGACTTTTTGAGTTGAGCGAGTTGAGCGAGTTGTTGATATAGTTATCTTCTTGTGAGCAGGTTGTGGACCCCTTCCCAAGGGAAGCGAGCGTGTTGTGAGTTGAGTGTGGCGATAAGGTAAGTCTCCGGACTTACTTAGCTCGTATTCTATGTATTGGATTCGTCGCATATTTGGTGGTGTTTGTTTCATTGCTTTCGTTATAACAATTAAACCGGAATTAAGATTACCAACCTTATGTTTATTTTGGCCCAAGTGTATGATAACGGGCGGTGACAACTTGTCTAGCTCTTGTGTAGAGCTAGGAGGTTCGTGGCGACTAGCCCGTGCTGATAGACGGTCGGATGCATCGGTACCATTTCATGCCGGTAAGTGGGGACCAGGGCGAGTTTCGGGAGATTCTCATGTCACAAAAGAAGTTGAATTAGAATGGGATAAGACCTAATAATAAAAAGATAATAATCGAACTTGTGTGTTTTGAGCATGTTATATGTTATGTTGAGGTATGTGTGTATGTGTCTTCACCTTGCTTCTAATGTTGCGAATATGAGCTAACGGTTTTATACCGATTGTTGTAGATTGCCTTGCAGGTTAGGAATGCGGCTGAGAGATTTGGAAGAGTGGCCAGCCGGGGTTCCGTACATTTTAGGAGTGGCTTTTTGGTTGGAGTCGAGTTTGTATTTTGCTCATGTATGTTGTATGTTGCGTGTGTGGCGTTTGGCCTTTGGTATTGTTTATCGGCTGAAGTCGTTCGTTTAATTGTTTCTAGGTTTCATTACATTGCATAAAAATGTATTTTGTTTTGGCCTTTATTTGTGTCTTGTTGCAAGATCCGGTGAAATTGTTGTCAGGCTAAGGGTCGGGACCCATTGTGAGGTCTCGCCCGTGGCATTCTCGAGTCCCACGGATTCGGGGTGTTACAGTACACGCACCAAGGGTATGTACAACCATTCAACCATAAGGTGGAGATATTGTTCGCTCCAAACGGTGTGTGCAAGCTTTAAATTTATAACCCTAGACGTAAGCTTAAAACAAGGATGCGAACCCGTAGTGTACGGGTCAATCGTAGTAAAAAGCAAGGAATTCCAAGGGTCGATCAAAGGGACTTAGTGAAACAAAGTCCAGTTACGGTATGCTTATGTAAATACTAACCACAAGAGCAATTAACACAATCAAAGATGAATAAGAAGTCAATAAAGCAAACATGCAATTCTAGGGATTAAAGCATCTAGTTGTGGTTTCAACTCAAGATCTAAAGATAAGCGGACAAAGCTGAGGTTTTTTGCATAGGGAAGGTGTTACTAAAGTGGAATAGATCACCGGGTAAGTCTCACTACTCACTAATCCTAAACCGTAACTCCTATTACCGGGTAAGTCTCAAGGAATTAAGATAAAGAACTATAACCTCAAACTAACACACCATCTAAGGGAATAGAATCAACCTTTGCCGGGTAAGTCTCAGGCTAACTCACAAAGATGGGATGGAAGCACACTCAAACCCCAATAAAGGATAAACCTTTATTACCTACACTTATAATCGTTGGTAAACAAACTAAGAAATTACCGGGTAAGTCTCATCCTAAGCTTGCATTGAACCAGGAAAGGTGTAATAAGAATAGGATTTGGCAAACTCCAACACTTAACTCTCAGTTTCGGATCAGATAAGTCACCTCGGTCAGCCAAATTCCACCCCGGCCGAGATGTTCATCGACTGAGCGAGATGCTTGGGGTTAAGGCTAAAGACTCGAACTTTCAGGGTCCTACTAGAATCTAAGATTATTCTATCATTGTTTTTCCCACAACCTTTAGCCAATCACCCTAAAATCACACAAAGAGATTAGCCACTCATCATCATGAAAGTATTAATCAAATATATGGGATGAGGGTGAATATTTGAACAAGAAGAATTTAATGAAAAGACTTCAATAACTGAATCAAATATCACAACAAAGCGTTCCTTGGATATAAATCCAACAACCAAGACAACAAGGAAGAGAATCTAAGGTAATCTTACAAGAAAACCTTCCAAAAGCTATAAAAGCTACAATCTTCAATCTTCCTTCAACCTTCAAAAAGGTTCTTCAAATCTCCCAACTGGAGTATGGCTGCTGTTGTGTATAAACCCTGATCGGTGGTATAGCATGATGTTGGATTTGTGGAAATCCAACCCTTTTTATAGGAAAATAACCCTCCAAAGATAAGATATCTTAGAAGAGATCTTTTCCCATAAATATAGGTAAAATATATGATCTAGCATATCTTCTTCCTTCCAGGAGCCAAGCCCAAAAATATAAGATCTCTTTCCAAAGATAAAAGATCTCAGCCAAGAATAAAATATTCTCGCCGCGTCCTAGGTATTCGCCTCGGTCGAGTCGGCTTCTCTGGATCACCTCGGTCGAGATGAATCTGTGGTCAACCGAGGTGAGTCACAACTGAATGTGAAATCTCTCAAAACTGGTCCAAAGTGAATCTTTAATCCATGGCTATGCTTCCTGGATGGTTCCTTATGTTCCTCAATGTAGCTCCAATGACTCCGTAGCTCCTTTTGCTCCTTTTTGATGCAAAACGTGCCATTTTACCTACGATTACAACAAAACTAGGTGTAGACCTCGATTCCCGCAAAGGTAGATGAAATGGTTATATAATCACATATTATACATACAAACATGCAGATTATTGAAGATAAAATGTCCAAACAAACCCCAAAATATAGACTATAATTCATGCTATCAAAATACCCCATACTTAGCCCTTGCTTGTCCCCAAGCAAGTTCCGCATATAGAAGACAAGATAGAATGGATTATAAGTCAAGAAAATCAATGAAAAGTCTTTCAAAAACATTTTTATGGTGTGCAACTATCATAGGTCACTCTAAGAGAATACTTCATGGAATTTAAAATCAAAACATGTTCAAAACATTTTATAAATATAAGAAAGTTGTTCATCTTTGCATAAAATCATAGAATGCATAATAAGTCATAATTATCAAAATTAATCATGTATAATCCAGTTTAAACCACTAAGTCAATCAACAAGCTCAAGGTCTCAAGGGCTTCCCAAAAGAAAGGTCAAGAAACGTGTAGGGTAGGGATGTATGTAATGTGGTGTTAGAATCCGGGAAAAGGATGAACTTCACTTTCACTTTGACTTGCAACATCTTCCACCAATAAGCTTTGCTTATTTCACACTTTTTCTTTTTACTTTACTTTTTGGGATGCATGGACAGAGGTGCACAATAACCGAAGTCTAGGAAATCAGCAATCATCAATTTCTTGAGATGCATCAAACCCTTGATGCACATACCATGACCCGTTAGGAATATCGCTCAATCCGATTTTGGCAAGACACAAACACCCGGCTATGTGAATGGT
This sequence comes from Fagopyrum esculentum, assembly GCA_033239045.1. Lineage (NCBI taxonomy): Eukaryota > Viridiplantae > Streptophyta > Magnoliopsida > Caryophyllales > Polygonaceae > Fagopyrum > Fagopyrum esculentum. Next base: position 104,609,880 of record BSUD01000007.1, on the reverse strand, counting down.
GCCGAGTTACTCATCTTCATGATTGACTTCCCCAAACCTATTATTACTTTCTAACACTTTCACTTCCAGCCACTTCTCAACTTTAACTTCACTTGCTTTCGCCACTTCGCTTGCTTCCAAATTCCCGGATAGGTAAAGGGAGGCAAAATGTATATGAGGGGCTAAGCATGATCAAGAAGAAGAAGAAGAGAGAAGAATGAATTGCCTTGGTCTTTCCAAGAAGAAAGTGAAAGAACTCATAATGTGGTGTCAACCTTCAAATTCAACATAATTTGGATAAAAACAAAGTATTAAACATGCCAATAATTTCAAACAAAGCATTTAGCAACTTAAACATATTATAAAACCTTTCAAACACATAAAGAATTTAAAACCAGTCAGTAAGCAAGATCTTCACTGAGATCACATCCAGATAAGTAACACAAAAATCGTTTTCGAAAACTCTCAGTTAACCCACCTCGGTCGAGGTGTTCTTAGGTCAACCGAGGTGAAACACCTCGTATGGTCAGAACTCCACCGGTCGAGGTCAAATTTTTTTTTTTAAACCATTTTTTTTTTCAGTTTTGACGTTTTTCTCAATCAAATAACCTGTAAGTATGCATGCAATCTTAGATAAACATATAAATACAGAAGTGAAGCATAAATATAAATATCCGGTCAATAGAGTCATACATCAAAGTCAAATAATACATCAAATACCCCATACTTGGGACACACTGTCCCAATGGGTCAAAATAAGTCTAAAGGATAAAAATACTCACCGGATAATAAGCTGAACTGCATAAAAATAATAAAGAAAATCCTGCAGCTCTCAGTAGTCACGATCCGGTGGTGGTGGTGGTGGCACGTACGGATACTGGGTCGGGTCGAACGGATAGCCCATGATGTGCTCGAACTGAATCTGGGCCATCATGTGCTGGTAGTGCTGCCGCTCCTGCATCTCGCGGATATCCAGTGACAAAGCAGCATATGAATCAATAACCTGATCCGTCAGGTCATCGATCCGTCTGTGAGCATCTGGATCCCTGTGTCGGCGTGTCCTACGCCTAGCAGGTCTCATTGGAGAAGTAGCAGGTGCAGGCTCAGTGTCCTCCTCATCTAGATCTATAACTGGAGGTGCGCTCGTCCCTGCAGTATCTGTCCCTGTATCCATCGGGACTCCACCCTCTCTCTCATCAACTGTCTCCTCATCATCAGCCTCCTCCTCAGCTGGGGCAGCTGCTGCCTCTCTATAATCCTCCATCAGTGGAGCCCAAGCGGTCTGCCAATAATGTGGGTCATAAACAGTGAACTGGGCAGACCACCTGATCCCCTGTGGCGCAGTCAGCTCCCATGGCATAGCCACGTACGGAGTAGTCAAACCTCGGGGAACTAGAATCCGTCGAGTGATCATCTCCTGCAATCCAAGCGGCTTGGCAGCCGCCACCATCGTGCAAGCACTGAGATCCATGTCCTGATAGATAGCTATATGGGTGACAAGCCCTCCGCAGCAGATATCTCCCTTCCCCTTGGCCTTGATCCTGTGCAGATCCTCTGCCAGCATCAAGCCAAAGTTCGGGATACCCCCAATAACCATGCAGTATAAAATGAAAAGCTCTCCCTGTCGGATCTTCTGGGGCGTCTCAGTATGCGCCAGAAGCATCTCACTGAAGATCCGGTGGGCTAACCTAAAGGCTAGGTGGAAGATGACCCTCTCCTTGGAATCTCTAGGGCGCCATCTATCTGCGTGCTCAACAATATGGGCAATCTGCCCCCAAAACTCCCTAGCTACTGATCGAGACGGGAAGTCAACAGCGGTGGGCTTCGGAAAGCCAAAGATATCTCTCCAGTACTCAAGTGGCACTAAGAAGTTCCGGTTCATCAACCGGTACTTCACAGATTGCTCTGTGGGAAGGTAGGTGAAGGAGCTAACGAACTCTAGGGTCGGCTCCAAGTAGGATGGGGCTCGGATCTCAGTAAACTGATTCAGACCAACTGTGGAAATCATCCTCCTAAGGTCTCCGTCTACCTGGAGGCAATCAAAAGCAGACACGTCCAGGAAGCGTGGTGTAATCACTAGACGGCCGGAAATACGCTCATAATCCACCCGGTGTCGCTCATGGATCACCGGGCGGTAAGGTCGGGAAGAAGAGGAAGAAGGGGAAGGTGAGGATCTATCCCTGAGGGCAAGGCGGCGGTCAGAACTCATTTTCAGAAAATCAAACTGTCAGGTCACCTCGGTCGACTGACAATACTCAAGAATCACCTCGGCCGAGGCACAGCTCGACTGGACCGAGGCGGAAAACTGGGTTCTAATTCCTTCTGGAAATTCAGTTCTTTTCCCCCAAAATCACTACAACTGCTTCCTATGGGGTACTTAAGTCTTTCCTCAACAAATGCAAGGGCAACCAAAGCCCAAATCGAAGCGAAACGGAGAGGTTAGGGTTTCGGTTCGTGTTACCTCATTTCGACTGAATCGGTTTGATTCTCTTGCAGATCGATGTTGCACTGGGATCCTCTTAGTCTTAGTCGCAGTTTGGAGACAGAAATCTTCGAAAACAAGCAAGAAACGAAGGAGGCGAGGTGAACTGTCGCCGCGGTCGAGGAGAAAGAGTAAAGTGAGGAGAGAGAAATCTTCCGCCTTTTATACCCTTTTCTGGACTGCTGTCACCTCGGTCGAGATGGTCTCGATTGGACCGAGGTGGTAAGGACCGAGGTGGTTCTTCAAAAAACCCTAGTCGCCTCGGTTGCTCAAGAATGATCTCGGTCGAGGTGCTCTGATAGCAACCGAGATGCCTCAGTCAAACTCCGTCTTCTCAAATTCTCGAACTTCTGTCCTTCCAGTTATGCTCCTTCCTTAGATGTCTCCCGTTATCTGTCTAGAATGCCAAAACAAAACAAAGCAAAGCAAAAGCAAAAACTATCTAAGCTAGACTAGAAAAAGGGAAAAGAAAGCAATACCTTGGGTTGCCTCCCAAGAAGCGCTTGGTTTAAGGTCGCTAGTTGGACCATAATGCGTCTCTCAAATGTGATGGGAGGTGCCCTCACCCCATACTTCACCTCCATCGTGGGGTGAAGTAAGTAAATCTATCAAACGCTCCAACAAGTGTAAGTGCTCATCGGGGAATGAATCGTCTATGGGCGGGTCGTCCTTCTCACGTGAAGATGCAGGTAGCCGGCTGAGGTGATCCGCAACAGAATTCTCGGATCCCTTCTTATCGCGGATCTCTAGGTCAAACTCTTGAAGCAAGAGAATCCATCGAATAAGGCGTGGCTTGGCATCTTTCTTGGCCAACAAGTAACGAATGGCTGCATGGTCGGTGTAGACAATGACTTTCGCTCCTACTAAATAGGAACGAAACTTCTCGAAAGCATATACAACCGTCAATAACTCCTTCTCGGTAGTAGCGTAGTTGCGTTGTGCTACATCTAGCGTCTTGCTAGCATAGTAAATGGCGGTGGTCCGTCCATCCTTCTTCTGTCCAAGCACCGCTCCTACGGCTACATCACTAGCATCGCACATGATCTCAAAGGGCAAGGTCCAATCCGGAGGTTGGATCATAGGAGCGGAGATCAACGCTTCCTTAATCCTGTAAAAAGCATCAAGGCACTCCTGCGAAAGCTCAAAAACAACATCTTTATTCAAGAGGTTAGTTAGAGGTTTAGAAATCTTAGAGAAGTCCTTGATGAATCTCCTGTAGAAACCTGCATGCCCGAGAAAACTCCTCACACCTTTAATAGAACAAGGGGGAGGGAGTTTCTCAATAGTCTCGATCTTAGCGCGATCAACCTCAATGCCTCGATTAGAAACGAGGTGTCCTAGCACAATGCCTTCATTAACCATAAAATGACACTTCTCCCAATTCAAAACAAGATTAGTGTCTTCACATCTTTTAAGTACTAAAGAAAGGTTAGATAGGCAATCATCAAAAGAGGAACCATATACAAAAAAATCATCCATAAATACCTCCATGATCTCCTCTATGTACTCGGAAAAGATAGCCATCATGCATCGCTAGAAGGTAGCGGGTGCATTGCACAATCCAAATGGCATCCTCCTATAAGCAAATGTCCCCCATGGACAAGTGAAAGTGATCTTCTCTTGATCATCCGGATGGATAGGAATCTGGAAGAATCCACTATAACCGTCTAAGTAGCAAAAGTGTGAATGTTGGGCCAACCGCTCGAGCATTTGATCAATGAAGGGAAGTGGAAAATGGTCCTTCCGTGTGGCCGTGTTCAGCTTCCTATAATCAATGCAAACCCTCCAGCCCGTAACGGTCCTAGTTGGGATCAACTCGTTGTTCTTATTCGTCACAACGGTCATCCCTCCTTTCTTCGGAACTACATGCACCGGGCTAACCTACTTGCTGTCCGAGATAGGATAAATAATACCTGCATCCAACAACTTAAGAATTTCCTTCTTCACAACCTCTTTCATGATCGGATTTAACCGTTTTGAGGTTCCCGTGAAGTCTTATGATTGTCCTCCATTAGAATTCTATGCATGCAGAAAGAAGGTTTAATGCCAATAAGATCATCCGTTGTATAACCTATAGCCTTTTGATGCTTTCTCAGGACATGCATTAATTTAGACAATTCAGATTCAGAAAGGGACGCACTAACAATAACGGGATAAGTAGAATCCGGTCAAAGAAAGACATACCTCAAGTGACTAGGGAGTTGTTTAAGCTCCACAACTGGGGGTGTTTTCTGAGGGGATCCTTGCTTCCTCCTTCCAGTGGAATGGATTCAGAAACTGGACTTTCGGAAGTCTCAGTTGAAATCGTCTCGCCATCGACCTCGGTCGAGGCACAGAGGCGTTGACCGAGATGTTCTTCAGTCGCCTCGCTCAGTCCAGAAAGTGCCTCAGTCGAGGTACTGCAACTGGAACTGGAGATCTTCGTCTCCTGGGTTAGCTTCTCAGTTTTAGCTCCTGGATACTCTTCCAGTACCTTTAAGCTCCGTATATCTGCATCGTAAGAAGCATCTATACCTTCCTCCATTAAACTGAAGCTAATAACTCTTTCGAGTGGATCTTAATAAGGATAGAGCTCACCAATTCTCTTGATTCTTCTTCATCGTAGATGTTGAAGATATCATCAGTTACCTGCTCCCCTTTCATGGTTGCAAGTAGTGCGAACTCCACTTCATCGCCGCCAACGTTGAATTTCAACTTGGCGTTCTTGCAATCCACGTTGCAACCCGAAGTTGCTAGAAATGGCCTCCCGAGAATAATAGGAACAGGATAATCTGCAGGAATGTCAAGTACAACAAAATCTATAGGTAGATAGAAGTTACCTAACTTGACCGGAACGTCCTCCAAGATGCCCACGGGATGGGTGATGGAGCAATCCGCCATATAAAGTCGAATCTTGATCGGCTTGGGCTCTCCAAGTCCGATCTTCACACATAGCTCCAGCGGAATGATGCTCACGCTGGCTCCTAGATCATAAAGGGCTTCACAAGTGACATCCCCAACTTGAATGGGAATGCAAAATGAGCCGGGATCTCTCAACTTAGGTGGCATCTTCTCCTTCATGATTTGAATAAGCTCCGAGGATTTAGATGTCATCCTAACTTCACCAAAGTCTTCCAGTTTCCTTTTCCTTGATAGGATCTCCTTAAAGAACTTCTCATAGGCGGGCATTCCTAGAATAGCATCAAGGAAAGGAATGTTAATATGCAGTTTATTCATCAAGTCAAGGAACTTATCAAAGTGCTTGTCTAGATGTGCTATGGCCCTTGACTGGGGGAATGGAAGTGGTGGTTTGTATGCAGGAGGTGGAACATAGACTTCAGTTTTCCCTTCCGCTTTCTGTGGCTCCACCTCGGTTGGCATCTCAGTCGAAGTGTTCTTCGACTGCATCTGGACCGAGGTGGTCTTCGTCGGTATTGGCACCGACTGAGGCACTGAATCTGCAGTTTTCAGTCCACTCCTCGTAGTTATGGCCATGATCTGGCCCTTAGGGTTGCTTTCCGTCCTTGCTGGAAGCTTCCTTGGATCTCTTGGCGCTTCATTCGCCCTACTTGCAAGTTGTTGTTCAAAGGCTTTTTGGGCCTTCGAAAATGAAGTCATAGAAGTCTCCATAGCACTAAGCTTGATCAAGATAGCCTCCAAAACTACGTCTTTCTTTTCTGGCTGAGACAAACTTGATCCTTGCCCCTGGCTTTTCAATGGAGTAGAAGAAGAAGAAGAAGGGGAAGAGAGGAAAGGGTTAGAGGAATCGTTAGAGTTGGAGTTTGAATGATTGTTACCAGAATTTTGGTTGTTCGCCCTCCAGTTGTTGCTATTGGATTCTCTATTGTTGTTGTTGTTGTAATTGTTGTTCCGGGAACCGTTGTTGTTATTACGGTATCCGTTGTTGTTGTTCCTTTGCCCTTGCTCTTCCTTCTTGGTTTGAGCAACCAAGAGTTCCTTCAATTGCTTCACGTCATTCTTCAAAGACGTGAGTTGATTGTTGTTGGGCTGAGTTTCTTGGAAGTTAACTCTTTTAACTCCACCTTCAGCCCCTTGGTGGGTGTACTTATCCATATGCAAGGCTTGCTTCTCGATGAAGTCCCAAGCCTCGTCAATCGCCATGTCCATAAAGGTACAGGCGGAGAGTAGTTGGAGGTTGAACTGGGTGCTTCCGTCCAGTCCCTTGAAGTATATCTCCAATAACTCTAACTTTGGAATCCCATGATGTGGGCAATCCAAAAGAACGTCCTTGAACCGCTCCCATGACTTGGACAAGCTCTCCTTGTCCTTCATAATGAAAGCGTTGATCTTCCCTCTCATTTCAGCGGTCTTTGAGGGGGGAAAGAATTTTGTCAAGAATTCCGTGGTCATCTCCTCCCATGTGCTGATTTTTCCTGGAGGAAGAGATTGATACCAAGTAAGAGCTTTATCTTTTAAAGAAAAGTAAAAAGGTCTTAGCTTGTAGTTGTTATTTTCAATCCTTGAAGATCTCAAGGTTTCCATCAAGATCTCATAGTTTTGAAGATGTTGATGTGGTGATTCCTTCTCCAGCCCTCCGAACTGGCATTGGCGAATCATGGATAGAACTTGCGGTCGAAGTTCATAGTCATGGTCCGCTGAATCTCCTAGGTTAACTCCTGGACGCCTCAGTTGTTGATTAGGGTCCATCCTTTGACCTAGGGTTTGTGGGATTCCTGCAAGAAGAACATCTCGGACTGGCATCCGAGGTGGAAGTATCTCGGCCGGGGCGTTAGGTGCTGGGACCTGCCTCGGTCGAGGGTCAGCAACTGGGACCTGCCTCGGTCTAGCATCGGGAACTGGGTCTTCCCTCGGTCGAAGTAGAATCTGGTCTCGTATGACCGCCATTTCTGCTTCGATTGCTTCAGTTTTGGTGCGAGTTTCTTCCTTCTCTTGCCTTAGTTCTTCCCTGCTGAGGCGTAGCAGCTCTAACGCCTCTTTCAACTCGGCCTCAAGATCGCGGTTGTCTTGTTGGGCCATCTTCGCTTCTCTTAAGCGTCGCTTGTATGTCTTTTCTGGTTCGGGATCGTAAGGAACGATTTTCTTCCCAGTGCGGGTTCTTCGCATAAACCTAAGAAAGAACCTGCAAAAGTCACTCAAGTAGAGTGGTTAGTAGACACGGGGGCAAGTGCCCCTAGAGCAAACCGTACCGGCTCGTCTAGACCAAGTCCCCGGCAACGGCGCCAAAAACTTGTTTGCTCCAAACGGTGTGTGCAAGCTTTAAATTTATAACCCTAGACGTAAGCTTAAAACAAGGATACGAACCCGCAATGTACGGGTCAATCGTAGTAAAAAGCAAGGAATTCCAGGGGTCGATCACAGGGACTTAGTGAAACAAAGTCCAGTTACGGTATGCTTATGTAAATACTAACCACAAGAGAAATTAACACAATCAAAGATGAATAAGAAGTCAATAAAGCAAACATGCAATTCTAGGGATTAAAGCATCTAGTTGTGGTTCCAACTCAAGATCTAAAGATAAGCGGACAAAGCTGAGGTTTTTTGCATAGGGAAGGTGTTACTAAAGTGGAATAGATCACCGGGTAAGTCTCACTACTCACTAATCCTAAACCGTAACTCCTATTACCGGGTAAGTCTCAAGGAATTAAGATAAAGAACTATAACCTCAAACTAACACACCATCTAAGGGAATAGAATCAACCTTTACCGGGTAAGTCTCAGGCTAACTCACAAAGATGGGATGGAAGCACACTCAAACCCCAATAAAGGATAAACCTTTATTACCTACACTTATGATCGTTGGTAAACAAACTAAGGAATTACCGGATAAGTCTCATCCTAAGCTTGCATTGAACCAGGAAAGGTGTAATAAGAATAGGATTTGGCAAACTCCAACACTTAACTCTCAGTTTCGGATCAGATAAGTCACCTCGGTCAGCCAAATTCCACCCCGGCCGAGATGTTCATCGACTGAGCGAGATGCTTGGGGTTAAGGCTAAAGACTCGAACTTTCAGGGTCCTACTGGAATCTAAGATTATTCTATCATTGTTTTTCCCACAACCTTCAGCCAATCACCCTAGAATCACACAAAGAGATTAGCCACTCATCATCATGAAAGTATTAATCAAATATATGGGAAGAGGGTGAATATTTGAACAAGAAGAATTTAATGAAAAGACTTCAATAATTGAATCAAATATCACAACAAAGCGTTCCTTGGATATAAATCCAACAAGCAAGACAACAAGGAAGAGAATCTAAGGTAATCTTACAAGAAAACCTTCCAAAAGCTATAAAAGCTACAATCTTCAATCTTCCTTCAACCTTCAAAAAGGTTCTTCAAATCTCCCAACTGGAGTATGGCTGCTGTTGTGTATAAACCCTGATCGGTGGTATAGCATGATGTTGGATTTGTGGAAATCCAACCCTTTTTATAGGAAAATAACCCTCCAAAGATAAGATATCTTAGAAGAGATCTTTTCCCAAAAATAAAGGTAAAATATATGATCTAGCATATCTTCTTCCTTCCAGGAGCCAAGCCCAAAAATATAAGATCTCTTTCCAAAGATAAAAGATCTCAGCCAAGAATAAAATATTCTCGCCGCGTCCTAGGTATTTGCCTCGGTCGAGTCGGCTTCTCTGGATCACCTAGGTCGAGATGAATATGTGGTCAACCGAGGTGAGTCACAACTGAATGTGAAATCTCTCAAAACTGGTCCAAAGTGAATCTTTAATCCATGGCTATGCTTCCTAGATGGTTCCTTATGTTCCTCAATGTAGCTCCAATGACTCCGTAGCTCCTTTTGCTCCTTTTTGATGCAAAACGTGCCATTTTACCTACGATTACAACAAAACTAGGTGTAGACCTCGATTCCCGCAAAGGTAGATGAATGGTAATATAATCACATATTATACATACAAACATGCAAATTATTGAAGATAAAACCTCCAAACAAACCCCAAAATATAGACTATAATTCATGCTATCAGATATGTAGGGGCTTTTAGAATAATTGGAATGAATGGTTTGTAATTTTCACCCGACTATATCAAATGGATTGTTTTGCAACAAATGTTGTTTTTAACAACAAACTAGTTTAGTGTCCGCATCTTGTGCAAGTTTTGTCTGAATAAAAAATATTATATTTTCACTTTTATATCTCATGTATTGGATACTAATCTATTAAAACATTTTTTTATTAACTGATATAACTAATATGTTAGGATTAAATTATAATTTTTTTGATAAATAAAAATGACATAATTGAAAATTTGTGACAAAGATTATTGTTAGAGTGTTATATTTATACCTCAATATATTATCAGTTTTACTAAAAAAATATTAAGAAAAGCGATGGAGAGTGGACTTTGATTATCAATGACATCGGTTACTTATATAAAGCTAGATAAACAAATTTTGGCTTAATTATAAATTTAAAAATGTGTAAATCTGGTTAGAAGATTTGCGTGAGATTTTTTCAACAAAGTCGATTTATAGTAGATTAATTTGTTAGTTTTGATTGGTAGATAAGTGATTTTTTCAAAAAAAAAAATTGACGTGGCATGATGACAGTTTTTGTAAATCAGCCAACGACGTAAAACTAAAACTAAAAATTAACCAACGATGTAAAAGTAAAAATAATATAGATCTTTTTATACAATAAATCTTTTAACGATATTTCCCTTTGTGTTAGTAGGAAAATTCAAGAATGGGATAATGTCAACAAGAAAACTCAAACCCATAATAAAATAAACCAACAACGTAAAACTAAAAATATCAAGTGGATTAAACTAGAAGAGAAATTTGTGAAGTTTAATTTTGATAGTTCAAAACGGGATATGGTGATGGTGTTTTCGGGTATGTCATTCATGATTTCTATGCTAATACTATTGTTTCAATATGGTAATTGTGGGCTCACCTCTTCCTTGATTGCTCAAGTCATAATCCTTAAATTCAGCATCTTAAGGCAATTGAATTGGGGTTTGATTCGGTTGAAGTTGAAGGAGATAACTTCACAATTTTAAACTCCATTAGTAATATTTCAAAATCTCCTTGGGAAATTGATATGATTATATATGATATTTTTTTATTTTTTTTAATTTTGTGCAATTTCAAATTCAACATATTTTTAGGAAAACATTGGCTTTGTGGACAAACTCGCTAAGATGGACCATGATTTTTCCTTTGCTAATGAACCCATTCCTCTTGATGTTGAAGTTGTGATGTGGGGTTGAGGCCGTAGTTCCCGATCTACATTGAAGTCCAAAAAAAACGTCAACAGAAGCAAAACTCGGTGCAAAAATCGGTGCAAACCTCGGGCAAGATTCCTTAATTTTAAGGCCGAGATTCATAAAAACTCAGAGAACGAGAATGCAAATGTTATGGATGATAATGGTAATATTACAGAAGATGATAACGGATGAAATTGATGGAAAATATATGTAACATTCGGAATTTTTTATTCCGGGTGTTGAGCGGTTTATCGACCTTCCCGCAAGCGCGGAGTGCTGAGCGTCGGGTTTTATTCCAAAATCTCGTTCCGACCTCTCGTTTTTCACATTTGCTTTTGGACCCCTCGGTTCCTAACGTAACTTGGAGGGACGAGTCAACTAACCCTTGAGCTTCCTCTTTTGTGGCAGCCTTCATTCCTTCTATCTCTCCTTTCCCATTTCTCTCGTTCACGTAAGATTGCTCCTTCTTGCTCCTCTCCTCTCTTGGGCTTCACCTTCTTCTTTGGCCTCACGTGGCACTTCCATCTATGAGGTGTGAGATGCTCCTATTGGATTCGAGATGGAGATAGAGGATCCTAGCCAAGCTATTGTAGGTAATCTTCTTCTTCCCCCTTCATCTTCTCCTTCTTCTTCAATCTTCAATGGTGGAAGCCATAGCTTCATCTTGTTTTCTTTTCTTTGGCTTGCATGTGATTGGGATCAAGTTTGGGATGTCCTGTGTGATGTTGTGGTGTGTGGAGAACATCTATGATGGAGAAAGGAAGCTAGGAGGCATCAAAACATCAAGGATCCACCGAAGAAAACCATCGGAATTGAATTTGTTGTTAGACCACAGGGGCGGCCAACCTGAGCCGCAGGGGTGGCCAGCCCAGGCCGTAGGGGCGGCCAGACCAGGCCACAGAGGCAGCCAACCCAGGACCCAGGGGCGGCTGATGGTTTTGTCAGCCCTCCTTTGCGGTCTTCTTTCCCCTTTCGCGGCTGTTCTTCCTCCTTCCGATCCCGTGCCTTTGCTTGGTGAGTTCCCTACCTTGAGTATATATTCTTAGATGATCTTAGAGTGTGTTAATGATAGAAGCATGCTAGGTTTGGACCTATGATAGTTGAAATGCCATGTAGTGGCTTGTGGACCTTAGGCGAGTATGGAGAGGTTGTGTTCGCCCAAAAGCGTGCATGCTAATAAGTTTTAATGTAAAAAACTGAAACAAAAGCAAGCGAACCCGCAGTGTACGGATCGGCGTAGTTAAGCAAGTATTCCAGAGTATCGAACTCAGGGATTTGGTTAGCCAAATTCAGTTTCGATATAATCGAGCAAGTAAAAGTATAAAAGCTTTGCAAATATTGGGGAAAACATCAATCCTAAAGATCCAGGTATCCAATTGCGGCAATCGATTCAAGATATACTATAGATATAAGGACATAGTTGAGATTACAAAGGTATAACTAATGTAAGGTTATGTACGGTGAAGTTCCAAAACCCTATATGTCTCACCCAAGGACACTCTCTATAAAGGTTGTTGAGGCTGCAGTATAGAAAGGATGAAAGGATAAGAATTAATCTCAAATACCCATGCCCAAACCCAAGGAATCAAAGATAGGATAAAACGGTTAAGGTTGTGACACTCGAAACCGAAATAGAGGATGTTGAGTCTCACTACTACCTAGAAAAGGCAAGCCAAGGCTAGGTTAAAGCAAATCTTTAACTTTGGATTAAAGCAAAAGCAAAAGTCGTAAAACATAGGAAATCACGGCTAGATCTTGAAGAACCATGGCCGTGGAAATCAAGAACAGACCGTGATTTAGGGTGTCAACGATGTTTCTCACACTGTCCAATCAAGTTACGATCGATCTATCATTATCTAAGCCACAACTATCAGCCCTTCACCTTAGAATTGTTAAAGGGTTTTAGCCAATAACCGTCATGATGCTATCAAAAATCAATTTAAGAAGAAAGAAAGATGAAAACCCTCGAAAACTCAATAAACAATCACAATCAATCTCGAATCCGAATAACAAAGGAAGTATGTTTATGAATTTAGAAAATGGAATAAGAAATCCTCACAATGATCTAGAGAAACCACAAAGAACGGGATGTCAATCCGTTATCCAATGACAACCCTAGAATATCCGGAAGTACACAATCTCCGAAATCACGTCTCTCACAAATTTCCAATCCTCAAGGTTGAAATGAAACCCTAAGGCTACCGTCTCCAAAGCTCTCCGAGGGTGTAAGCGAAGGTCCTCGAAACTCTCTTCTCCAGCCTTCTTATAGGCGAAAATAGGGTTAGGAGAAAGTCCAATGACGTTGCTGACGTGGCAAATATGACATGTCACAAAATTATGGAAATCACGGTCATGAACAACTTTCCACGGCCGTGGTTTAGGCCGTGTAACTTTCTGTTGTGCTTCAAACTCAGTTCCACGATCCAATTGTCAAATCCACGGCCGTAATTTAGAGTGTGGTTCCTCAAATCCTTGTCCACGACCGTAATTCAAGGCGTGGATTTCTAAAACTTTTGTTTTTGCCTTTGTTTCGTGACATTCTTCACTCATGCTCCTTCCTTAGCCTCTCCAAAGCATTTCCTTGCCATCAAGCATGATCAAATACTCCTTTCCTTCCTCATTTTGCCCCAATCCAAGCCTTTATTCACCTAAAAACAAAATGAAGCTAGTGTAGATCTCTATATTGACAAAGTGGGTGAATAAGCTCACAATTGCTTCAAACTCATATCTAAGAACACAATAAAGAGGGAAAAAACAACTAAAACAAGTGCCTAAAATATAGTCATATTTCATGCTAACAAAATACCCCATACTTGCCACTTGCTTGTCCCCAAGCAAGGTTTTCAAAAGCTTAAAACATATGGTAGAATGAAATATGAATGCAAAATAAAACAAAACAATCTTTTTGGTAATGTGCTTCTAATCAATAGATCATCCTCAAACCTTGCTTCATTCATCCTTGAAAACGTTCATACACATAAACCAAAATATACAAAGCAAAGGAACTTCATAAATTGCCTAAACTTCAAGACAAACATCATAACCTTCAAGCATTGTCAAAATCAAGCAAGTGAAACTTCAATTTAGATCACCAAGTCAAATAACACTCTTATGATCTCAAGGACTTTCAAGTAAGGCCAAGAATACGGAAAATGTGGGAAACTTGTAAAGGAATGTGGTGTATGAATCCGGGAAGAAGGAACAACACAAACTCTTTTGTTTTCACCACTTGAACTAACCACCAACTTAGAGCTTTGCTCTAGACTTTTTGCACATAATTTTTCGACTTTACTTTTGGAGTAAAGGACAGCGGTGCATAAAAACCAAAGCCTAGGAGATTGGCGTTTCTCAATTTCAAGATATCTCAAACCCTTGATGCACATACCATAATCCGCTAGGAATATCGCTCAATCCGACTTTGGCAAGACACAAACACCCGGCTATGTGAATGGTGCCGAGTTACTCATCGTCATGATTGACTTCCCCAAACCTATAATTTCCTACACTTTGAATTCAAACAATTGCTTTCATGGCCCTCCCACATCAAACATGCCAAAATCAACTCTTCCTAAATCCCGGATAGGTAAAGGAGGCAATTATTTTCATTGAGGGCTAAATGATCAAAGAAAGAAGTAAGAAAATAGAGGTGCCTTAATAATTTCATAAAGAAGTATAAGAACTTATATTGTAATTTCAACATTCGTTTCTCAATATGATTTAGGTAAAAACCCTCACATTATGAAACTTGCAATAAAGGATAAACAACATACTCAATCTCTTCACAATTCATGATTTAGTTCAAGCATACAATTGTCATCAAAAATTCATTCCACAAGTAGCTTTCATCATAGAAATCATCTCTAATCTTAGAAGCACAAAATCTTTTCAAAATTTTCAAATTTTATGGGTTTTTCAAAGCCTTTTTCATGCAATTTAATAATGAAACGCGTGACAATGAAAGGAAACATGCAAGTGTTCATAGTCATAAGCAAAGCAAAGTGAGTAGAGTTATTACAAACGATAGTCACACCCCACCCCATACTTGAAACATACATTGTCCTCAATGTTCAAGAGAAATAAAGAAAAGAAAAGAAACAAAGGAAACTCACTAATGGCGGTGGAGCGGCTCTAACCGGCGGTCATCTCATCATCATCACTAGGAAGGCGGTGGCGGGAATGGATAGAAGTCCGAGCTGAAGTTCCGCCCAAACTGTTGGCGGTAGACATCCCTCAAGATACGGGCATTCTCTTGGCGCTCTACGTCATGGGACTCTTGTCGGACCTCCAAGTCTCCTACTCTCCTTGAAAGATCATCCGCCCAACCTAGATGTTGTGAATACCAAGGTGGCGGCTGGCTATACCATGAAGGTGTGTCCTGAGGAGGGGTCGGTGCTACCGGTGGATGATCATACCATGGAGGAGGAGCTCTCATCCATGATGGCTGCTCTCCATACCAAGTGGGTGGAGTCTCCATCCAAGTCGGCCTCTCACTCACGCTAGCCCTGCGTGAAGAAGAGGAACCGGAAGGTCTAGAGGGTCGGGGAGATCACCTAGGTGGGTCCGGGAAGTCGGCCGGCTGGTCCAGAAATGTACCAAAATCATGCTCAGCACCTCCTACATCATGATCATCTCCTCCTTCCATCTCCTCATCATCGTCCCCAACTAGGACCTCATCCGGCACATATGGAGGCGCTACAAGTCTATTCGCATGCATGGATGCGAAGGTCTCCTTCCAGTTTTGGTGGCCTAGCATGATGGAGTATTCGGGAAGCCATGGGATACCTCTACCACCTCTCTCCTCCCATGGCATGGTTGCGGTAGGTGGAGCTTGGTGGCGGGAAAGATAATACCTCTAGTCATAAGCCCGTTGAGACCCAAAGGTCTCGCCGCTATCCTAGTATATGCGGAGTAGTCAATCCCCAATTGGTTGGCGATGTGAGTCACCATACCCCCATAACCTATGTTCCCGGCCTTTTTGTTCGTCAATTTGCTAATGGTGGAGGCAAGGAGGGTGGCACAGTTGGCGGATCTACCGGTAAGCATACAATAGAGGAGGAATAGTTCATCGGTTTTGATCTTTTGAGGGGTCTTGGTCCTAGGGAAAAGACACTTCGAAAGGACTCTATGAGCTATATTCAAGGCTAAATGGTAGATGAGCTTAGCCTTGGTGTCGGCCGGTTGCCAACGGTCTTCACTAGCATAAATCATGGCTATATCCTCCCAAAAATCCTTAGCATACACTCCGCTAGGAAACCTACCATTGAAGCTCTCATGAAACCCAAAGAATGCTCCAAACTGGATGATGGAGAACTCATAGTTTTGCTCCATTAGCCTAAAGGAGACCGTTCGGTTTACATGGCTATGCTCAAAGGAAGTCACAAACTCCCTTGTTATCTCCTCATAGGCATCCTCTCTAATAGCGGAGAAGACGATTAATCCGGCTCTATCCAAGAGCCAAGTCAAGTCATTCACAACATTAAGTGGCTCAAGCTCCTCTAGAACAAGGTATCGAGGTCTAATGATTGCCCTTTTCTCAATCCTTTCTAAGGCTCCTAGGTAATCCTCATGGATTGTTGGGATTCTAGGAGGTGGTGGTGATGGTGGTTCACTAGGAGGGGGTTAGGAAGAAGAGGAACTATCACCCTTTTTCTTTTTGTTCCTACTAGACTTCCTCCTGAACATTTTTCTGAGCAACAGAGAAAACCACGGTCTGTTCTTGGTAAACCACGGCCGTGGAAACGTACGGAGACCGTGGTTTTGGTCTGTCTATCTCAAATCACATCAAATCCACACAAAAATAAACAATCAATGTCCTAGACTAATTTCAATTCCAATTTCGTCCAGTTCTCCTAAATTCTTGCAAAGAAATTGAACCAAATTGACAAAGTAGAGAAAAGGGAGAAAAACCAAGGTTTTTGATTTTTCAAATCCAAATTCCTTCTCCACTGTGGATTGTTCACTTAGTTTGTTGCTTGGATCATGTAGATGATCGAAAATACTTCACTTTAGGCTCAAGAATCAGACTCCGAACGAGGAATTACGGGATGATGAAGGTGGTTGGCGATTCTGGGCGTGGTTTTGGGTGTGAAAGGGGTTTTGGTTGTGTTTTGTGAAGGAAGGTGGTTTATACAGTGGCCGTAAAATTTTTGAAAATCACGGTCACTCGGGGCATCCCACGGCCGTGGAAATGTACGGAACCCGTGATTTTTCTGATTTGTGTCAAATTTTTGGGAAATTACGGCCACCTGTTACTTCCATGACCGTGGTTTAGGGCGTGGAAGTCTCTGTTGTGTGCCAAAATCCAAGTCGTGAATTCCTTCCAACTTTTGCTTCTTTCCTTTGCCCATCCCTTATTCCTACATCCAAAAACATAACATATCGGGAGGTATCGAGGGAAAAACAAAGCAAAACAACTAAACTAAATTAATCTAAGAAAGAAAAACAAAAACACAAATGCAATACCTTGGGTTGCCTCCCAAGAAGCGCTTGTTTTGGGTCCGTAGCTAGATCGTTCCTGGGTTTATTCGAGGACAATCGGAGCGATTTCCTCAACTGGGAGCTCCGGTGAATACTTCTTAAGACGTTGGTCATTCACCTTGAAACTTCCGCTCTTTGCACCCCATACTTCAACTGCGCCATGGGGAAAAACACGTTTAATTAGATAAGGTCCAGTCCAACGAGATTTAAGCTTACCTGGAAAGAGCCGAAGTCTCGAATTGAAGAGGAGAACTTGATCTCATTTTTTTAGGTCCTTTGGAATGATATGCTTATCATGCCAACGTTTCGGCCTTTCTTTGTAAATCTTGGCGTTCTCATAGGCATTCAAGCGGAGTTCTTCGAGCTCATTAAGGTCCAAGAGGCTCTTCTCGCCCGCTTCCTTCATGCTGAAGTTCAACCACTTCACAACCCAGTACGCTTTGTGTTCTAGCTTAACCGGGAGATGACAAGACTTCCCATACACAAGATTGTATGGTGTTGTACCTGTGGGAGTCTTGTATGCAGTCCTATACGCCCATAACGCATCATCTAGTTTCAAAGACCAATCCTTCCTTGTCTTTGACACCGTCTTCTCAAGGATGCCCTTGATCTCCCTATTCAAAATTTCCACTTGCCCACTTGTTTGTGGGTGATAGGGAGTGACGATCTTGTGAGTCACCCCATACTTAGCTAGTAGAGCTTCGAATCGTCGGGCAATGAAGTGTGAACCTCCGTCACTAATGATAGTCCTTGGTGTCCCAAACCTTGGGAAAATAGTTCTATTAAAGAACTTAACAACAACCATGGCATCATTAGTTGGAGAGGCAATAGCTTCAACCCATCTCGAAACATAATCTATAGCTAGAAGTATGTATTGGTTTCCACAAGATGATGGGAAAGGTCCCATGAAGTCTACTCCCCATACGTCGAAGATTTCCACCTCCTGAATGTTATTGAGAGGCATCCCGTTTCTCCTAGAAATATTTCCTGTTCTTTGACAAGCATCGCAACAAGAAAAAAAGGTTTGCACATCCTTAAATAAAGTAGGCCAAAAGAATCCGGATTGCAATACCTTGACGCTAGTTTTATTGGAACTAGCGTGTCCTTCATAAGGTAGTGAATGACAATGACGAATGACGCTTTGCATTTCGTCTTCCGACACACATCTTCTAATGATGCCGTCAAGACCTCTCTTGAAGAGTAGAGGTTCATTCCAAAAGTATTGCGGACGTCCTTAAAGAACTTCTTCCTTTGTGCATAGGATAATCCGGGTGGTATTTCCTGACAAACCAAGTAATTTACAAAATCAGCAAACCAAGGTTCGTTACCTCTAGATATATTGTCGATGCACTCCTCTATGATGTGTAAGTGCTCATCCGGTAAGGAGTCATCTATGAGTAGATCGTCGTCTTCAATGTGTGGTAGGCGACTCAAATGATCCGCAACAGAATTTTCTGAGCCTTTCTTGTCGCGGATCTCTCGATCGAATTCTTGTAGGAGAAGAATCCATCTAATTAGCCTCGGTTTCACGTCCTTCTTGGTGAGTAAATACCAGATTGCTGAATGGTCTGTGTATACAATCACCTTCGCACCTACAAGATAAGAACGAAACTTTTCAAATGTATATACAATAGCTAAAAATTCTTTTTCAGTTGTGGCGTAGTTGAGCTGCACTTCATCTAGCGCCTTGCTAACGTAATAGATAGCATGGGTTCGGCCTTCCTTCTTTTTCCCCAACACAGCTCCAACAGCTACGTCACTTGCGTCACACATAACTTCAAACGGGAGATTCCAGTCCGGAGGTTGGATAATCGGGGCTGAGATAAGAGCTTCCCGGATCTTATAGAAAGCATCTAAATAATCCTGCGAAAAGTCAAAAACTGCATCCTTCATCAATAGATTAGTTAGCGGTTTCGAAATCTTAGAAAAGTCTTTGATAAATCTCCTATAAAATCCAGTATGTTCTAGAAAAATTCTTATCCCCTTCACCGAAGATGGAGGAGGAAGTTTCTCTATAGTCTCTATCTTTGCCTTGTCTACTTCGATCCCTCTACTAGAGATCAAGTGTCCTAGTACAATGCCTTCCCTAACCATGAATTGACACTTCTCCCAATTAAGAACTAGGTTAGTGTCTTCACAGCGTTGCAACACAACAGAAAGGTTAGAAAGACAATTATCGAATGAGGAATCATAAACAAAAAAATCGTCCATTAAAACCTCCATGATTTCCTCAATATACTCAGAGAAAATGGCCATCATGCACCTTTGAAAGGTGGCTGGGGCGTTGCAAAGCCCGAATGGTATCCTTCTATATGCAAACGTACCCCACGGGCACGTGAATGTGGTCTTCTCTTGATCGTCCGGATGGATCGGAATTTGGAAGAACCCACTATAACCGTCAAGATAACAGAAATAAGAGTGTTGTGCTAACCTCTCAAGCATTTGGTCTATGAATGGTAGCGGGAAGTGATCCTTCTTTGTTGCATTGTTCAACTTGCGGTAATCAATGCACATTCTCCATCCCGTCATGGTTCTTGTAGGAATGAGCTCATTGTTCTTGTTAGTGATAATCGTCATTCCTCCTTTCTTCGGGACAACTTGAACAGGGCTCACCCACTTGCTATCGGAGATACATATAGATGATACATGCGTCAAGTAACTTAAGAATTTCCTTCTTGACAACCTCCTTCATGATCGGATTTAACCGTCTTTGAGGTTGTCTTGAAGGCTTAAAATCTTCCTCCATTAGAATCTTGTGCATGCATAATGATGGTTTAATTCCTACAAGATCCTCTATTGTATAACCTAAGGCCTTTTTATGTTTCCTTAAAATAGCCATTAGTTTCTCATGTTCATCTTCACTTAAATCGGAACTAACAATTACGGGAAAAGTAGAATTAGTTCCAAGAAATGTATACCGAAGATGTGTGGGAAGTGGCTTCAATTCCATTGTTATTGATGCCTTTGATGAGTCTTGAGGTGTGTCCGACGCTTCCTTCGAAGTCTCTAAGGGTGTAGGAGTGATGGAAGAAGACTCAAGAGCATTTGTGGAAAGAACGGAATTGTTCTCAGAAATTCCCAAAATTACGGCACCACTGTTACTTCCACGACCGTGGTTTAGGGCGTGGATCTCAATTACGGCACCACTGTTACTTCCACGGTCGTGGTTTAGACCGTGTAACTTACTGTTGCTCTCAAGATAGCAGTTTATGGGCAGTTTGGGTGAAACCACGGCCGTGGAATAGCACGACTACCCGTGGTTCCTCACGTTTTCTGAGCCATCGTAAAGTTTTCAAACTCTTGTTCTTGCACTTCCTTTAGATCTTTTAAGGATTCAATCTCATCATTGCAATCCTCTTCCTCTCCTTTTTCCATGATGCTCATGGTTATTACCTTTTTGCAATGGATCCTTGAATAGAAT
Organism: Fagopyrum esculentum; assembly: GCA_033239045.1. NCBI lineage: Eukaryota > Viridiplantae > Streptophyta > Magnoliopsida > Caryophyllales > Polygonaceae > Fagopyrum > Fagopyrum esculentum. The sequence goes on along the minus strand of BSUD01000007.1, from coordinate 104,589,330 downwards.
CGAGCTCACTTCTTCTCTAGACGCTTCTTCGTCATAGATGTTAAACATATCCTCTCCAAGAGCTGACTCTTTCACCAAAGTTGAGAGAACAAACTCAACCTTCTCTTCTCCTATGTCAAAGGCTAGTCTATCATTCTTGCAATCCACCATACAACCGGATGTTGCAAGAAACGGTCTTCCGAGTATGATCAGAACCGGACAATCTGCAGGAATGTCAAGCACAACAAAATCTATTGGAATGTAAATGTTCGCTCCAAACCGTGTGTGCAAGCTTTAAATTTATATCCCAAGAAATATGCTTAAAACAAGGATGCGAACCCGCAGTGTACGGATCAATTATAGTAAAAAGCAAGAATTTCAGGGGTCGATCTCAAGGACTTAGGTGAAACTAAGCAAGAACTGGTTGTCAAATATTGCAAATAACCACAAAAGCAATTAAATCAATCAAAGATGATAATAAGGTCAAATAAGGGGAAAATGCAGATTCTAGGGATTAAAGCATCTAGTTGTGGTTCCGACTCAAGATCTCAAAGGATAACGCAGACAAAGCTGAGGTTTTGCAAAGGGAAGGTGTTTCTAAAGTGGGAATAGATTACCGGGTAAGTCTCACTACTCACTATCCCAAACCAAAGTTCCTATTACCGGGTAAGTCTCAAGGTATTAAGGAAAAGAACTATAATCTCAAACCAACACACCAGCTAAGGGAATATAATCAACCTTTACCGGGTAAGTCTCAGGCTAACTCACAAAGATGGGATGAAGGCACACTCAAACCCCAATAAAGGATAAACCTTTATTACCTACACTTATGATCATGGGTAAACAAACTAAGGAATCACCGGGTAAGTCTCATCCTAGGCTTGCATTGAACCAGGAAAGGTGTAATAAGAATAGGATTTGGCAAACTAGAACACTTAACTCTCAGTTTCGGATCAGAAAAGGTCACCTCGTTCAGCCAAGTTCCACCTCGGTCGAGATGTTCATCGACTGAGCGAGATGTTCTAGGGTTAAGGTTAAAGACTCGAGCTTTCAGGATCCTGCTGGGATTAAGATCATTCTATCATCGTCTTTCCCACAACTTTCAGCCAATCACCCTAGAATCGAACAAGAAATTTAGCCACTCATCATCATGAAAACAATAATCGAATATAAGGGAAATGAATGAATATTCGAACAAGTAAACCTTAAGAAAAAGGCCTCAATAACTGAATCGAATAATAACAAATCAGCGTTCCTTAGATCATAAATCGAACAAGACAATAAATCAAAGGGAATCTAAGAAAATCTTACAAACTCCCTCTAAAGCTAATTCCAAACTATCAATCCTTCCTTGATTGATCTTCAATATTCCTTCCTCCCTTCAAAGCTTCCAGAAAATCTCCGATTTGTTGTGTGTAAAATATCGTGTAGAGGATCGCTGATCCAAAGATCCGATGATGGCTGAATTGTGGAAAATCCAACCCTTTATATAGGAGAATTATTTTCCAAAGATAAAAATATCTTACAAAGATAATTTCCTAGAAAATATATCCATAGCTCTAAAATAGATCTCCCAAAAATATAAGATATCTTCTTCCCAAAAATAAAAGATCTCAGCCCAAAAATATGATCTCGCCGGGGGCAGGGTGTTCGCCTCGGTCGGGACGCTCCTCAAGATCACCTCGGTCGAGATGACACCTCGGTCTAGGTGATACCTCGGTCTAGGTGACACTGTAGTTGACCGAGGTGAATCTCAACTGAATGTGAAATCTCTCAAATCTAGTCCAAAGTAAATCTTCTTCATCATTTCCATGCTTCATGAGTTCTTCCTTAAGCTTCAGAATGTAGCTCCAATGACTCCTTAGCTCCGTAGCTCCATTTTAGTCCAAAACGTGCCATTTTACCTATGATTACAATGAAACTTGGTGTAGACCTTGATTCCCGTAAAGGTAGATGAAACAATAATATAATCACATAATATACATCCGTACATGCAGATTTATGAAGATAAAATGTCTAAACAAGTCCCAAAATAGAGACTATAATACATGCTGTCAGTAAAACTTACCGAGCTTGGCTGGGACGTCTTTAATGATACCGACGGGACGAGTTATGGATCGATCCGCCATGTATAACATCATCTTCACCGGTTTAGGTTCGCCTAAACCGACCTTCCTATACAAAGCAAGCGGGATGATGCTAACGCTTGCTCCCAAGTCACAAAGAGCGTCACATGTGACTTCTCCTACTCCAATTGAAATGCAAAATAACCCCGGATCTCTCAGCTTTAGTGGCATCTTTTCCGTCATTGTTTTGATGAGTTCCGAAGATTCCGAACTCATCTTGACTTCTCCAAAGTCTTCTAGGTCCCTCTTGTTAGAGAGGAGCTCTTTCAAGAACTTCTCGTAAGCGGGCATACCTACAATAGCATCAATGAAAGGTATATTAATGTGCAGTTTGCTCATTAGTTCAATGAACTTACCGAATTGCTTGTCTAGACGTGCTCTTGCTCTAGATTACGGGAATGGTAGAGGAGGTTTATAAGCTGGAGGAGGAACATAGACATCTTCCTTCTCCTTCCCTTTTTCTTTCTTCTTCTCGGCTGGAACTTCCACAAACTTAGGTTGCGGGTCGGTAGTTGTCACACCGCTCCTAGTTGTGATAGCCATCACCCTTCCTTTCGGGTTATCCTCCGTCTTTCCGGGAAGCTTTCCATGATCTCTAGGAACTTCTCCGACCTTGCTGAATACTTGGTTTTCTAAAGCTTTGTGAGCTTTATCAACCGAAGTTATGTAACTCTCCAATCCTTGGAGCTTTCCTAAGATCGTCTCCAACATAGGATCGGGCTTCTCCTTCTCCGTCTTGCTCGATCCATTTGATGTTTGCTCCTGGCTTTTCAAAGGAGTAGAAGAAGAAGGAGTTGTTAAAGCTTTTTCAGCATGTGAATAAGGATTACCTGGATTTTGTTGGTTGGATCTCCAATTGTTGTTGTTGGAGTTCCTATTGTTATTATTCCAGTTGTTGTTCTGGTAGTCATCCTATTCCCTTGGTTGTTATCTCTTCCCATATAGTTGGCCTCTTGCTCTTTCGCCTTTTGAAGGCTAGTTTTTATGACTTCCTTCAACTCTTTGATCTCATTGTTGAGGGAGAATATTTGAGTTTGTGCAGCTTGTGTTAGCTTAGCTCCCGGATCCCCCTGATTCCGGCTATTAGGATCCACCTTCCGGTGGGAATACTTCTCAATCACTTGGGCTTGCTTCTCAATGAAGTCCCAAGCGTCATCTTCTCTCATGTCCATGAATGTACCACAAGAGAGAGATTGGAGATTGAATTATATTTCCACATCCAACCCCTTGTAGTAGATCTCCAACAATTCCAACTTTGAAATGCCATGATGTGGGCAATCCAATAAGAGATCCTGAAACCTTTTCCAAGATTGAAACAAACTTTCATTAGGTTTCATAGAAAATGCATTAATCTTACCTCTCAACTCCGTTGTTTTGGATGGCGGAAAGAACTTTGTGAGGAACTCCGAAGATAGATCCTCCCATGTGTTAAGCCTTCCAACTGGAAGAGCTTGATACCAAGATAGAGCCTTGTCCTTCAAATAAAAAAAGAATGGCTTGATATTGTAGTTGTTGTTGGTAGCCCTCTTCGGCTTCAATGTCTTCATGAGAATCTCAAAATTCTGGAAATGTTGGTCTGGAGATTCAGCACTAGTTCCACCAAAGTGACTTTTGCGAACCATGGTGATAACTTGCGGGCTAAAACTGAATTCCTGGATGTCCTCAGCTCCGAAATTCACACCTAGACGGTGTGGTTGCTCAATTGGACCCATTCTTTGCCCAAGAGTCCGTGGTTCATCCCCTTCATGAGCAACTCTCACATCTCCAGCGGGAATGCGAGGAACAACCGATGGTCTTGGGTTGTTACGAACGGGATGGATCACCGGATCAATGTCCTCAAGTGGTGGCATATCATCATCCTCATCGTCGGATGATTCAACTCTAATGGACTTAGTTGGTTTTTTGACCTTCTTCTTCTCAGCATCATTCATCTCCAACTTCATGTCCATCATCATAGCTTTGAGCTCATCCATTTGGAATTGATGACGCTCCAATTCTTCCATACGAGCCTTCTCACTCAACTTAAGTTGAATTTGAACTTCATCCAACTCCGCTTGGATGTTTCTCTCATTGTTTTCAGCCATTTTTTTTCTCTTTCAACTTTCTTCTCAAAGTTTTCTCAAGTTCTGGATCGAAAGGAACTAGATCTTTGGTAGATCTAGTCTTTCGCATATACCTAAAGAAGCTACAAATATCACTCACAAAGAGATATCAAATAACAAGAGTAAAGCTCCCAAGCTGGACAACCGAAAACCGGAATTGGCTTAGACCAAATCCCCGGCAACGGCGCCAAAAACTTGTTCGCCCAAAAGCGTGCGTGCTAATAAGTTTTAATGTATAAAACTGAAACAAAAGCAAGCGAACCCGCAGTGTACGGATCGGCGTAGTTAAGCAAGTATTCCAGATTATCGAACTCAGGGATTTGGTGAGCCAAATTCAGTTTCGATATAATCGAGCAAGTAAAAGTATAAAAGCTTTGCAAATATTGGGGAAAACATCAATCCTAAAGATCCAGGTATCCAATTGCGGCAATCGATTCAAGATATACTATAGATATAAGGACAGAGTTGAGATAGCAAAGGTATAACTAATGTAAGGTTATGTACGGTGAAGTTCCAAAGCCCTATATGTCTCACCCAAGGACACTCTCTATAAAGGTTGTTGAGGCTGCAGTATAGAAAGGATGAAAGGATAAGAATTAATCTCAAATACCCATGCCCAAACTCAAGGAATCAAAGATAGGCTAAAACGGTTAAGGTTGTGACACTCGAAACCGAAATAGAGGATGTTGAGTCTCACTACTACCTAGAAAAGGCAAGCCAAGGCTAGGTTAAAGCAAATCTTTAACTTTGGATTAAAGCAAAAGCAAAAGTCATAAAACAGAGGAAATCACGGCTAGATCTTGAAGAACCACGGCCGTGGAAATCAAGAACAGGCCGTGATTTAGGGTGTCGACGATGTTTCTCACACTCTCAGGTTCCAATCAAGTTACGATCGATCTATCATTATCTAAGCCACAACTATCAACCCTTCACATTAGAATTTCTAAAGGGTTTTAGCCAATAACCATCATCATGCTATCAAAAACCAAATTAAGAACAAAGAAAGATGAAAACCCTCAAAAACTCAATAAACAATCACAATCAATCTCGAATCCGAATAACAAAGGAAGTATGTTTATGAATTCAGAAAATGGAATAAGAAATCCTCACAATGATCTAGAGAAACCACAAAGAACGGGATGTCAATCCGTTCTCCAATGAAAACCCTAGAATATCCAGAAGTACACAATCTCCGAAATCACGTCTCTCACAAATTTCCAATCCTCAAGGTTGAAATGAAACTCTAAGGCTACCGTCTCCAAAGCTCTCCGAGGGTGTAAGCGAAGGTCCTCAAAACTCTCTTCTCCAGCCTTCTTATAGGTAAAAATAGGGTTACGAGAAAGCCTAATGACGTTGCTGACGTGGCAAATATGACATGTCACAAAATTATGGATATCACGGTCATGAACAACTTTCCACGGCCGTGGTTTAGGCCGTGTAACTTTCTGTTGTGCTTCAAACTCACTTCCACGATCCAATTGTCAAATCCACGGCCGTAATATAGAGCATGGTTCCTCAAATCCTTGTCCACGACCGTAATTCAGGGCGTGGATTTCCAAAACACTTGTTTTTGCCTTTGTTTCGTGACATTCTTAACTCATGCCCCTTCCTTAGCCTCTCCAAAGCATTTTCTTGCCATCAAGCATGATCAAATACTCCTTTCCTTCCTCATTTTGCTCCAATCTAAGCCTTTATTCACCTAAAAACAAAACGAAACTAGTGTAGATCTCTATATCGATAAAGTGGGTGAATAAGCTCACATTTGCTTCAAACTCATATCTAATAACACAATAAAAAGGGAAAAACAAGTAAAACAAGGGCCTAAAATATAGTCATATTTCATACTAACAGGTTGTTGGAATGTTCTAAGGGTTAAGGGTTGTATGTTTCTGAGTGGTACATGGGATGAGTGTAGGGTTGTCCTTGTGAGGCTTGTGAGGTTGAGATTGTAAGTTTATAGTTCTGAGCTTATGGTTGTTGCGATTATGGGCTAGGATATGCGTATCCTTGCATAGTGTTGCTACCGTTGTGATCATGGACACTAGGCATGTTATCCTAGTGGTGTTGTGAGTTATGATCTTGTGAGATCCGAGAGTTTAGAAGTCTTAGGACTTCTAACTTCTGTTGAGTTTGACGTGAGCATGATAGATTCTAGGATGCGATCCTAGAATTGAGAGTCAAATGGTCTTGCGTAGATCATTTGTATAGAAGTCTTAGACATCTATTGTGAGTGGGTTGTTTTTGATTTAGTTATCTTTTTGTGAGCAGGTTTTGGGCTTCCTCCCTAAGGAAGTGAGAGTGTTGTGAGTTGAGTATGGTGACGAGGTTAGTCTCCGGACTTACTTAGCTCATATTGTTTGTATTAGCGGTGATGTGTGTTTGGTGGTGTGTGTTTACCGTTTATGTTATAACAACGGAACCGGAAATAAGATTACTGACCTTTATTTTATTTTGGCCCAAGTGTATGATAACGGACGGTGACATCATCTGTCTAGCTCTTGCAAGAGTCTAGCAGGTTCTTGGCGACTAGCCGTGCTGGTTAGACGGTCGGAGGCATCCGTACCGTTCCATGCCGGAAATAGGGACCGAGGCGGGACCACGGTGGTCCCGTGTCACAAACTAAGTTGAATTAGAACGGGATATGACTTAATGATAATAAAGACAATAAACCGGAATGGTGTGCTTTTGAGTATATTGTGTGTTTATGATGATTTACTTGTGTTTGTGCCTTTCCCACTAATTCTTATGCTTCGAATATGAGCTAACGGTTTTATAACGAATGATGTAGATTGCCTTGAAGGTTAGGAATGCGTCCGAGAGATCCGGAAGGGTGGGCAGCCGGGGTCCGTACATTTTAGGAAGGATTTATGAGTTGGAGTTGAGTTGTGTTTTGTCCTTCGGTTATTGCGTTTTGTATGCCGTGTGTTTGGCGTTTGGTTTTGAGTTGTATCTCGGCTGAAGTTTGTTGTTGCTTTCTTTCGGGTTTCTTATCATTTGCATTAAAAATGATTTGCGGTTTTGCCTTTATTTGTGTCATGTTGGAAAGGTCCGGTAAAATTGTTGTCAAGCTAAGGGTCGGGACCCATTGTGAGGTCTCGCCCGTAACATTCCGATATCCCGCGGATTCGGGGTGTTACAAAAGTGGTATCAGAGCCCTAGGTTGACAACAATGGCACTCACAATCTTCTAAAGGTCGAATAAGGAATAAACAGAAACCCACGGGTTCTGAGTTTTCATTTTTAAAATCGCATGCATGAGTCGGGGTAGAATGTACGAACCACCACTCCTTCCGCGGATCTCGGCGGCTTAGTTTATTGGATTTTGATAAGTATATAAATAGATACGGATATGAGGTTTGTAGTTATGCATGATGGAATTGATGATGTGTATAGTGGTATATGTGGACGATTATATGTTTTAGACTTTGTATTGATATGATCGCATGTCGGATGTGTTATATTAGTAGAGATATGGACTTAGGACTTATATATTTATGTATATGTAGTCTTATACATATATAGGAGTGTATGGAGGTATCGGACCTAATAGAAAGATGATATTATGACATCATCACCTTTAAGACGATGATGTGGCTTGGGATAACGCTCATATGGGTTGGATTATGCTCAAGTATCGAGTCGGGCATTTCGTGCTAAGGAAAACCATGGCATTCTCGAATTCCTTTTTAAAGGATGTCGAAGAGGAGGATTGGAGACGGAGTAAATGAAGGACAACCAAGCAAAAGAAGAAAACGAGACAGCTTAAGAGAGTAACATGAAGATGTGGAAGTGATTACCAAAGGAGATAATTTATATAAGTTCTCCAAGAAGATGAGTGGACCACTAAAGATGCGAGTCAAGGAGGAGATGGGTGCGACCCCACAATGTTAGAGACGGTGTTCCATTACGAGAAGTAAAGCTTCTCTTAGACGCTCCTAAGCTTTGGAGTCCAGTTGTGAAGAATGATCGAACCCGGTATGAAAGATATACGATATCGTAAGTTAAGCTTACGAGGTACCGTTAAGTGAAGAGTCAAAATTACGAGAGTAATGAGAAGAATGGTATGGCAAGGATTCACGTAGAGTTGACCGATTTCCGTTATGACGATAAGACTAAGAAACGCCAAGGAGATAGAAGTGTGAGTAGACGTGACCCCGAGACGAGAAGTGATGCAACAAGGAGTTTTAGTTATGGAAGGACTCAAGGCAACGCCCAAGTGATACGCGAGTCGTTGTTGATTAATGTTGGAGCTTTTTGGAGAAGACATGCTTACAAGATGTTACGAGGTGCGGTTAAGCCTATGAAGGCGAGTTATACGGAACTCGAGGCCTAGAAGAGTATGGTTACGTATGGAAAAGGAAGAAAGCACGGAATGAGAAGTGAGCTAACGGAGTTGAGGTAGAGTACCCCAAGGAGGGTAGCCTTCATGAGAATAGTGACATGAAGAATTAGAGGATTGGTAAGTCGTTGACCTTAGAGAAGGTCAACCACAAGCTTATCGGTGATGACCGAGATTGCATAAACTTCGGAATACCTATTGAGAAGTTGTAGATGGGAGGTATAACCTCCAGTGGAGGTTATTAAGGAGCGGTAACAAAAGCTTGGAGTTTTCCCTATTGTTAGATGTCAATGGTAAGAAGTACATCAGCACAATCGTGATTTTCTTAAGCAATATAACGTTGAGCGGTTAAAGCAAGTGATGGTAATAGACCTCCCGGAGAGGGATGATAATGATCCTTTTTGCGATCTTTATAGGTCTCGAGTTTTGGCATATGGAGGAATGGCGCGGTCTAGAACCGTAAAGGTTTAAGCATATAAGGACGTAGTGGATCAAGAGGAAAGTGATGTTTCCTTAGTTGCTTTAAGTAAATGAGAAGATACGGAAAGCATATGCATGGTATTTCGTTCTTAAAGAACGAATGATAAGTTAACACAAACAAGAGATGAGTCAAAGTTGTTAGATTCACCCAAAGGGAGTCATGTAGGCTACGGTGTAAAACGAGGGACCGAAGCTACATTAGCGTTGTAAGCTTTAAGCTTAAGGTGTTGGTACCTGAGGGATCATGAGTCAGAAGTTTCCATGGTTGGAATGGAGAATTTTTCCGGCCCTTCCCTTAGGGCGTGCTGCTATGGGTTTCGAGGAAAGATACGAGTCGGGAAGTTGTACCTTGATTTCCAAGAGATGTGTATGGTAAACGACAAATAAGGGTATCTTCTTTGTAGTAGATGGCTCGTTAAGACTAGTCGCATGCGATTGCACTATTTGATTAGATCGACTTGGGGTTGAGATGTCACCAGATTTGGGTGGAGAGAAGAAAGGACCTTCGTAAGGCAGAATTCAGGGCCGATATGGTCACTACAAGTGTGGTGAAGCCATTTGAGATCACTATTGCGATTGATGACTTGGGAGTACATAGATGAGTATCCATCGGGTTTCGGAATCGATTTGCAAAAAGGTAACGTAATTTGTGGTGTTTTAGGCGGTTCTAGGGTGGACCTTAACCTAATGATTATAATGACAATATTGGTGCATGAGTTCCATAAATGATTCTTATGGTCAGATTTGATGATGCCTTGTTGTACTCTTAAAATTGAGAGGAGCGAGCTTGACATGGGACGAAAAGGATACCGGCTATGTAGGATAAGAGGATACACAGAGTTATCTAGGCTGGTTGGAACGTCCGAGGCAACCTCCTAAGAGACATAGCAGGTTGAGGATATCCAGTAGATCGGATGAGAACAAGGTGATAGTTCAGTAACACCTTGAAGGTATGTGGAGGAGATATGAAGCTTATAAGTTGGTGGGTCATAACGCCGAGTTGCGGGATGGTTTTGACATTTTCTTCCCTTCTGAAGAAGTCAATGGAATTGTGGGATCCGAGACGTATCCGTGGAGTTTTATTGGAAGTGGAAGAGGTAAGTAACCTCTAGTCCGTTTGCTTTTGCACCAACATTGAGTTATGGGGATTGTATGACATTATGGATACATCTAAGCGGGGCTTGAGATGTGCATGACGTAACAAGAGAGGTTTCGTGTGTACATAGATATTTGCAGGTATGTAAGAAGGATGACCGACTAAGGTTCGAAAGTTAGCCGCTTTAGGGCGTGTGCTTATCGTGATGTTGGTTTGGCTACGAAGTAACATGCCATGCATGTATGAACAATAAGATTATGATACATGTATGTAAACTCAGCAAGAGTGAGTACCCAACAGAGGCGATGGTTAGAGATGGTTATGGACTATAGTTGTAGATGGTCTTTTTATGACTTTGAAAAGGATCCGGGTTAGAAGGTACCGAGGGGAGACCCTATAGCTGCCTTTATGGGTTGATGGTTGTTAAGACCATGACGTGGGTAAGAGGTATCCGGTCTAAGGATATTCACATTAGCGAGACGGGCTTAAGGCCGAGGTGACTAAGTACATAACGTGGATTTGAACCATCGTTAGGTCAAGTTGAGCACCAAAAGACGTGAAAGAAGAGTCCAACCGCCGCGAGTTATGCAGTGGGGGTGGCGGGATACCTCCACAAAAGTTATCACCGGTTTGAAACCGGGTGATAGTGGTGATGAGTCGGGTCACATGGACCTACCGACGGAGACTACTTGTTTTTACACCCTATTTGGAAACAGGGCCGATGAGTCGGCTAGTTGGGGAGTCCTCAATGCGATAGCCAAATGTTTGGTATACCGAGTATCGTTATCTTGGATTGAGATGAGCGTTTCGTTTCGGGAATTTGTGGGTGGCAGGATCGTGCCACATAAGGGACCATATGCCTTTCATGACAGTTTCACCCTTGGATAATTGGTCGTATAAAGGACTTTGATGACAAGTCGATGCCATGTAGAGGGTATGTGTGCGAGTTAAGGGAGTAAAGGTAGACCTGATACCTTCCCTTGGGTTGAGTTATCGTAATGACAGTTGAGAGGTACCGTTATAAGGGCCTTGTTCGAAGCAAGTTATGGACGGAACTAGAGCACCTGGTGATGTTAGAATGTGTGAGTATATGTAAGTTTATCCCTGGGCAGATACGTGATGACCTCGCTTGAGTAGCGGTGGTCCAAAGGCAAATACTAGACAAGCTAAGTCGCGAGAAAGTATATACACAAAAAAGGTACGGACCTCTTAGGTTCGGATACGAGACGAGTCGAGTTAAGAGTAACATGGACACAGGGCATCATACGTGTTGGTCATTAGAAGGGAGTTGGGTTCCAATATATTACACCCTTTTTGGAGATCTTAGCGCGAGTTGGGAAGTGGTTTATCGGTTGGCATGGAAACCGAAAGGGAGAATGTTTATCAAGTTTTAGGTGTGACGGTCGAGGGAATACATGTATGACTCGAGTGATGTTGTTTGTTTCGTTTATTTAGTAGTAGACGAGGAGCCAATGAGGCTACCGGGAGGATGTGAGATAATATCTTTGTTGAAGTTTTTACGATGACCTAGTTACATCGAGTTGGCCGTTGTGTTAGATATTGTGTGCATGTGTGATTTTATGTGTTTGGTGCCCCAAGCGGGAATGTGTGTATGATTGGTTAGCTTTTGGCTTTTATGTGCTATGCGGTTCATGTTCGCTCAAAAGGTGTGTGCAAATAAGTTTTAAATTTATAAAACTAGAATAAAAGCAAGCGAACCCGCAATGTACGGATCGGCGTAGTTAAGCAAGTATTCCACAGTATCAAACTCAGGGATTTGGGGGATCAAATTCAGTTCACAAATTATCGAGCAATGAAAATAGAAGCTTTTGCAAATATTGGGGAAAACAGCAACCCTAAAGATCCAGGTATCTAATTGTGGCAATCGATTCAAGATATACTATAGGTATAAGGACAGAGTTGAGGTTTGCAAAGGTATACTAAGGTAAGGTAATGTACGGTGAAGTTCCAAAACCCTGTATGACTTATCTAAAGACACTCTCTATAAAGGTTGTTGAGGCTTCATTATAGAAAGGATCTAAAGACAAGAATTAATCTCAAATACCCAAACTTGTAACCCAAGGATCAAAACTAACTAAACCGATTAAGGTTGTGACACTCGAAATCGAAGTAGAGGTTGTTGAAGCTTCACTACTACCTAGAAAAGGGCAAACCTAGACTAGATTAAAGCTAATCTTTAACCTTGAATCAAAGCAAAAGCAAAGTTCGTAAACTGAGGTAAATCACGGGTAGATCTTGAGAATCATGGCCGTGGAAACCTAAGAACATACCGTGATTTAGGGTGTCGACGATATTTCTCTAACTCTCAGGGTCCAATCAATTTGCGATCGATCTATCATTATCCAAGCCACAACTATCAACCCTTCACCTTAGAATTGCTAAAGGGTTTTAGCCAATAACCATCATCATCAATTCAATAATCAAGTTTAAAGAGAAAATGGATGAAAACCTCAAAAACTCAATGACTATCAAATAACCAATCTCAAATCCAATAACAATTGTTTGTATTGAATGAATGCAAAAAAAAAAAAGGAATAGAAATCCTCACAACAATCTTAAGGAACAGTGAAGAACGGAGTGTCAATCCGTCTCCAAAGGTAAACCTAAGATAATCTCGAAGTACACAATCTCCAAAATACGTCCTTCTCCGAATCTTCCCTGTACGCAATAAAATCTTCAACCCTACCTCTCTTTGGGGATCCAAATCCTGGGGCTATCACCGTTCGCCTTTCAATGTTGAAGGCTTTCGAATATATGTAAGGATAAATCTAGGGTTTAAAGGTAAAACCCTAGAAATCTGGGTTGAAAAGAAGTCGAGTGCGCTGGTATCAGAAGATACTCTGGGCCGCGTCATAAGGTATCAGAAAATACTTTGACGCGTCAGACGGTATCAGAGAATACTTTGGGCCGCGTCCGAAGGTACCAGAAAATACTTTGCCGCGTCCTAAATTCCTTTTATGCTCCTTTTTGTCCCGCTTCAAGGCTTAATCCTTAAATGTGCCATCTTTGCTCCATAATTCGCCAAATTACCTACAAATACAATAAAACTCTGTGTAGACCTCTATTCTTACAAAGTAGGTGAATATAACCATAAATGTCATGAATGTATGTCTATGCATGCAAAATAAAGGGAAAATCTATATAAATACATGCCTAAAAATAGGTCATAATTCATGTCATCAGTTCACACGAGTATGTATGCACGCCTTGTGAGGTCTTGACGCAGCTACACGAGTGTGTGATGGTTATCGAGTTGAGTGTGGCATGTTTACGGCTTTGAGTGGTTACCGAGTTAGTTATGCCGAGATTTTACATTTTGCAAGTTTCGGGACGAAACTTGTTTTTAGGGGGATTAGTTGTAACATCCGGAATTTTTATTCCGAGTGTTGAGCGGTTTATCGACCTTCCCGCAGACACGAAGTGCTGAGCGTCAGGTTTTATTCCAAAATCTCGTTCCGACCTCTCGTTTTTCACCTGTGCTTTTGGAGCCCTCGGTTCCTAGCGTAAATTGTAGGATTGGGCCAGCTGACCCTTGAGCTTCCTCTTTTGTGGCAGTCTTCATTCCTTCTCTCTCTCCTTTCCCATTTCTCTCTTTCACGTAAGATTGCTCCTCTCCTCTCTTAGGCTTCACCTTCTTCTTTGGCCTCCCATGGCTCTTCCACCTATGAGGTGTGAGTTTCTCCTATTGAATTCGAGATGGAGATAGAGGATCCTAGCCAAGCTGTTGTATGTAATCTTCTTCTTCCCCCTTCATCTTCTCCTTCTTCCTCAAGCTTCAATGGTGGAAGCCATAGCTTCATCTTTTTTTCTTTCCTTTGGCTTGCATGTGATTGGGATCGAGTTTGGGATATCCTGTGTGATGTTGTGGTGTGTGGAGAACATCTATGGTGGAGCAAGAAAGCTAGGAGGCATCAACACATCAAGGATCCACCAAAGAAAACCATCGGAATAGACTCTGTTATTCGACCACAGGGGCGGCCAACCCAGGCCTCAGGGGCGGCTGATGGTTCTGTTAGCCCTCCTCTGCGGTCTTCTTTCCCCTTTCACGGTTGTTCTTCCTCCTTCCGATCCCGTGCCTTTGCTTGGTGAGTTCCCTACCTTGAGTATGTATTCTTAGATGATCCTAGAGTGTGTTGATGATAGAAGCATGCTAGGTTTGGACCTAGGATAGTTGGAAAGCCATGTAGTAGTCTGTGGACCTTAGGCGAGTATGGAGAGGTTGTTGGAATGTTCTAAGGGTTAAGGGTTGTATGTTTCTGAGTGGTACATGGGATGAGTGTAGGGCTGTCCTTGTGAGGCTTGTGAGGTTGAGATTGTAAGTTTATAGTTGTGAGCTTATGGTTGTTGCAATTATGGGCTAGGATATGCGTATCCTTGCATAGTGTTGCTACCGTTGTGATCATGGACACTAGGCATGTTATCCTAGTGGTGTTGTGAGTTATGATCTTGCGAGATCCGAGAGTTTAGAAGTCTTAGGACTTCTAGCTTTTGTTGAGTGTGACGTGAGCATGACAGATTCTAGGATGCGGTCCTAGAATTGAGAGTCAAATGGTCTTGCGTAGATCATTTGTATAGAAGTCTTAGACATCTATTGTGAGTGGGTTGTTGTTGTTTTAGTTATCTTTTTGTGAGCGGGTTTTGGGCTTCCTCCCTAAGGAAGCGAGAGTGTTGTGAGTTGAGTGTGGTGACGAGGTAAGTCTCCGGACTTACTTAGCTCGTATTCTTTGTATTAGCGTTGATGTGTGTTTGGTGGTGTGTGTTTACCGTTTATGTTATAAAAACAGAATCGGAAATACGATTACCGACCTTTATTTTATTTTGGCCCAAGTGTATGATTACGGGCGGTGACATCATTTGCCTAGCTCTTGCGAGAGTCTAGGAGGTTCTTGACGACTAGCCGTGTTGGTTAGACGGTCGGAGGCATCCATACGGTTCCATGCCGCAAATAGGGACCGAGGCGAGACCAAGGTGGTCCCGTGTCACAAACTAAGTTGAATTAGAACGGGATATGACTTAATGATAATAAAGATAATAAACCGGATTGGTGGGCTTTTGAGTATGTCGTGTGTTTATGATGATTTACTTGTGTTTGTGTCTTTCCCATTAACTTTAATGCTTCGAATATGAGCTAACGGTTTTATATCAAATGTTGTAGATTGCCTTGCAGGTTAGGAATGCGGCCGAGAGATCCGGAGGGTGGGCAGCCAGGGTCCGTACATTTTAGGAAGGATTTATGAGTTGGAGTTGAGTTGTGTTTTGTCCTTCGATTATTGCATTTTATATGCCGTGTGTTTGGCGTTTGGTTTTGTGTTGTATCTTGGCTGAAGTTTGTTGTTGCTTTCTTTCGGGTTTCTTATCATTTGCATTAAAAATGATTTACGGTTTTGCCTTTATTTGTGCCATGTTGGAAAGGTCCGGTGAAATTGTTGTCAAGCTAAGGGTCGGAACCCATTGTGAGGTCTCGCCCGTAGCATTCCGATATCCCGCGAATTCTTGGTGTTACAATATAGGAAGATAGAACCAAGATATGAATTTGCAAAGAACTTTGACCATTTGGATCAAAACCCTTAATAAAAAGTTACTTTAACCTTTCCTTCTTCAACCTTACACACGCCTTCAAATTGAGATAAGCACAAGGAGGGACTAGTTTGACTGGTAGCACCAATCTTTAAAAAGATTAACACACAAGAACAACCTAGCAAGGACTCACAACTATTCAATCAAAAATTCTTTTTTTTTATTAAATTGAAATGAATGAAAAGCAAACTTCATAAAACGAAGCAACGAGTTCTCACAATAATGTGGATCAAAAATATAAAATAAAAGCTACAGAGATCTTGGCCTTCTTGTTCTTTAAATAGGCGAGATTTCTCTAGAAAATAAAAGAATAAAATAATCTTACAAAATATAGGATAGAAAAATAAAACCTTTAGAATATTTAGAGATTTAAAGGTATAAAATAACTAACTATAATCGTGTCTAGATTTAATATAAATCTCGACTAGATTCATGAGAATCTCAACTTAAGACAAATCGAAATCTCAATTGGGCACTCGTAAATCTCGGCTGACCATTTTGTTGCTTCCTTGATCATCTTCACACATGTATGGCTCCTCCACAATAAATATCAATGTAACCAAAGAAGACTTAGACACAAGTAGAGTCTCCTTAGATGCACATGATGCCAATAAGCTAGCAACCTCTTCGTGGATGGATCTTGATCTAGTGATAGATCCTTCCATGATAGGACTTGAAGATGATGTCAACTCCTTCTCCTTCAATGATATTGCTCTTTCTTTAGTGATTTGTCTATAAACTCAATCAAATCATCACCATGATCCTCATTAGTCATATAAGAACTCAAGTCTCCTACATTGAAGGTAGGACTCATGACATATTCCTCCGGAAGCTCCTATACATAAGCATTGTTTCTGTAACACCCCAAATCCGTGGGACTCGGGATGCTACGGGTGGAGACCTCACAATGGGTCCAAACCCTTAGCCTGACAACAATTTCACCGGATCTTACAACAAGACAAAAAATAAAGGTGAAAACCGAAATACATTTTAATGCAAATGTTATGATCCCCGGAAATAAACAACAACAAACTCCAGTCGAGTTTACAATGCAAAAGACCCAAACATCAATACATAACAATATACCATATATAATACACAAGACTCCACTCCCAAACCCATACTACAATGTACGGACCCCGGCTGCCCACTCTTCCGGATCTCTCGGCCTCGTCCCTAACCTGCAGGGCAACTACAACGATATCGGTATAAAACCGTTAGCTAGCATTCAAAGCATTAGAATCATGGCATTGGAACACACATAAGGCATCATAGCACACAACATGATCTAAACACACAAGTCCGGTTCATTATCTCTTTGTTGTTATTAAGTCATATCCCGTACTATTCCACTTATGGTGTGACACGAGAATCACTCGCCCTTGTCCCCTTTCACCTAAAGGGTTTGTACTTGATGCGAATCAGCATCACCCACTGGACTGGTCGTAAGGAACCTCCCAATCGCCCCATTTTGGAGTGGACAAGCGGTCACCACCCGTTATCATACATTTGGGCCAAATATAAATATATAAAGTCGGTGGTCCTATAACCGGTTTAGTTGTTATAACATAAACCATAAACACACACATAAACAATAAACACACACCACCTATCATGCATCGAAACTAATACGAAGAATGCGAGCTAAGTAAGTCCGGAGACTTACCTGTACAAAGTCTAGTCCAGTCAACAATAACACTCGAATCAAATGGAGTATAACCTCACTTGTCTGATCACAACATGAAACTTGGATCAATATAACTTATTCATTGTCTAGAAGTTTTCAACTTCTAGGTTACCACAAATATCCGAAAAGTGTACTAAACCGACCATTATGAAAGAAAAACTATTTAATCCCTGGATCCGGAAAACCCTTAAATGTCTAGAACGTCTCAAGAACTTTCACTGAAACCTCAATACATAAAATTCAAATTTAAAAGAAAGATCTAGCTAGATGGAAAGATTTCCGACTTTTGCACTTCTTAAGAAAAGACTGAGATACTTGACTTAACTAACATGTTTCACTAAATCCCAAAGAATCTCAAAACCATCTCCAAGAATGCCCCATTCTAAATCCAATACTTTCATCTACAACGGAGCTTGCATTCTACCCTAAAGCATCATAAGTTCAACTAACCGATCGAAGACCTATCCCACAATGTGTCACAACCTACAAGCATTCACTTCTATCATAAACGTCATCCTTACCTAATATATACAAGTCTAACAAGCTCATCATATTTATCAAAAATTCTTGGTATACAAACATACATAACGATTAAATCCATAAACAACCCAACATTTCCAAAACATATACTCTCATCCATTCTGAAATTCACAAAACAACAATTGCTCCCAAATTAATTACAAAATCCCACAAATACATTCCAATTAACACTAAATCATTTCTCAAAACACAAAACCAAATTAGATTCCTTAAACTCATTCTACAAGCATTCAACAACTCAAGCCCACTATGATAACATAACATTTACCTATAATACATATATATGACTTAAACCAATTAAGATACAAAAACAAATCCCCAAATCAATCTATGGTTTCAAAAGGCCATAAGGGCTTACACTACGGAAACTGGTGGCGGCAATGGCAGTCGCTGGGGTTCGGAGTAGGCGGAAAGGTGAGGGTGGCGAGGTGAGGGTGCCGTCTGTAGCGAAGGGAGATCCCGGCGTCAACTCCCTGTGCAACCAATACGTCCGGCGTCGACTCCCTCTGCAGCTCCCGAGTAGTATGGCGGCCGATTTGCAGCGAAGACGAAGGAGATCCCCGACTGTTAGTCTGTAACGAAGATGAAGAGGGAGTTCGGCGGACTCGGCGGCGACACTCCCTGAGGAGCAGAGCAGGGGTAGGAGGCGATTGGGCTCGGTAGAATAGAGCAAGAAAGGGAGGATAGTGGTTGAGAAGAGGTAAGGTAAAGGAGGTCCGGTGTAACACCCCAAATTCTCAGTTTTCGAGACGTTACTGGTTAGGACCTCCCAATGGGTCCCGACCTCAGTTTGAAAATAATTTTACTAGGATCTTGCAGCAAGACACAAATTAGAAAACCGAAATTCATAAAGCAGCATTTTAGAGAGATGAATGCAACACAAAGTCTAACAGCCTACGGTAATTAAAGAAACATAACAGTCTAACTGTCTTAAAACGGAGAGAGAAGCAATAAAGCAAACACCCAACCCCACTCTAAGGAGTACGGAGACCCGGCTGGCCACTACTTCCGGATCACTCAGCTGCTGCTCTAACTTGCGGTAAACCTAAACAACACAACCGAACAACCGTTAGCTAGTTATCTAAACATTAGACAAATGAGAAATAGCACACACACACATCATAGCAAAAGTAAACACTCATCATGCTTTCAAACAATTCATTTATTATCTTTACTTAGGTCATTCACCCTTACTATTGATACTTATTTTGTGACACGAGGGATTCCCAAACCTCGCCTCCGCCCCCGTGTAACCATCAGGAATGGATGCGATGCATCTCACCTTGTACATGTATGGTCTGGGTATAGAGAACCTCTCAATCTCTTGTCAAAGCTGAGCAGTGATGTCAATGCCCGTTATACATACACTTGGGCCTTAATAATAATAATAACAGTCGTCCTAACAAGTTGTTATTATAAACACACAACACACACACACACACACTATCGTCATTCAACTAACATCCAGAAACTAGCTAAGTAAGTCGCAAGGACTTACCTGAATCAGATCACACTCTCTCAAATCTCAACTCGGTCTGCACTCGTGGTAACTTAAATGCCAATCAAACAAGGCATGTGGATCAAAATCACATCCCCAAACTCTTAGAAGTTATAAACTTCTAAGTTGTACAATCTCATGAAGAGCAATTACGGAAAAAGGTTCTCCTAAGGTAAAAAAAAACTATTTTGCCCCTGATCCCGAAAATCTAAGAAGTTTCTATAACTTAATTCCAACTCTCCTTTGGAGCCTATTTCCATATTATAGTTCTTCAGAAAAGTTTAGTACCGAATTACAAGAGTTGCACAAATGTCGTTAAGGTCCGACTTTGGGTTAAGATACAAGGCTTGGATAATGATATAAAAATTCAAAATAAAATCTTAGATCCTCTATGATATGCATACTAAACATAGGGGTAAAGGTCTCTCAAAAATACTCAACTATAACTCTCCCATAAATCACACAAGTTGGAATAAAAGCTGAAATTCCCATACTTAGCCAATTTTCCTCTACTGTAAAAACAGCTAATCTGACCTACTTTGAGTCCTTATAAGTTCTAATCCGACCGTTAACTTTCTCACAAAATTTTAATACAGTAAACTTCATTCTAAGGTGTCCAAATACAGGTTCAAAGTTAGCCATTTCAGCCCCCAAAACTGAGATTTTTCCTAGAATGATTAAGGTCCTAGGTTCGATTCTCTCTATCAACAATTTCTACCATTTAATATACCTACAGGTCCCTAGTTCGAATCCTACAGATCACCACTCAAGCATTAATTTAATCTAATATCTTAGGCTAATTGTGGTGTAGTCATCACCTATATACATCCATGCCTAAGCTATTGCAGTACCAGATTAACCTCAGAAGAAATCACCTACCGGACTTGCAACAAAGAGGAGGACACTGGCTGCTGGCGTCGATCGGCACCACCGCAAGCACCCATTGTCGTCTCGGTGCTGCTACTGTGTGAAACCAAGGGTCAGGGCATCCGGCTGATATTACACGAAGACAGAGAGGAAAGAAGAGGGTAGAAGTGGATGGATGGCTCACCTAGGGTCGACGGAGATGATTGAAGAGGTTCCGGTGGCTGCTAGTGTCGCTGAAAGACTCTTTGTCGGTCGTACTCGACCCAGATCAGGAGCGGGAGTAGGAGCAGTCCCTGCGGCTCGTCGGTTGCAGTAGTCTGGAAACGCTGGATGCTGCTCCTGTCGCTCGTGCAAAAGGGAGAGGAAGGAGGTGATACGGTTGAAAGTTTCTGCCGCTAATTAGGTTAGAAAGATAATTAGATTAGGTTAACAGATAATTAAGGAGGAAAGGGTTAGGTCAAGGGTTTAGCGTGTGGGCCGGGTGTAGATGTCATTGAGTCGGGTCTGTTGGGCCTGCTCATCTAACTAAAAGATGGGTTGATAAATAAATCGTTACTCACACGGAACCGCTCTTCGGTTTTTAAAAAGTACGGAATTACTATACGGGTTACATAATTATCATTTTATGTGGATTAAGGTCACATAAAATGATAGAATTTAATATTGTTTTATTTTATTTAATAAGAATAAAGGTTGGCGGATCGGAATCCGGTTTGATCGGGTTTTGAACGGAAATTAAAATTTTCCGGATATTTCATCCGGCGCGGTGAGAGGTTAAGAAGAGAGGGATAGACAGTCTGGCGTAGTCGTTGCCCCTCAAATATGTCGCTTTCACTAGGAGGAGGAGGAAAGGTGAAGGAGTGTGGCTGGCATCTTCAAAGTGATGGAGAGGGTGTCAAATTAGGGTTTTAATATATATATATATATATAGGGTGTGGTTCCCATGAGAACACCCCTAACGTGTATACTTAAGAACAATCGTACACCGTTGGATGGTGAGTATTAAGGGTTGAGATTTAGAGTAGATATCATAAATAATAATAAATACGAATAATAATAATTAGGAATCCAACAATAACTACGAATAATCCACTCAACCAACAATAACTACGAATAATACATTAAACGATATGGCACCTTCGTAACAAAACTAATAATATACTCATATATATATATATATATATATATATATATATATATATATATATATATATATATATATATAGATAGATAGATAGATAGATAGATAGATAGATAGATAGATAGATAGATAGATAGATAAACCCTGACTCATATGTAAACAGCTCTTACCATGTGAACATGTAAACACCGAATATATGTGACTATACCGCCGAATATATGTAACTATGCCGCCGAATATATAGAGTCAGGTCCGGCGAATATTTTTTCCATTAATAACACATTTTTTTCCCTTTAATATCGCCTAATCTCAGCCATCTATTTAACGATCTAACGGATACAATTTATTATCATTTTACATGGTAAGAGTTGTTAACAAGGGAGCCGTGTATGTATATATATATATATATATATATATATATATATATATATATATATATATATATATATATATATATATATAAGAGAGAGAGAGAGAGTATAGATCCTATGAGTGTAGTCTTATCGTGTAATCATGAGAACAGGCATTATTGTTTAATATATTATTCGTAGTTATTGTTGGTCGAATGGATTATTCGTAGTTATTGTGGTTGAATGGATTATTCGTAGTTATTATTATTCGTAGTTATTATTAATTATGGTAGCTACCCTAAATCTCGACCCTTAATATTCACCATCCGACGGTCTAAGATTGTTCTCATGATTACACGATACGCCTGTTCTCATGGAAACCGCACCCTATATATATATGGTGAGAGGTAGAGGGTTGGTATTGAAATCTATCTAAAATAACAAATTATGGTCCATCTTCTCTTGAAACAACTTTGACTTCCTCGGAAATCGTTCCTTCCTTAGATGCAACCAAACTAGATCTCCTAGCTTGAATAGCAATTCCTTGTGATTTTTATTAGCCTTGGCCTCAACTTGCTTTCCTTTCTTCTCCAACCGCAATCGTGTCTTCTCATGCAACTCCTTGATGAACTCAACCTATTTTCCTACATTAAAATATACTCCTCTATAGGCAATGATATAAGATCAAAAGGGGTCAAAGGATTCAATCCATAGACACACTCAAACGGCGTTAGGTTAGTAGAAGAATGAATGGTCCGATTATATACAAATTCAACATATGGTATGACATATTCCCAATCATTCAAATTATCCTTTAAAACATCCTGTAGTATGGTAGTTAAGGTCCTATTAGTAATCTCCGTTTGACAATCCGTTTGAGGATGACTAGAGGTCGAAAATAACAACCTAATTCATAGTTTTCCCCAAAGAGTCTTCCAAAAGAAACTAAGGAACTTAACATCCATATCACTCACAATAGTTCTAGGTACTCCATGCAATCTAAAAACTTCCCTAAATAACAAGTTAGCAACATTATAAGCATCATTGGTCTAATGACAAACAATAAAATGAGTCATTATAGAAAAACGATCAACAACTACAAAAATTGACTCCCTCCCATTCTTAGTCCTACTTAATCTTACAACAAAGTCCATACTTATCTCTAACCAAGGGGATGCAGGCATAAGAAGGGGGTATACAAACCATGGGCTTCAATCTAGCCTTAGCTTTTAAGCGCACAAGACATCTCTTAATCATGTTCTCTACATCTATAAGTATATGAGACCAATAAAAGTGTGAATGCAACATATGAAATGTCTTATCCCTTACAAATGTCCCATCAAACCTTCCATATGAGCTTCTTCAACAAGTAAAAGTCTGAGCGAGCATCTAGGAATTTACACTTTATCCATAAGAAACAAAAATTCTTCAAATAAATAAAATTTATCATGGAAATTTCGTGTACTACATAGCTTATAGATGTCACCAAAATCAATATCATCAGCATATATATCCTTAATGTAATAGAAATCTAAAATTCTTAGAATCCATAGTAGTGATCAAAGAATGTCTCTTAGAAAGAGCATCTGCAATAACATTATCCTTTCCTTGCTTATATTTAATGATATATGGAAAATTTTCTATAAACTCAATCCATCTACTATGCCTCATATATAACTTATCTTGACTCCTAAAATGCTTTAAAGACTCATGATCAATTCTAAGGATAAATTCAATAAGCCAAAGATAATGTTGTCATGTCTTAAAAACTTAAAATAATGCATACAATTCCTTATCATAAGTCGAATAATTCAAGCATGCTCCTTTCAATTTCTCGCTAAAGAATGCAAGTGGCTTACCTTCTTGCATGAGCACTGCTCGAATGCCAATTCCTGATGCATCGTCCTCGACTTCAAAGAGCTTGGTGAAGTTTGGAAGTGCTAAAAGGGGTGCATGTGATAACTGCCACTTCAACTCCTTAAATGCCTTCTCTTGAGCATCTCCCTACTCGAATTGTACTTGCTTCTTCGTGAGAGACGTGGCGGGGCTGCAATTGTACTAAAATCTCGTACAAAACATTTATAGAAGGTAGTTAATCCATGAAAACTTCCAAATTTTTAGATCGTCGTGGGTGTGGGCCACTCTTGGATTGTCTTAATCTTCTCTTCACCCACTTCTAGACCTCTTGTACAAACTACAAAACCAAGGAAAATAACTTGATTAGTGCTAAACTCACATTTCTTAATATTAGCATCTAGAGATTCGTTTCTAAGAGTTTCAAGTACTTCCCTTAAGTGTTCTTCATGCTCCTCGAGTGATTTACTATAGATGAGGATGTCATCAAAGTAAACTACCATAAATTTGTCAATGTGGTGACGTAGGACATGATTCATAAATCTCATGAAAGTGATAGGAGCGTTAGCCAAACCAAAAGGCATAACCATCCACTCATATAGACCAAATTTTGTCTTCAAGATCATCTACCATTCACCTCCTTCTCGCATCCTAATTTGATGATATCCGCTCTTAAGATCAATCTTCGAGAACAAGGTGGATCCGCTAAGATCATCTAAGCATATCGTCCAATCTTTTGGGATGGGATGTCGATATTTGATAGTAATATTATTATTTTTAGACAATCAACACACATCCTCCATGTATTGTCCTTTTTGGAAACTAAAAGGACGGGAACAACACATGAACTCAAGCTTTCTCTTGCATAGCCTTTATCCAAAAGCTCTTGACTTGACTTTGATTCTCTTGACATTCCTAATGATTTATCCTATAAGTTGGACGATTATGAAGTGTATCACCTGAAATTAAATCAATTTGATGCTCAATGCCTCGAAAAGGTGAAAGTCCTACAGAAATGTCATCCGGAAAACATCACAAAATTTATCCAAAAGGGTTAGAATAGTTTTGTGTAAAGTAGAATTGACTTTATCAACTTAAAGTCACAAGACTTATACATAGACTCATAATAATGACATCCAAGGGAATGAAATCATCAATGAATTCCTTCTTGGAAGCTAGAAGAAGTCTATTTGACTAGGGCGAGATTTCAACACTAGAGCGAGAGTTTGATGCACTAGGGCGAGATTCTGCACTGGGGTGAGATTATGTTGCACTAGGGCGAGTTTTGAATCCATCAGGTGAGATTTTTCCTCTCGGGACCGAGATTCTTCACTAGAGTGAAGAAAGTCATCATTGGGGCGAGATTTTGAATCCCTCGTGCGAGATTTTTTTTCTCGGGTTTGAGATTCTTCACTAAAGTGAAGAAAATCATCACTAGGGCGAGATTTTGAGTCCCTCGGGCGGGATTCTTCTTCTTTGGGTCGAGATCCTTCATTTGAGTGTTTTTCTCGTTCCTTTCTCTTGCCAAAATATTGCTCCTTTCTCTTTTCTTTCTTTTTCTCATTAACATTCAGCAATCTGCAAGGGCGTCATAGGTTTCAAAGTTAATGTGTGTCCCTTATATTCAAAAGAGTGTCTATTAGCAAATCCATCATGCTTGACTCTTTTATCAAATTGTCATGGACGTCCTAATAGAATATGACATGCTTGCAAGAGCACAACATCACAAGTAATGGTGTCCTCATAATTAACTAAAGTGATGGTAACTCTAACTTGCATCACTCTAGCTTGCATCACTCTTTTGTGACCCTCGTGGGATTTTTTGCCTTGACATCTACACAAACACGCAAAGTAACAACAAACTTGTGAAGTTACTGAAAACGAAAGTTTCCTACTTGTTTTCTCTCACACCCACACTTTGTTGTGATATCTCAAGCTATTTTGATGTAACATACCCAAATAAATAGACTCAATGCTTTTAGCGTAGAAAGAGGCATGAAATCGGCACACAAGAGATTAAGAAGAGAGTTTACATACCTTGAACTTGTGCAATTATAGAGAGATATAGCCGGGTAGGTTTAATCTCGACAGAAGGTAATCTCGGTTAAAAATTTCGGCCGAGATAGTCACTCCAACTCACTCGGGGCGAGATTGGTCAAAAAACGAGTGTTTCGGCTATGAAATGGATCAAGGATAGTATAACACTTCTTCTCTAGATGCCCTATTCGATTATGCACACTTGAATTTCTCAAATTTTGCCTAAAAGTTTTTCGATAAAATTCCCAACAGAATGAATCTCGGTCAATATCTCGGCCGAGATTTTGGTTGGTTGAAAAAACTTTTAAACAAATAAATTTCAACAACTCTTTGATCTTCGCTTCGTTGACAACATTTTCATCGCAATTATATGTCTATACCACTTCAAAATTAATCTATATAAAATTTCAATGCTTGCTCTCAGTGTTGAATGGTGAATACATTCTTTTAACGCCCTTTCAATATTTTACAAAATTTAATGGTCACACCTCATCCGTATATCCTTTTGCAATTTATAAGTTAGAAGATGGATCCCATTTATTTGGACCTTCATTTTTAATGTATTGAACCATTAAAGTGAAGTAGCAATCGAACACAACAATTTCCTTGTACTTAAGTTTATCGCTGCAAATTCTCACCTTAAAACGGTTTAGAGCTAATACAATGTCATGTTTAAAAAGACAAATATGTAATAAGCTTATTACTTAGCATATATGTTGTGTTGTCAACAAATACTCAAAGTAATATTAGAAAATAATTAAAGACAAATATATTTTACTAAGGCACTATTCTTTGTGTTGTCAACAAGTTAAAAATAATTAAAAACATATATAAAATAAAGAATTCGACATTATACTTACTTCTTCAAAAAACATACTCGTTTTTTATTCACAACTTCAAATGAAAACAAAATAATATTTAAAAAAACTAAATAATGAATGTAAAATAAAGAGAACAATTAAAGAATTCAATATCCCAAGATAAACTTTTGTCAACAACATTACAATCATAATATAATGTGTGTAAATTTGTCAACAACTTAAGAAAATAGTGTGTTTAAGTGATGTCATCAATAACATTATTAAGTCAATAAAGTGTTTTATATATTGTCAACTAACCAACAACAATATAATAATAACACAATGGGAGTATATACCGTCAACAACACTCATATAAGTAGTTTAAATATTGTCTACAATATAATAAGTAGTGTTTGCACTATCAACAAGTGGGTAGAACACCAAAACCACAAAATATAAGAAGTTTTTGTCATCATTAACACTAAACTAGCAAAAATAATATTTAATTTTTTCTTTCAATAATACTACATTACTATTTCAGTTTGATTATGAACTGTCAACAAATTCAAAACATTTATATATG
Source organism: Fagopyrum esculentum (assembly GCA_033239045.1). Lineage (NCBI taxonomy): Eukaryota > Viridiplantae > Streptophyta > Magnoliopsida > Caryophyllales > Polygonaceae > Fagopyrum > Fagopyrum esculentum. The sequence continues at coordinate 104,562,254 of BSUD01000007.1, read as the reverse complement.
CATTTTATAATTGTCAACAAAACAAAAAATCTAATAAGTTGTCTCTAATGTTGCCAACAATATAACAAACTTTTAAATTATGGTGTTTGTCATATCAACAACATAATAACCAACAATATAAGTAGTATTTGTTCTGTCAATAAATGTGAACAAAATCCAATAACCTAAAATAAGTAGTGTTTATCTTGTCAACGACAATAAAATAGAAAAATAATATGTGTAATCGATTTCAACAACACTAGAATAATATTATAGAGTGATTTTGTATTGTCAATCGGTTCAAAATAACAGTATAGTGTTTAATAAATGTCAACGCTAGAAAAATACTAATATGTTGATGTGAAAAACATAATAAACTCTTAAGGTGGTTTAGTTGTGTTGTCAACAACAACAAAATTTCCAAAATAAACGATGTTAATGTCGTCTACAACAATTTTAAAAAAGGTCAAACAATGTAAAATTCTTATCGATATACTAGTTTAAGTATTCTCATCAACATACAATACAAATTCGAGAATGATTATAAACTCATTTCTTTTCAATTGATGAAAACAATATTAATATTAATGATTCTACTACTTTTTACAATATAAATCATATTGAAATAAATTTTAAATCTTATTACAAATCTCATATGAATAAAATCTATTAAGGCTAGTTTGAAACCCTAATGTGGAAAGTTCCAAGGTTCATACCTAATTGATTCTCCATTGTTGATGGTGTTTTATACTCGAAGAGATGAAAACTACCTGAATTGAGTTGATTGAACTTGAAAAACTTTATTTTGGAGCAAGTTATTGAGAGAAGTTGAAAACATTCGTAGGGTTTCGTTTCGAAAAGATAGAGTTTTTTTTTGGGTGAAGAGAGAAAATTTTCTTTAATTATTGCTATATATACCGTTATTTTGCAAAATTGAAAAGTTTGGTGATTATTTTTGTAATTTTGAACTTTGAATTGATTACTTTAAAAAAATTTACTTTTATATATATCCAATTATTTATAAAATAAAAATGCACAAACTTTATTCCAAAATTTTTTATAAATAAAATAAATTATCTATATTATACCAACACATAAGGTACGAAAATTAAATGGCCCAATTTGGTAAATAGGCATTTTCTAATTTTCAATCTATTAACTAAGCCCCTCTTATAATCTCGTTTAGAAAATGTACTCCTTTTTTATTTTTACCGTTCAATCTAGGGTTTTGCTTCCTCTCTCCCTGCTTCTGGTTTGGCAAGAAAAAGACCCTTTTGTTTCCATCCCTGAAGGAAGTGCCTGTCCGGGAAAGAATCCTCGATCGAGAGCGTCGACGAACCATGAGATATGTAAAACGTGTCGTTAATGACGGTGGCAGGATCCATGTTCAATCGGACGGCGATTTTGGAGAAGAAACAAGAGAAGAGAGAGATCGCCAGGGCGAAGGCGGTAAGGAGGAGACGTTGGTATGATTTGAGCTGAATTAGGGATGGTGGCTGGTGGCGCCTTCGTGGCTGTAACGTATACTATAGATAGGAGAGGAGAAGAAGTTGGAGATAGAGAGACCATGTCGCCGATGTAGAATTCTCGATTAATGTCTCCACCTCATCCTTTATATCATTGTTTATAAATAAAATAATTGTGTTATTCATTATGGAAAATAGGTCTTTTCTTTGAAGCTGGTAGATGCCCGAAGTTGGAACCTCAGTTACAACAATAACAACTAATGAGTTGTGACGTCATTACACCCCTAGTAATCCTAAGAAGCTCAAAGTTGCTGTTCAAGGGCTTGCCCATAGTACTCTCGATTTCTCCTCTTCATGTCTTGTATTCTCTTATTCTAGTTGAAACTTTACATACATTTGGTTGGATATTTGGCAAATTGCATTGATAAGATGGAGGAATTTAATTGTTTGGATTCTTGACATAACGTTTGCGATGCTGATTTTTTCATGCCGATTTGCTGTGTATCCAATTATTATCCTAATTGCTATTCAAAGTCCAAACATTTAGTCCTTGGCATGATTTTGTTATTTAGTTAGATGTATGTTGTTAGATCAATCTTTTGTATATGATCCCACCAGAATAAAGTTAAAACAAATGAAATCAAGAAGTTATGGTGAAAAATTCTCAAATCAATTGAGTAAACTTAGATAGATACATTGGTGATTGATTATCTCTATTCCAATTGAACAAAATGTGGTGGCGTTCCAGTCGTATGCAGTCTTGTCCCGAGCATATGCCCGACAGTGCACCAGAAAGACTCGCCTTCATACAAATGCATGGCTCTAGGAAGTGTAGGAACATGTGCACTCCAAAGCATTCTCCTCAACCCAGTTGAATTGATCAAGATCCAACTCCAAGTCCACTAGAAGAAATCAAGTTCTGAAGCAGGTCCAGTCAAAGTAGCCAAAGCAATTTTTATATGAATATGAGAATATCTGTTTTGTAGAACTTATACGAATATGTTCATGCTTGTGCAGCATTGCAGCAGTTGCTAGCCCAACAACACCTGCACCAACAATAACCAATGTGATAGCCAATGAAGTTCAGTATCCAATGAAGTTGTTGTCTGTAAAATCATTTTGAATTGATTGAGCTATTTGAATGTGTTGTGTGTTTGTAACTAATGTAGAAGTTTAAGACTAGGATCATCAAGAAAGCCATAAATCCCCAATGGAATGAAGACTTAACATTTGCTATCACAAATATTAGTTTGACTGTCAAGATGGTGATGACAAGGGTGAGTGAGAATGGAGGCTAAGTGCTTGCAGTCGTCTGGAGCTTGCTTTTGCCATTTCCATCGTCAAGTCAATATGTATAGATGCGTCGGTGTTGTTGGACGCGGATGAAAAGGAACGAAATCTATCTTCAATTGACTGCATAACAAAAATGTTAATATATTCTTGAGGGTTTCTGATGAGCTCTTAATTTAAAAATGATTAAATCATCATTCTTAGTTTCTTGCTGAAGTTATTGTCTGAATCCTTTCTCGTACTCTATTCCCCCTTTGTTGTGATTTTTCTGAGAGCATGTAATTAATCTAATCAAAACAAAAACTTTTTGAGTGGTGGTTATGCAAATTGTAAATGTTCCGTAAGTTATGTTTATACACAAAAATCTGTAAGTTCCTTTCCTATAATAATAATCCTTGTGTTTTCTTGTTTGCTGAATGTATTTGCTCATACTTGAAAATTTATGATTTTTTCTAGTATGAATTTCATACCAGAAAATTCATATTAGGAAATTTCTTGGTATGAAAATTTTTGGTATGAATTTCATACCAAAAATTCATACGAAAAAAAAAGAAAATAAAAAGGACAAAAATAATAAAAGAAAATAAAAAATAAATTCAGTAATTAGTTTTAACTAAAAATTTCATGTTGATTTTTTTTTAAATAAAGAGATTAATTACTTTTATCTATTATTATTAAAACTGATAAAAATTAATAGATATATAAAAAAAAAAATCTATTTAGTCAATTCATTCAAATTATATTAGTATCATATCAAAATGATCAAAGTGTGAATACGACAAAATAATTGTTCAATGGATAATAAGAAAGGAAAAGAAAAAACATACTATTCGGTAATAAACGGACATTTTATATGATGAACAACTGGGCTTAATTTACGGGGAAGGCCCACTTACATGTTTGATTGGAGGAATATAGAATATTGAGGCCCAACACAAGTATAAGTATAGAGCTTACTTATAAAGCGGATTAGTTGTTCCCACTTGGAAGCGCTGAAGAATCAGGAGCCACGTCGCCCATCTTTCCCCATACCTCCAAAAACCCCGTCTTCGCCGGTCTCCCGGCGGCTCGTGATTCCTTCTTTTCCAAGTTAGTACAGGTGAGATTCGAGCTCCTAGATTCCTTCTGTCAATGTCGTAATGGTGGTTTTATGTTTCGATGGGCTTTGGGGTGCCTAGAATCTTTTGTTGGTTTTCTGTAGGGTTTTTTTAGGGGTTTGTGTTTCGAATCTATGGCTTCGTCGACATTTATATATCTTGCTTCGTTTGTTTTCCGCTGTGCATTTGTCTTTCTGACTTGCTCCATTTCTTGATGTTCTTCCATTGTTTTGTTTATTCTGTTATGCTTTGCAGACCATCTTGATAGAGAAATGGCTCCAACACAGTTTCCAGATTTCGGGAGGAGAGCCAGAGGTAATTCTTTCCTGCACTAATGGAGTTTGTTCATCAAATTGGCAGTCAAGAATTTGTTGTAAGATAGTACCGTGTTGCGTGGATTTTCTTGGAATTTAGTTGCAGTAGGCTTGGGGCTTTTATTCTCTCATTACATGTCTAGAAAGGAATGGGTTGTATTTCGTACAGGTTCTTGAATTTTGATGGTGGTCTTTACGAGATAATTTATAAATGATCCTTTTTTCAATTTATTTGCAGATCTCTTGTCAAGAGACTACAATTTTGATCACAAATTCACCCTTGAGCTACCAAGTTCTGCTGGGGTGGTAAGTAGTCTTTTACTTATATCTTCTGCATGATAAAACATAATCTGCCTCATCTTTTACATAAACATTTGTGTTATTGTTGTCTGGTGAGTATGTGGATCATACATATGTATGTTGGTGTATCCATTTTCTTCAATCCTTTACTATATGTTAGGGTTTAATGTGGTTATATAACCTGAAAATTTAATGATATAGGAACATAGTTCCTTGATAATAATTTCGTTTGCTGGGTGTGCCTATTAAATTTTGATACAAGCAACTTTCTAAGTGCTGCCTGTCAAGGACATCAATCTTATACATGTTCTATGCTATATTCGCTGTTACCAAGTCTTATCTCATGTTTTAGGAAAGATAAACTCTGATCACAAGTACTCATTTAGAAATATTAGTTTCATTATCTTGTTTGGATATGCAGATTGAGCAAAAATGGAGTGCACTTTTTGCACCGTTGTTCTGAGTATGATGTTTTCTAAACTAAGCTGTCAGTAAAAAATAAAATGGACAAATGTTTGAGGTCCTTCTGAAATCCATTGGAGCATCTCATGCCTAAAAATGGACCATGGACCATCATCAGAATAATGATGTTAGACAATAGTATATTCTCAATCAAGAACACCTACTCTAAAGACTTGTTTTTTGTGGGTTTTTTGTAAAATACCTTAAACATGGATTGGAAATGACACTCTTGGTGATCTCTTACCAACTCTTTGTTAATGCTGTTACTAGTAAAAATCCCAGGTAAAAGGTAAAACAGCTAATGGGTTAGGCAATTGCATCTTTCTTTTTGACTGCTTAGAATTTTGAACTTTTTATTGACATAATTCTCTGTACAGAGAGTGACCGCCACTGGTATCAAGAAGGATGAGTTTTTTCTTGGTGACATAAATAGTGTCTACAAAAGTGGGAAAGTTGCAGTTGATGTAACAGTTGATATGTACTCAAATGTAAGTAATACTGTCTTTTTGCTATGTAAATTTGATCTTTGTTTATATCTGGTAATACATGACTGTGTAACCTAGAAGTTTTATTGTTTCTTATGTATTTTTTTCTACTATGCTTACATGAAGTAAACTTAATCTTTCAGGTCTCTACCAAGATCACTGTTGATGAATCTCTAGGGGGGGTCAAAACGGCTCTCAGCTTTAATATTCCGGACCACAAATCTGGCAAGGTTGGTATTTATCTCGTTATCAATCTTCCAGAGCCCTTTGTCAAAATTATTCATTTTATAATTCTAGATCACAAGTCTGGTAAGGATGTTAGTTTGTAATAATCTAGTTATTCTCGTAGTTTTCTGTCAACTTCAGCAGGATGTTGGATGCATATTGGTTCATGAAATTTTAATGTACATCCAACTAAATCTAGCATCACTGCCATTTTCTTAAGGATGGGGTAGAATAATGTCAAATTTCCAGCCATATAATATCTCCTGGGGATCATAGCGATGAAAAGTTAAATGTTAGTGTGTATATATTAGACCGTCGTGATATCTATGATGTATAATTGGATTTCGTGATCAACCTTAATTACACAAGCTGTTGTGCCAAAGAGTAATCAAGAAGTTTAAAGTAGTTATTTATTTTAAATCACCACAACTAGTTCTCATTATATGACATTCTTTTGTAGTAATAAACCAGAATTGTTTTCCTCGTTTTTGGTCAAGATAATTCCACCCTGTGTCACAATGTTTTTGTTTGCGATATCTAATGTGTTTCTTGTTTATTCATAAAGAGAAGTATGCTGTGCTTTTTGTTCCATTGAATTCTTCATAGAAGGTCGTGAGTTTGCAGTGTTCTGATCATTTCTGGTATCTTCTTTCAGCTGGATGTAAATTACCTTCATCCTCGCATGGCATCCAACTCTAGTATTGGTTTGAATCCTGCACCACTTTTAGAGTTTAATGGTGCAGTCGGTACCCAAGAGCTGAGTTTGGGTGGTGAAGTAGGGTTTGATGCTGCAACCGGTGCATTTACCAAATATGTTGCAGGAATCAGCTTCAACAAGCCAGACTTTTCTGCAGCAGCTTTCTTGTATGTATAAATAAATACATTTATTTGTTTCTGACCTGCTTGCTTTGGTGATGTCGCAAAGTTGAAAGCAGCCTAATAATGGTGAAAAACCAAATAGTAAAAGTTGAATTTTTTGTGGTTTTTGGGCAGGATGGACAAGGGACAGACAGTAAAAGTTTCATACCACCACATTGTGGATCCGTCAAATGGAACTGCTGTAGCTGCTGAGATGATTCACAGGCTTTCCAACTATAAGAACAGCTTTAGCATAGGAAGCTCTCATTTAGTGGATTCACGCACTCTGGTAAAGACACGTCTCTCTGGTGATGGAAAGGTGGCGATGCTGTGCCAACATGAATGGAGGCCCAAGTCACATGTAACTCTATCATGCGAGTATGACACCAAAGTATCCAGTTCTTCTAAGCACAAACTGGGCCTTGCAGTTGCTCTGAGGCCATGAAAGTAGTTCTGGTTATACCGGTTGTTGTTTGTTGATTGATCACATTTTGCACTCCAACATTTTTCCGGTCAATGTTGGGTGGATACCCACAAAGGAAACTAACTAAAAAGTAGTTTGTTGTGCCGATCAAAGCAACTCATGAGTTGGGTTGGAGAACCAGTTTTGAGTATTTTAGGGCCATGCAGATCATGAAACTATCCAAATTCAAATTCAAATTCAATATAAAGGCAACCATAGGTGATAGGTCCTTGAGTCGACGACATGTGTATGGTGATAGAACAACCAATTTTGTAGGGATCGATTCTCCCCGTATCTAACCTAACAAACAAGTGAAATGTAATTGTAGTTGCTACTTCAACTCAATTGTTCTCCGACTAATTGCGTATTGAATGGGGTTTTAGTGTGGGTGAGTTTCGGTTGCAAGGGGAAAATGGATGCATTATAACAAGTTGCAGAAAAGTGAAGCTGAAGCATTCAAAATTGATGACATATAGGCGGCGGCGACTTCTGACTTGCATCTCCAATTGCCTATTGTAGCATTTGTTGTACATCCAACAGCCACAAATACGATATTCATCAACATTGTCAAATGTAGACAAGTACCATCCTAGTGTCTACTTTCTAGTTGCTTACTAGCATGGGTATTTTAATTTGTAGTAATGCATGCACACTAACTGTTATGTGTGTGTATATATTCAGGCCAAAGTGGGTTTTGATATCATAGTAAGACATGATGGTAATGATGAAGAACAAGGTTGTTTTGCTGCTGCTGACCCTGGCCCTCCTGTCGAGGGCTTCAGCAGCAGCAGCCCAAGTGAAGGCAGCCTACTGGTTCCAAGACAGTGGCTTCCCCATAGCAAGCATCAACACCACCCTCTTCACCCACCTCTTCTGCGCCTTCGCCGACCTCAACTCCACCACCTTCCGCGTCACCGTCTCCCCTTCCAACAACAACTCCTTCTCCACCTTCACCTCCACCCTCCAAAAAACCAACCCCAACATCAAAACCCTACTCTCCATCGGTGGCGGTTCTTCCTCCCCCGCCACCTTCGCCTCCATGGCCTCCTCCCCCACCTCCCGCAAAGCCTTCATCAACTCCTCCATCACCCTCGCCCGTTCCTACTCCTTCCACGGCCTCGACCTCGACTACGAATACCCCTCCTCCCAATCCGACATGACTAACTTCGGCACCCTCCTCTCCGAGTGGAGGGCCGCCATTAACGCCGAATCAAACACCACCAAGAAACCCCCCCTGATCCTAACAGCAGCCGTCTTCTACAGAAGCGACTACTATACCCTTCCCTATCCTGCATCAACCATCGCCAGCGCCTTGGACTGGCTCAACCTCATGGCTTATGACTTCTGGGGCCCGCTTTGGTCCAATGTCACCCGCCCCGCCTCCGCACTCTACGACCCGGCTACCGGCGTCAGCGGCAGCGTCGGCGTCACATCATGGATCGGCTCAGGGGTTCCGGCCACCAAGCTTGTCCTCGGCGTTCCGTTTTACGGCTACGGTTATGTGTTGGCGAAAGCAAGTAACAACGGTTACTTGGCGGCCACCACCGGACCGGCGCTGAGTGCAGATGGGTCCGCCACTTACAAGCAGGTCAAGGCTTTCGTTAGCGCTAATAACGCAGTCACGGTCTATAATGCTACCACGGTTGAGAGTTACAGCTACGCTGGAACCACGTGGATCACCTATGATGACGTGGATGCTATTTCTACCAAAATGGCGTTTGTTAAGCAAAAAGGGTTGCTCGGTTACTTTGCTTGGCATGTCGGGGCGGATGACAACTTCAAACTGGCTAGAACTGCTGCAAACTCTTTTTGATTCAATAATTCTGGTTTGATTCGATTATCTATCCCTATCATAAATATCTATATATATTATCTCGATGAGCAGCAGCTTACAAGCTAGCTAGATTTTAAATAAATAAAAATATAGTGAAGTAAACTTCAGTAATGATGTAATAAATCCATGATCCCATCAATAACAACGTTAGTACCCTTAATGTCTCTTCGTAACACAATCCATGATCTTCATTTTCCACTATATATATTTACTCAAGACAGTTTGGGAATGAGTCTCCACAACAACGTAAGGTCTTTGTGTAAGGCTTCCAAGGTACCAAATCTAACAGACGACCACCTACCCGGTATCCTTCTCACCATTGCACTGACCAGAACCACTCCAGCACTGTTCCTGATGACCACAACAATTCCCATACCCGGCCCATTGATAAAAGTAGCGTCAAACACTTGGAGAGTTCTTATAGCCTTCCTACCATCTGAATGAAAGTGTCACGTATAACTGGGATATTTGGTTGCGACTCCCCGAAGAGAGCCATGTTTCCCATTCTATCCATGCTCAAGTCACGAAATTAATAAGAGCTTGCAGGACAAAAGGATAGTTCATGAATTATAATAGAATAGTTCATGACGGTAAGGTGGTAAGCCGTCAAGGTAGTCTAGTAAGGTGACACATGTCTACTCCCCCTATTCCTTCCAACAAAGAATTAAAATGATAATCTAAAACTTATAAATGATAGTACATAACTTATAAAAGGATAATTCATGAATTATAATAGAATAATTCATAACATATAAACGATTAATTTATAGGCTGTAACATCCGGAAAATTTATTTCCGGAAGTCGAGGTGTTTCCGATCTTTTCCGCGTCGGCGGCTTATTTCCCGCAGGCACGTTTACTGAGTACGAGTTTTTAACGCGGGAGAGGGGTTCCTTTTCACTTTCCGACCTTGGGAAGAGGAGTGAGGGGACAAGGGGGCTGACCCTTGGGTTATCCCACCTTTTGTGTCAGCTCTTTATTCTCCCCTCTCTTTTCCCCAGTTCTCTTTTACGCTCTTTTCCCTCTTGCACTTCTCTTCTTCCTTCTCCTTGGAAGAGTGGTGTGTGAAAGCTGCAACTTGAGTATTCCGGATCTGTTGTGGTAAGTAGTCTTCTTCCCTCTTCCGCTTGCTGCTTGTATTCTCTTCTTCCTCTTCTCTTCACCTGCATGACTATGGAGGAATCTTTTGAAGGGAGATCTAGTAAACCCTTGCATGTCCCTTTCTTGAGCTCGTTTAGGTTGTGGTGAGGAAGCTAAGACTTGTGGTGAATGTTTGGAGAAGGCCCAACAAGAGAAGGAGGCACTAGGAGCAAAGAACCAGTTGAAGAAACGAAGAAGACGAAGTTTCTGCTACTCGACCGCGGGGGCGGATCTACAGAGGCGCGGGGACGGATCAAGGCCACCGCAGGGGCGGCCACGACCACCGCAGGGGCGTCGACAGGGTCCGTCGGGAGCGTCAGCTTGCTTCCGCGGCTACGTTTTCTTCACCAGTAGGTCCCCCCTCCTTTCGTTCCTTCCTTAGACCTTTGATGTATCTAGTTAGAAGCATGCTTAGGATGGACCTAGGGCTTATGGGAATGCCATATAGTGGTTGCTATCCTTGGAGTCCTTATGGCTTGGTGTGAATGGTGATCTTGAGTGTTGAGCATGTTGACCTTCCTAAGCTAGTTGGTTATCCTAGGTTGTTGTTGTTGATCTTGTCCTTAGGTTGTGTAGGCTGTTGTGAGTTTCCCTTGCTTGTTGAGAGTTTCTTGAGTACCTTGGACCCTAGAATGCTTTCCTAGTTTGAGAGTGGAGTGATCTTGCTTAGATCACTAGAATGAAGTCTATGACTTCATGAGTTTGGACTTGTGTTGATGAGTGTATTCGTGTTTGAGTAGGTTGTATACTTCCTCACTAAGGAAGCTAGAGTGTTGTGAGTTGAGAGACGAGGTAAGTCTCCGGACTTACTTAGCCGTATTCGATGTATTAGATTCATTGTGTGTTTGGTGGTGTGTGTTTTATCGCTTACGTTATAACATATAAACCGGTAATAGGACCACTGACATTTATGCATATATTTTGGCCCAAGTGTATGATAACGGGCGGTGACATCATCTGTCTAGCTCTTGCGAGAGTCTAGGAGGTTCTCGGCGATTATCCCGTGCTGGTTAGACGGCGAAGGCATCCGTATCGTCCCATGCCGGTAAGTAGGGACCGAGGCGGGGCCACGGTGGTCTCGTGTCACAAAACTAAGTTGAACTAGAACGGGATACGACCTAATATATAAAGATAATAACCGAACTTGTTTGTGGAGCATGATTATGTGATGTATGATGTATAAGTGTGTATGTGCCATCACCATGTCTTTAATGCTTCGAATGTAGCTAACGGTTTTAAACCGCTTGTGTAGATGTCCCGCAGGTTAGGGACGCCGCCGAGTGAGGTGGAGGAGTGGACAACCGAGGGTCGCCGTACATTATAGGACGGAGGCATTTTTGGGATTATTATTGCAGTTATGCTTATGTTGGATTATGGTTTGTTGTACGCGTCCGGATTGATGTATTGTTGAGTTTTGTGTCGTTTTGAGGACTCGGCTGAGTTTCCACGTTGTACTCTTTACTTTTTCGTCTTGCATACATTATAAACGTTTTCGAGTTTTCACCTTTATTTGTGCCATGTTGGAAAAGCCCGGTGAGATTGTTGTCAGTCTAAGGATCGGGACCCATTGTGTGGTCTTGCCCGTAGTATTCTAATATCCCGCGGATTCGGGGTGTTACATAGATAATTTAATATAATATATTAAAAATGAAGTATTGAAAGTAGTAGTTTATAAACTTTATAAGAGTAGTTCATTGGAGATATAATATTTGTTCATGAATAGATTATCGTGAAGTACTACTTCATGAATTACATGAGAATACTCAATGTAGTATATAAAAGAGTAGTTCATTAATAGTATATCGTTATAATTCATATTCTAAGGGAATAATTTATAAATTATATGTGAATAGTTAATAGTTAAAAAAAAGTAATTCTTGAATAATATAAAGTAATAGTTCATAAATTATATGAGAATAGTTCAAAGTTTATAAGAGAATAATGCAGAACTTATAACATGGTAGTTCATTATAGGTAAAAGTATTCAAAATATATATTTTTTAGTTTCTTTTGGACACGTGTCAACCTCTTAGACGGCCGCACAATCTTACCACAATTTCTAGCCTTACCTGAACAACACCCCATAATGCCTTGCCATGACTCTTATATTCTGAAAAGTGATCTATCATTTATAGCATACTCCAAAAATATTTTTCTTTACCTTTCTTTGCTTATTTTATTTCTTTTGACTTTGTATTTTGTTCTTACTTGGGGACAAGTAAGAACTAAGTATGTAGTATTTTGATAGCATGTTCTTATGCTATCGTTACATATGTCTTTTTATGTGTTTTTTCTTAGTTTTGCATGGGATTAGACATCTACATTTTTCATATGCTTAAATTATCAAAGAATGTCTACTCCCCTTGTGTTTTGTGCTTATAGGTGATTTAGGTCTAAAATAGAGCACAAATGATCAAACCAAGCAATCCAAAGAACACTCATTACGGCATCACTTTCATCATCAAGCAAAGGAGGAAAGGAATCAAGATAGCAACATATGCAAGTGGCTAAAGGAGCAAAGGAACCTCAAGTAGGAACCTCATCTGAACTAAAAAACCAAGTGAAGAAGACATGGAAACCCCAACAAAGAAGACACGTGATGAGTGTCAAATGTAACACTTTTAGACCTTAGATTCATGCATTTCATACATATTTCACTCTATCATACATCTCTATTTATATGGAAAAGATTCACTTTTTGTATTTCGGTATCTACTTTGGTTTGTTTTGTGTTTCAGGCATTCAAGACCATTTATGGAGCATAATAATGGTATGAAAATATGATAGCACGAGGTTTCAATTTTTCATGGAGTTGAAGAATACATGTAAATATCAAGATCGACTAAATATTCAAGAAGTCAAGTGGAAACCATTAAAGAAGGATGCCATTTTATGACGACCTTTCAAACATTCTCAAATTTCAACCATCTTCCCTTTGAATTTGGCCAATCATGCCAAATGAAAAGTTGTAGACCTTCGAAAGAGTTTCAAAATTAGTATTCATGGGCCATGTATATCCAACCAAATCAACAGGAAAGTCTGTTTTACTGAATTGTCGAAGAAGTTGTCGGAACAACATTCCTTACGGCCATGCTTACGCGCACCTTACAACCATATTACGGTCGTATGGTGCCCTTAAGGAGGATGCATCACTTGTTGCCGATAAGGAAATAAAATATCTTCGATTATAACTTTGAAAGTTTGTATTTTGTGTAACCCTAGACTCCAAAAGTTGTCTCTATATATTCTTTTGTCATCTGTAGGGTTATATACACTGATTCATCCCGAATTAGGCATCACTCAGATTTCTCCTTACCCTAGCCGTCAAGTAGTTGTTTGTTTTGATTTAAAGCTTAGCCTTTCTGGAACCAAATAATTGCGAGTTTCTGTCTTTCTTGATTCCATATATTGTTTTTTATTTATATATGATCATGTCTAGCTAAATTCCCTCATAATTTAAGGATTTGATGATCCCTAGAATGGTTTAGTTTATTGTTTGCACACACACACACACACACACACACACACACACAGGGTGTAGTTCCCATGAGAACAAGCTTATCGTGTAATCATGAGAACAATCTTAGACCGTCGGATGGTGAGTATTAAGGGTCGAGATTTAGGGTAGATATCATAATTAATAATAACTACGAATAATAATAACTACAAATAATCAATTCAACAAACAATAACTACGAATAATCCATTCAACCAACAATAACTACGAATAATACATTAAACAATATGACACCTTCATAACAAAACTAATAATAACTACTAATAATATATTAAAAAATAAGGTTTATTCTCATGATTACACGATAAGCCTGTTCTCATTTGAGCTACTCTCTCTCTCTCTCTCTCTCTATATATATATATATATATATATATATGAATTGAGATTGTGATATTGCTTCTTTTCTAAGCACTTTAATTCCTACCTTTTATTTATCTTCGAAAGAAGCGGTGTTTATAACTGGTTTAGATAAAACAACTGAAGAGCCACAAGCGAAGGACATTTTATTGGATTTATTGAAAAGAACTTGGTTTTGAGAGTACTAGTTTATCAAAGTTCGAGGATATCTAACTATCGTAGAAAGTTCCGGTCTTTGTACCTTTTTCTAACCAAAGAGCCAAAAAACGAAGGTTGTTCTTGGTCTTTTCTAGATTTCTAAGTGTTTAATGGGTTTTCATATACTTGCTGAACCGCTAGATTGAGAGCTACGCGAGTTGGAAAGCACGATCGTTGTTTGTCTATGCCAAAGGTTATTTTAGATGGTTACATGCAATTATCATATATAAATGTTGATGAGTTATATATATGCATCATTATCTTAATTCATTATAGTGGGGATTCATATTTCCTAAAATCGTCTCCATCATACTTTACCTACAATCATTATTGCCTTTTTTCTTGTTACAATTGATGCCCTATTGTCTTCTTTTTTCACTTAAAATAGTTAACCATCAATATCATCCAAATCAGACGTGGTCGATGAGATTCGATACCCGATTATACTACATCCGATCTCTTATCCTTGCGGGGAGGTTATTGTACTTCTTGGTAGCACTTCCACACTATTCAAGTTTTTGGCGCTGTTGTCGGGGATTGTTGATAGAATTTAGTTGATATTGATTTTTGGTTATTTTAAGGTGTTATTTCTATTTTTTTTGATTTTTAGGCTAGATTGGTGAATGTGAATAGTTTGTGATTCAAGCAAACTTTTCCCTTTAGACAACGAGATTGAGTGCATCCTCCGCAAGCAAAAATCCTCCAAGAAAGTTGCTATAAGTAAAAAATGGAAGGTGGAAATAACTAACTCCTTGTTGTTTATCCGCAAGCTGAAATTGCTAGGCTCAATGCCGCACTTGCTACTAAAACGGCTCGTCACCCTCAAATGTTGGAGCTAGGATGCATCATAGACAAAGAGTTTTCAACCATGCTTTTGCGCTCCCTGCACTTGGAGGTTGAGACTTCAACCTTAGGACATACACCATCACGTTGATCCAAAATGATCAATTATCAAGGTTGCTAAACGAGAACCCGCATCAGGATTTGTGGAACTTTGAGAATATTATGAACACTTTGAATTATCAGAACATTGCTCTTGATGCTTTGACAATGCGGCGTTTATTTTTTTATTTGACAAGAAAGGCTGCAAAATGGCTATAAAAGCATCCCCTAGGTACTTTTGCTACTTGGGAAGTATTAACAACAACTTTTTTGAGCAAGTATTTTCCTCCCCACAAGACTGTTGAGTATAGGGAGAAGATCTCCCACTTTGACATAAAAGATGGAGAGAACATTCATTCTACATGGGAAAGATTCAATAAAAAATTGCATTCATGCCCTCACAATGGATTTGAGAAGGGAGTGCTTCTCGAGTATTTTTATAGTGGACTAGATGGCAATACAATGAATTGATGGACACTACAAATTCCTATGGATTCACAAGGACGAATGAATATGAAACTTGAGACTACCTCTCAACTACTAGTATACATACTGTTACGCTCAGGATGTGATACGCAATGGGTTTTAAATTTATATTCTCGTTATATTTATCCTAACTCCTAGCGAACCCGCAGTGTACGGGACGTTTGTAGTAGGGATAGTATTCCGAGGTCGAACACAAAGACTAAGGTGAGATTGATTCGATTTATGATTAAGTTTAGTGAAGATCTAGGTTAAGAAAAGAGAAAGAAATAAAGAAATGAAAATCTCAATGTTTTTGGTTGGTTTTTAGATGATAAATCAAAGATCACAAATCACGCAAAGTATAATAATCAACTAAGCTAACAAATCAACACAAACAAACAAGCTAAACACGAGATATAAATCAAAGATAGAAAAGTGGATTCTAGGGGTTGGAAAGTCCAGTTATGGCATAAGACTCAAGCTATCTAATCATTCCTTGAATTAACTATAATATGTTGGGAGTGAGTGTTTCTAGATTGGGATCAATCACCGGGTAGGTCTCATGGTCCACTAATCCTTCCCTAAGATCTCATCACCGGGTAAGTCTCTAAGAACCTAAGGATAGGAATTCTACACAAACCGGATTGTTACCTAGAGATCTAACCTATCCTTACCGGTTAAGTCTCGGAAAGGGAAGTTCTAAGCAACTATCCTAGCACACTTAGTCCAATGGCGGCTATGAGGCTCACCACTACCTAGGGTTTGTTATCCTTGGAATCTAAGAGTAAGGATTACCGGGTAAGTCTCTCTTAACACTTAGTTGCTAACACTAGGTCACCCTAGGATAGATTTAACTCAACAAACACTTAGGATTTCAACATTCTAACAATCTAAGACTAGATCCATTGAACCAGGGAAGATCACGGGTTGTTCTACCTAGTCCACGGCCGTGGTTTGGTAAGAACAAACCGTGGATCCTAACAAAGGCTACATTCAAGCACACAAGTCATCCAAGGGCTAATCTAAGTCCATCCTATCATAGTCCTAGCCATAACCATTTTTCCCTTACCCTAGAATCACATCTATTTAGCCTACAACATTCATCATAGCAATCGAAATCATCAAACATAAAATCATGGCTTCCATTTGCAAGATAATGAAGAGAAAGAGATGAACAAGTGAAGTAAACAAGACCAAGCTGAAAATGGAATTAGAATGACTCACAACCCTTCTTAAAGAAGGTTTAAATGGTTCATACAACTCTAGAAATCGATTCCGAAATTCTTCACTACAAGCTATCAAGTCTATCAATGGTGTGTTCTTCTTCTTCTCCAATGAAGCTCCTCTCCAATGGTAGCTTCCTTCTACCTCCTTCTTCCCAAGAATCTTCTTGTTGAGAGTGTATTTTGATTGGATGATAGTGGATAATGGAGAGCTGCCCCAAGATGATTTTCTCAGCCAATGCAGGACCACTTTTATACTACAACTTTGCAAGAGCTGGCCAAGAGATCGTGGCACAGCTGTCACGAAAACCTGGCAAAATCCACGGGTAGAATCACGGCCGTGGAGTGTCAGTGAACCGTGATTTTTTGCTTCAGCTTTGCCTTTGATCATTAAGCTTCGATTTGGTGCATGGCTTGTGTTGGCAAGGTTCCATGAGTCCTCCCTAGCCTTTAGCTTGCATCCTAATGAGTTCGAGGGTGTGTCATCTTGATGAACGATCCTCAAACGTATCGTTTTAGCTCCTAAATCTCCCAAAATACCTACAAAGCAATGCACAAGTCCGTGTAGACGTCTATCTCGACAAAATACGTGAATTGAGTGCAAACGTTGTGGACTAGTGCTAAACCATGCATGAATGAGTGAGAAATCTATCTAAATGATTACCTAAACCTAAGTCATAAATCGTGTTATCAAAAATACCCCATTCTTAAGGTTTGCTCGTCCCCGAGCAAATGCTCAACTATAGACTACAAGATAACATGATTTATGCATGCAGAAAAATGGCAAAATCTTTTTGGATTTGTGCTTATACTATTGGATCACCTTCATAGTCATGTTTCATGGCAAGGGATAAGCAATCATGTATCAAACAAGTGAAGGCATGGAAAGACAATTGCACTTAACTCGAAAGTATGCATGAAATGTAGAAATGAAGAAGCCAAGAAGATCAAGAGTATATCCAATCTAAATCACTAAGTCTTACAAACATGCAAATAGGTCATAAGGTCTTGTGAAATAAAAGGCCAAGAAACGTTGTGACTAGGTGGGGATTTTCTAGGTTATGTGATGCTAATCCGGGAATGGAACTAACTCCACAATCTTGTCCTCGATCAACTTCCCTCAAGTGTATATTTTTCTCTATCTTTTCTTTCTTTTCTTTTTCTTATTTTTGAGACAATGGCATTGGTGTACAAAAGCCGAAACCTTGGTGATTAGCCATCCTTGGGCTTTTTCTATTTTTCGAGGTGCGTCCACACCGGGCACACATACCAAAGCTCGTTAGGACTATTGGTTTATTTGACTTTGGCAAGGCACCAACACCCGATTATGTGAAGTGTACCGAGTTACTTGTCATTTAAACCAACGTCCCCAAACCTATGTTTTTGTCTACACTTTCACAACAAATTCAGCATTTTATTCATGACATTCTTTCATCAACATCTTCACCCCACACTTGCTTTTCACACACATCAACATACTAACATGCTCCTATTCCCGGATGGGTCAAAAGAGGTCAATTTTATATCAATTGCGGTGCTCAAACAACATGATCAAGACGAGAATTAGAGAAAGATGAATTGCCTCATTCATTCCTAGATGGTGTGCAAGAACTTAGCATGTAATTTTGACTTTCAATACTCTATCCATTCTAGGCAAACATCATGATCACAAATCATTCATGGTTTCGAGAGAAGTACTTCAAGTCCACATATGCATTCATCAATTTAACACATAAGGCCATCCATAGCCAATCCACAAGACAAGATTCATCATTAGGGTCATATCCAATCCTAGAAAGCATAAAAATTTTTAAATTTTCTGATTTTTATGGGATTTTCGAAATGAATATATACAATGCAAGACATGTGCAAATATTAAACTACCCTAGATGCTCATCATGCAAAGGATCATGCAAACCCCACCCCATACTTAGAAACACATTGTCCCCAACGTGTAAATGAAGTAAAGAAGAGTGAAAGAAGGTTCTCACAATGTAAAAATGGTTTGCTATGGTATTTGGGATTTCTCGAGTGAATTGAGAGTGGATGATCCTATCAACAATGGTAGAGAGCTCTAAGTGTTCATCAAGGCGTCGGGACCCGCGCTAGGCACCGCTAGCCGTCCAAGTTCCGCGTCCGCTCCACCCATAATTGATGAGGGGTTCATCATCATCATTCACATGCCAAGCTAGGCTTCCAATGCCACTAAGGTTCTAACGCACACAAGGCACACAAAACACACACAAAAATAGAAAAATCAAAAACAAAAACAAAACGAAAAAGGGAAAAAAACGTTACCAATGGGTTGCCTCCCACCAAGCGCTTCTTTAAGGTCATTAGCTTGACCAAACTCGGGGCGTCTACTCAAGGTGAAGTGGGGCAATCATATCCACCGAAGCTCCCGGGATATACTTCTTCAACCGGTGCCCATTCACCTTAAAGTTTCCACAATGCTCCTCTCCTATCTCAATAGCTCCATGGGGAAAGATCTTCTTCACCACATATGGCCCGGTCCATCTTGATTTGAGCTTTCCGGGGAAGAGCCGCAGCCTTGAGTTGAAGAGAAGGACAAGGTCGCTATTACGCTAGGAAATAGCACAAAAAGCTTTACATTTATAACCCGAACTAAATCCTAAACTACCTAGCGAAACCCGCAGTGTACGGGTCGTTTTGTAGAAAGGAAAGTATTCCGAGGTCGAACACAAGGACTGAGGTGAAACTAAGTCATTCAATGATCGAAAATAGTGTGAATCTAGACTAAGATAAGATTAGGAATAAAGAAAATGGAAAACACGGTGTTTTTGGAGGTTTTTCGGTGATCAAACAAAGATCACAAGTATATGAACACAATCAAGCAACGCAAACACACACTAACACAAAAGATTTGAGAATAGAAGTAACAAGCGGATTCTAGAGTTTGGAAGTCCGGGTATGGCATAGACTCAAGCTATCTATTCAATTCTCGGGTTAACTATGATATGTTGGGATTAAACGTTTCTAGATTGGGATCAATTACCGGGTAGGTCTCATGGTCCACTAGTCCATTCCTAAGGTCTCATCACCGGGTAAGTCTCTAAGAACCTAAGGATAGGAATTCTACACAAACCGGATTGTTACCTAGGGGTCTAACCTATCCTTACCGGGTAAGTCTCGGAAAGGGAAGTCCTAATCAACTATCCTAGCACACTTAGTCCATTGGCGGCTTGTGAGGCTCACCACTACCTAGGGTTTGTCATCTTAGATATCTAAGATCGGAAATCATCGGGTAGATCTCTTCCCTCACTTAGGTTGATAGCATTAGGTGATCCTAAGCTAATTTAAACTCAACAAACACTAGGATTTCAACAACACAAGTCATCCAAGGGTAAAAATCTAAGTTCATCCTATCATGCTTCTAGCCATAGCCCTTCTTTCCTTACTCTAGAATCGCAACCTATCTAGCCAACAACATTCATTTCAAGATCAATCTCAACAAATAAGTCATGCTTGCAAGTCATGGTCAAATGATGAAGAACAATCCAAAGAAAAGACATTAAAAGCATAGAATAGAAATTACCAAATCCTTACAAGGTTCCAAGAGCTAATCCAACTTGACAACAATCGAAACTTCACTTGAATCCAATCTAATCTCACTCTAAAACGAGAATCTACACTAATCTCTTCCAAGAACACCCCTAATGGGTGCTTGGAAGAGAGGCAACAATGGAGAAGTGTTTTGGGGAAGAAAGGTAGGTCAAAAGAGAGGAGAAGGATCCCCAATTACAGCCTGCAAAATCCTTTAAATACCCACTAAAATGCAAGAGCAATGGAAGAGATCGTGGCCAGCTGTCAACGTGGTCCTGGCAAGAATTACGGGCATAACCACGGCCGTGGAAAGGGCCTAGACCGTGGTTTCTGTCAGAAGCTTCTCCTAGGCTCGTTAAGCCATGATTTGGTGCATGGTTTGTGTTGCAAGGTTCCATGAGTCCTCCTTAGCCCTTAGCTTGCATTCCAATGAGTCCGGAAGTGTGTCATCTCGAGGAATGATCCTCGGATGTATCGATTAGGCTCTTAAATCTCCCAAATTACCTACAAAGCAAGCAAAAGTCCGAGTAGACGTCTATCTCGACAAAATACGTGAATTGAGTGCAAAACGTCATGAACTAGTGCTAAACCGTGCATGAATGAGTGAGAAATCTATCTAAATGACTACCTAAAACTAGCTCATAAATCGTGTTATCAAAATACCCCATACTTAAGGTTTGCTCGTCCCCGAGCAAATTCCCAACTATAGACTAAGAGATGACATGATTTATGGCAAAATCTTTTTGGATTTGTGCTTCTAAAGATGGATCACCTTCATAGTGATGTTTCATGGCAATGGACAAGCAATTATGTATTAAATGAATGAAGGCATGGGAAGACAATTACACTTAACTTGATAGCATGCAATGAAATGTAAAGATGAAGAAGTCAAGATGATCATGAGGATATCCAATCTAAATCACTTAGTCTTACACACATGCAAGTAGGTCAAAAGGACTTGTAAAATAGAAGGCCAAGAAATGTTGTGATTAGGTGGGAATTTTCTAGGCTATGTGATGCTAATCCGGGAAAGGAACTAAACAATCACAACTTCACATTTCTTATCAACTTACCTCAAGTGTATATTTTTCTTCATTTTCTTTTCTTTATTTTCTTTTATTTTCGAGACAATGGCATTGGTGTACAAAAGCCGAAACCTTGGTGATTAGCCATCCTCGGGCTTTTTCTATTTTTCGAGGTGCATCCACACCGGGCACACATACCAAAGCTCGTTAGGACTATCGGTTTATTTGACTTTGGCAAGACACCAACACCCGATTATGTGAAGTGTACCGAGTTACTTGTCATTTAAACCGGTGTCCCCAAACCTATATTTTTTGCTACACTTTCACAACAATTTCAGCACTTCATTCACAACATTCATAATATCAACAACTTCACCCCACACTTGCTTTTCACACACATCAACACACTAACATGCTCCTATTCCCGGATGGGTCAAAAGAGGTCAAATTTATCTCAATTGAGGTGCTCAAGCAACATGATCAAGATGAGAAGTAGAGGAAGATGAATTGCCTTAATCACTCCTAATTGATGTGCAAGAACTAGCATGCAATTTCGACTTTCAATCCTCAATTAAATCAAGGCAAGCATCATAATCACAAGTCATTCATGGAATTCAAGATAAGTATTTCAAGTCCACATATGCATCATCAATTAAACACACAAGGCCATCCATAGCCAATCCACAAGACAAGGTTCATCATTAGGGTCATATCCAAGCCTAGAAAGCACAATTTTTTTTTTTAAAATTTTCCGAATTTTTTGGAATTTTTGAAATATGTATGTACAATGCAAGACATAATAAAACATGTGACTAAAAAGAAACTACTCTAGATGCTAGTCATGCAAAAGATCATGCAAACCCCACCCCATACTTAGAAACACATTGTCCCCAATGTGGTATTCAAGTAAAGAGAGTAAAAGAAGGTTCTCACAATGTAAAATGGTTTGCTTCGGTATTTGGGATGAACTCGTGTGGAGTGGTGGTGATGGATGATCGATCAAGCATGGTAGAGAGCTCTTCATAATCATTCCGGCATCGAGACCCGCGCCAAGGTATATGTGAGATGGGAGCTCTTCCATCTAACAAGACACCTCAAGCCGTCCAAGCCTCACGTCCGCTCCACCCATGTTTGAAAACGGAATCATCGTCATCAACTCGCCTTGCAAGGCTTCCTCATTACCTAAAATCTACCACAAACACAAAACACAAAAACACACAAAAGCAAAAACAAAGGCAAAAGAGAAAAGGGAAAGAGTTGTACCAATGGGTTGCCTCCCATTAAGCGCTTCTTTTAGGTCATTAGCTTGACCAAACTCCGTGGATATGTTAATCCACCTCGAATACCATGGTTTGCTTGAGGAGTCCAAGCAACCATCTTTTCCCGGAATCCATGATGACAAGCAAGGGCCACTTGATGCCCAAATAAACCTTAGGTTCTCTCTTCATCGGTGAGTAGTAGACTCCTTCATCACCGCTTCCTTGATGATAGTATAGAGTTGCAACCATAGGTGTCACCCCATACTTAGGCAATTTGTACTCCGCGGTTACACCGGTGAAGCGCTTGTCATCCTCATCCTCTATGATCCGAGGAAAGCCGATTCTTGGAAAGAATCCTTCATTGAAGTACTTCATAACCATCATGGATCCATCATGCTTACTTTCTTCATTCGATAATGGAGAATCCTTGGGAAAGGGGCTCCAATCTTCGTGTGTACTCCGGGCAAGCAAGAGAGGACTAGAAGTGGTTGAAATGGGCCTAGGATGTTCGAGGACAGAACCTTCCACGGTCGTGGTTTGTCTTCCACGGCCGTGGTTCCCTCTGTTGTCCTCGTTCCAAGTGAGTTCTTCAGGCATGGTCCCGGGGTTGATGGCAAGGACGTCCGGGGATGAGAATACTTCATTGCACTCCTCTAAAGGTGAAGGAGATGGAGGTGAACCTTGAAGAATGGTAGGATCTCCTAGCATAAGAGCATTCCTAATCTCCTCAATCTCCCTCCTCATTTGTTCTTCTCTCTCGGTATTCAATCTCCTTTCTTCCTTCAGGGCCAAATCCCTTAGCCATAATTGCTCTCGAGCTTCATTCAACTCTCCCTCAAGGCTTCTATTGGTTATGGTTGAATCGGGCAATCCTTGGATCTCCTCATAGTGAACCTCCTCTTGATGACACACTTCCGCTTCAAGCTCCATGTGAGAACTAGAAATGGAAGCAATGTTGCTTTCTAGATCATCCATTTTCCTCAACATTGCTTCTAGCATTGATTCTACCTTATCATTGTGAGGTTGTTGGTGAGGTTCCTCATGAGGCAATATAGTCATGTGAGCTTGATTATGGGACTCATGATAGGCATTAAACTCCTCCCAATACTCAAACTCATCACGTAGATGTCCTAGATCTTGGCTTCCCATCCATCCCTCATACTCCATGTTGTCAAGGTCGTCTTGGAGGTACAATCCATCCATGGCAAACATGAAAAGGCAAAGACAAAAACACACAAGATCAAAAGTAACAAGAAAGATAAACACTAAAAACAATCAAAGACAAATGACTTAATCTTAACCTAGTCTCCGGCAACGGCGCCAAAAACTTATTACGCTAGGAAATAGCACAAAAAGCTTTACATTTATAACCCGAACTAAATCCTAAACTACCTAGCGAAACCCGCAGTGTACGGGTCGTTTTGTAGAAAGGAAAGTATTCCGAGGTCGAACACAAGGACTGAGGTGAAACTAAGTCATTCAATGATCAAAAATAGTGTGAATCTAGACTAAGATAAGATTAGGAATAAAGAAAATGGAAAACACGGTGTTTTTGGAGGTTTTTTGGTGATCAAACAAAGATCACAAGTATATGAACACAATCAAGCAACACAAACACACACTAACACAAATGATTTGAGAATGGGAGTAACAAGCGGATTCTAGAGTTTGGAAGTCCGGGTATGGCATAGACTCAAGCTATCTATTCAATTCTCGGGTTAACTATGATATGTTGGGATTAAACGTTTCTAGATTGGGATCAATTACCGGGTAGGTCTCATGGTCCACTAGTCCATTCCTAAGGTCTCATCACCGGGTAAGTCTCTAAGAACCTAAGGATAGGAATTCTACACAAACCGGATTGTTACCTAGGGGTCTAACCTATCCTTCCCGGGTAAGTCTCGGAAAGGGAAGTCCTAATCAACTATCCTAGCACACTTAGTCCAATGGCGGCTTGTGAGGCTCACCACTACCTAGGATTTGTCATCTTAGGTATCTAAGATCGGAAATCATCGGGTAGATCTCTTCCCTCACTTAGGTTGATAGCTTAGGTGATCCTAAGCTAAATTAAACTCAACAAACACTAGGATTTCAACAACACAAGTCATCCAAGGGTAAAAATCTAAGTTCATCCTATCATGCTTCTAGCCATAGCCCTTCTTTTCTTACTCTAGAATCGCAACCTATCTAGCCAACAACATTCATTTCAAGATCAATCTCAACAAATAAATCATGCTTGCAAGTCATGGTCAAATGATGAAGAACAATCCAAAGAAAAGACATTAAAAGCATATAATAGAAATTACCAAATCCTTACAAGGTTCCAAGAGCTAATCCAACATGACAACAATCGAAACTTCACTCGAATCCAATCTAATCTCACTCTAAAACGAGAATCTACACTAATCTCTTCCAAGAACACCCCTAATGGGTGCTTGGAAGAGAGGCAACAATGGAGAAGTGTTTTGGGGAAGAAAGGTAGGTCAAAAGAGAGGAGAAGGATCCCCAATTACAGCCTGCAAAATCCTTTAAATACCCACTAAAATGCAAGAGCAATGGAAGAGATTGTGGCCAGCTGTCAACGTGGTCCTGGCAAGAATTACGGGCATAACCACGGCCGTGGAAAGAGCCTAGACCGTGGTTTCTGTCAGAAGCTTCTCCTAGGCTCGTTAAGCCATGATTTGGTGCATGGTTTGTGTTGGCAAGGTTCCATGAGTCCTCCTTAGCCCTTAGCTTGCATTCCAATGAGTCCGGAAGTGTGTCATCTCGAGGAATGATCCTCGGATGTATCGATTAGGCTCTTAAATCTCCCAAATTAACTACAAAGCAAGCAAAAGTCCGAGTAGACGTCTATCTCGACTACGTGAATTGAGTGCAAAACGTCATGAACTAGTGCTAAACCGTGCATGAATGAGTGAGAAATCTATCTAAATGACTACCTAAAACTAGCTCATAAATCGTGTTATCAGTAGGAGCGGTGATCAACGCTTCCTTTATCCTGTAAAACGCATCAAGGCATTCCTGCGAAAACTCAAAAACAACATCCTTATTCAAGAGATTAGTGAGTGGTTTAGAAGTCTTCGGGAAATCTTTGATGAACCTCCTGTAGAAACCTGCATTCCCAAGAAACTCTGCACACCCTTAACAGAACAAGGGGGAGGAAGTTTCTCAATAGTCTCGATCTTAGCTCGATCGACCTCAATACCTCGGTTGGAAACGAGGTGTCCTAGCACAATTCCTTCACTAACCATAAAGTGACACTTCTCCCAATTCAAAACAAGATTAGTGTCTTCACAACGTTGCAGCACTAGAGAAAGGTTAGTCAAACAATTATCAAAAGAGGAACCATATACCAAAAAGTCATCCATGAATACCTCCATGATCTCCTCAATGTACTCGGAAAAGATAGCCATCATACATCGCTGGAAGGTAGCGGGTGCGTTACACAATACGAATGGCATCCTCCTATAAGCGAATGTCCCCCATGGACAAGTGAAAGTGGTCTTCTCTTGATCATCCGGATGGATAGGAATCTGAAAGAAACCACTATAACCATCTAGATAGCAAAAATGGGAATGCTGAGCTAACCGTTCAAGCATTTGGTCGATGAAGGGAAGTGGAAAATGGTCCTTCCGAGTGGCCACGTTTAGCTTCCTGTAAATGAAGCACATCCTCCAGCCCGTAACGGTCCTTGTTGGAATCAAATCGTTGTTCTTATTCGTCACAACGGTCATCCCTCCTTTCTTCGGAACTACATGCACGGGGCTTACCCACTTTCTATCCGATATGGAAAATATGATACCTGCATGAAACAACTTAAGAATCTCTTTCTTCACAACCTCTTTCATGATCGGATTTAACCGTCTTTGAGGTTCCCGTGAAGTCTTATGATCGTCTTCCATTAGTATCTTATGCATGCAAAAAGATGGCTTAATACCAACAAGATCATCAATAGTATAACCTAAAGCCTTTTGATGTTTCCTCAGGACATGGATCAGTTTAGACAATTCAGTTTCAGAAAGGCAAGCACTAACGATAACGGGATAAGTAGAATCTGGACCAAGGAAAGCATACCTTAGGTGACTAAGAAGTGGTTTAAGCTCCAAAACTGGGGGTGCTTTCTGAGGGGATCCGTGCTTCCTCCTTCCTGTGGAGTAGACTTAGATCAAAGAACTAGACTTTCAAAAGTCTCAGTTGACATCATCTCGCTTATGACCTCGGTCAAGGTCCAAGGTAGGTGACCAAGATGTTCTTCAGATAAGAACACCTCGCTTGGTCCAGAAAGTGCCTCGGTCGAGGTACTGTAACTGGGACCGAAACATGAATTTCTGAACTTCCCTTGAATTAGTCTCTCAATCTTAGCTCCTGGATCTGCTTCCAATGCTTTTAAGCTCCGTATATCTGCATCACAAAAAACATCTATACCTTCATCCATTAAACTAAAACTAAGAACTCTTTCAATAGGGTCATTAATAAGGATAGAGCTCACCAATTCTCTTGATTCTTCTTCATCATAGATGTTAAAGATGTCATCCTTCAGCGGCTCTCCTTTCATTACAGCAAGCAATGCAAATTCCACTTGGTCTCCACCAATGTTTAATTTCAACTTGGCGTTCTTACAATCCACATTGCAACCCGAAGTTGCTAGAAATGGTCTCTCGAGAATGATAGGAACGGGATAATCTGCGGGTATGTCATGTACAACAAAGTCTATAGGTAAATAGAAGTTACCTAACTTGACGGGAACGTCTTCCAAAATGCCCACGGGATGGGTAATGGAGCGATCCGCCATGTATAGCCTTATCTTCACCGGCTTGGGCTCTCCAAGCCCGATCATCTCACATAACTCCAGCGGGATGATGCTCACGCTGGCTCCTAGATCACACAATGCCTCATAAGTTACATCCCCAACTTGAATGAGAATGAAAATGAACCGGGATCTCTCAATTTGGGTGACATCTTCTCCTTCATAATTTGAATGAGCTCCGAGGACTTAGATGTCATCCTTACTTCTCCAAAATCTTCCAACTTCCTCTTTCTTGAAAGAATCTCTTTCAAAAACTTTCCATAGGCGGGCATCCCTAGAATAACATCAAGGAAAGGGATGTTAATGTGTAGTTTATTCATTAGGTCTAGAATCTTACCAAAATTCTTGTTTAGATGTGCTTTGGCCCTCAACTGGGTGAATGGAAGTGGTTGTTTATAAGCAGGAGGTGGAACATAAACTTCAGATTTGTCCTTCGCTTTCTGGGGCTCCACCTCGGTTGGCACCTCGACCGAAGTGTTCCTCGTCTGCACCTGGACCGAGGTGTTCTTCGTTTGCACTGGCACCGACCGAGGTACTGGATCTGCAGTTTTCAGTCCACTTCTCGTCGTTATTGCCATAACCTGTCCTTTAGGGTTGCTCTCTGTTCTTGCTGGGAGCTTCCCTGGATATCATGGCGCTTCATTTGCCTTATTAAATAATTGTTGCTCTAAGGCTTTTTGTGCCTTCGAAAATGAAGTCATTGATGTCTCCATAGCATTGAGCTTGATCAAGATTGCCTCCAACACTACATCTTTCTTCTCTGGCTGGGACGAACCCGATCCAGGCTCCTGGCTTCTCAATGGAGTAGAAGAAGAGGAAGAGAGGGGGGGTTAAGAGCATTTTGAGCATGAGAATAAGGGTTACCCGGATTTTGTTGATTAGATGTCCAATGGTTGCTGTTGGAGTTTCTATTGTTGTTGTTGTTGTTCCGCAGCCCTTGGTAGTTGTTTCTTCCTTGATATCCTCAATCTTGCTCCTTCTTCGTGTGAGCTACTAATAGTTTCTTCAATTGCTTCACATCATTGCTAAGCAAGGTGAGTTGAGCTCCATTTGAAGAAGTGTCTTGGAAGCTAACTCTCCTTACTCGATTCTTGGATCCTTGATGGGAGTACTTCTCCATATGCAAAGCTTGATTTTAAATGAACTCCCAAGCTTCGTCTATCGGCATATCCATGAATGTGCCGGCGGAAAGTAGTTGGAGATTGAATTGAGTAGATCCATCCAATCCCTTGAAGTATATCTCCAACAACTCTATCTTTGGAATCCCATGATGTGGGCAATCCAATAGAACATCTTTGAATCTCTCCCATGACTTGGACAAACTCTCCTTGTCCTTCATGATGAATGCATTGATCTTCCCACTCATTTCAGCAGTCTTGGAGGGAGGAAAGAATTTAGTTAGAAACTCCGTCGTCAACTCTTCCCAAGTGTTGATCTTTCCGGGTGGAAGAGATTGATACCAAGCAAGCGCCCTGTCTTTCAAAGAAAAATCAAAAGGCCTCAACTTTTAGTTGTTATTTTCCAGCCTTGAAGGTCTCAAGGTCTCCATCAGAATCTCATAGTTTTGCAAATGCTGATGCGGAGACTCCCTCTCTAAACCTCCAAATTGGCATTGTCAGATCATAGATAGAACTTGCGGTCGAAGTTCATAATCATGCTCAGCTGGATCACCTAGGTTGACTCCTGGACGCCTCACTTGCTAATTAGGGTCCATCCTCTGTCCTAGGGTTTGTGGAACTCCAGCAAAAAGAACATGTCGTACAGACATCCGAGATGGATGTATCTTGGCCGGGGCAACATGGTCTGGGTCTTGCCTCGGTCGAGGATCTTGGTTCGGTCGAGGCAGAAACTAGGCCCTTAGAGCGGCCATATCTGCTTCAATCTCTCCAGTTCTTGCGCAATTCTGTTCTCTCTCTTGCTGCAATTCTTCTTGGTTGAGGCGTAGCTGTTCCAGCGTCTCCTTCAATTCAACCTCAAGATCGCGATTGTCTTGATTGGTCATCTTAGCTTCTCTTAATCGTCGCTTGTATGTCTTTTCTGGTTTGGGATCGTAAGGAACGATTACCTTTCCAGCACGGGTTCTTCGCATAAACCTAAGAAAGATCCTGCGAAAACACTCAAGTATAGTGGTTAATAGCAATAAGGGCAATTTCCCCGAAAGACAACCGAAACCGGATTGGTCTAGACCAAGTCCCCTGCAACGGCGCCAAAAACTTGTTCATTCCAAACGGTGTGTGCAAGCTTTAAATTTATAACTCAGGAAGTATGCTTGAACAAATATGCGAACCCGCAGTGTACGGGTCAATTGTAATAAAAGAAAGAATTCCAGGGGTCGATCAAAAAGACTTAGGTGAAACAAAGCACAAAATCAGGTTGTCAAATGTTGCAAATAAGCAATTAAAGCAATCAAGATGATATAAAGTCAAGTAAGGGGAAATGCGGATTCTAGGGATTAAAGCATCTAGTTGTGGTTCCGACTCAAGATCTCAAAGGATAACCCGGACAGAGCTGAGGTTTGCAAAGGGAAGGTGTTTCTAAGGTGGAAATAGATCACTGGGTACACTATCCCAAACCCAAGCTCCTATTACCGGGTAAGTCTCAAGGCACTAAGGAAAGGAACTATAATCTCAAACCAACACATCGCCCAAGGGAATAGAATCAACCTTTACCGGGTAAGTCTCAGGCTAACTCACAAAGATGGGATGAAGGCACACTCAAACCCAAATAAAGGATAAACCTTTATTACCTATACTCATGATCTTAGGTAAACAAGCAAGGGAATCACCGGGTAAGTCTCATCCTAGGCTTGCATTGAACCTGGAAAGGTTCACCTCGTTCAGTCAAATCCCACCCCGGCCGAGATGTTCATCGACTGAGCGAGGTGTTCTAGAGTTAAGGTTAAGACTCGAGCTTTCAGGGTCCTGCTGGGATTAAGATCATTCTATCATCGTCTTTCCCTCAACTTTCAGCCAATCACCCTAGAATCGCATAAGAAACTTAGCCAACAATCATCATGATAACAATAATCAAATTTATGGAAAAGGAATCAATATTCGAAAAAGAAAACCTTAAGAAAAAGGTCTCAATAATTGTATCAAATAATCAACAAACAAGCGTTCCTCAATCACAACTCAGCAAAGACAATAAACCAAAACAAGAAGATCTTACAAACTCCTTCAAAAGCCTACTCCAACTATGATTTCTTCCTTCCTTGAACTTCAATCTTCAATACTTCCTTCAATTCTTCCTTCAAATCCTCCAGAAAATCCCTCAATTGTTGGATGCTCCAAGCATGCTTGAACTTGTGGAAAATTCAACCCTTTGTATAGGAGAATTATCTTTCAAAGATAATAATATCTTAAAAAGATAATTTCCTATAAAATATATTCATATCTCTAAAATAGATCTCCCAAAAGTAATATCTTCCTTCCTTGAACTCCAGCAAAAAATATAAGATATCTTCTTTTCAAAATTAAAAGATCTCAACCAAAAATATGGATCTCGCCGGCGGCAGGGTATTCGCCTCGGTCGGGACGCTCCTCAAGATCACCTTGGTCGATGTGACACTATAGCTGACCGAGGTGAATCTCAACTGAATGTGAAATCTCTCGAATCTGGTTCAAAGTAAATCTTCTTAATTATTTTCATGCTTCATGAGTTCTTCCTTAAGCTCTAGAATGTAGCTCCAATGACTCCTTAGCTCCCTTAGCTCCATTTCGATGCAAAAACGTGCCATTTTACCTACAATTACAACGAAACTAGGTGTAGACCTCGATTCCCGCAAAGGTAGATGAAACAACAATATAATCACATAATATGCATCCATACATGCAGATTATTGAAGATAAAACGTCTAAACCAATCCCAAAATATAGACTATAATATATGCTATCAACAACCAAAAGGTACAACATCATAGCCGAGTATATAAAACAACATCCTCACACAGGAGGTAACAAAAGATCATCCTTACACAAGAGGGAAACATAACAACCCCAAAAGACCACAACCAACCTATGTACGAGAGGTCCACAGCCTGCCACCCTACTAGATCACTCAGTAGCACGGCTATCTTGTAGGGCACTACAACAGGGTAATAAACCATTAGCTAATCATACGTATATAAGGTAATGCATAAGCACAAACACAATCATGGAAAGATAAACACATCAGCATGCTATCGCACATTTACCCAATTTATTATCTTTATATAATAGTCATTCACTCAAATCGTTTATACATAGATAGATGAAAGTATGTGACACGAGGACCGATACATCCTCACCTCTGAGCCTGATAGCCAACTGTACGAGTATCAGTCACACAATCCGTGTACCCTATGGGAGTGGATTGCGCCCTTCCTGGAAAACCAATCTGGCCTGACATCAGAGAAGCTCCCAGACTCTACGGCGAGATGAAAGAGAAAGGTTATCATAGCCACGCAGCGGGGCAATCAATAAAACATATGTCGGTATAAACGACATCTCATGCTATCATAACAAACATATAAAGCACACACCACTCACGCAAACACCCAATATAGGGATGGTAGCTAAGTAAGTTCTACGGACTTACCTCAACCTCGTACAAAGCTCAACCAGAATCAACCTCCACTCTTGAGAGAGGGGCACTGTCTAATAACAATGCATAAAAAGATATCAACCTTTATTCATCAAAGGGGTCACACCTAGACCCAAGGGATCCAAAGGATCATCCATAACCTAACCTCACAACCTAATAAACCTCAAAGGCCATACATGGCATATATCGATCGTAACCTCATTATAACACCTCCTCACACATCTAGCATGAACCTATATACCCACTCTAGGAAGGGAGGGAACAAAGGCATTCTAAAGCAATCCTAGAAGCAACACACACCTGAAAAGCAAAGCCAACACAAGGTTGGACTGCAGGTGGCCGCAGGGCCGGCTCCAGCTAGCGCAAAGGCGGCTCACTGCCGGCGCAGGGGCGGCTGCAAGTGGCGCTGGGGGCGGCTGGACAGTAGAGACACAAAGTCAGCCCCTTTCTTCACTCCTTCCTTCGAATCCTTCACTCCTTCTTCATCCAACACACATACATACATAAACATACATATATATACATTAACATAAGCCAATCATGGCTGGAACAAGATCCAAACCTAAGGAAATCTAAACTAGAAGAAGAGAAGAGGAGAGAAGATGAAAGAATGAAGAAAGAAAGGAAAGAAGCCATGAAAGCTTACCAAGCTGAACTCAAATTAGAAGGAGATACACTACACACCAAGCTGGCTCACACCAAGCTCAGCAACATCAACCATCAACAATCAACCACAAAGCCAAGCTCATAAGCTCTCAAACTCAACAAAACCTCAAGGAAGATCAAGAAGAGATTCAAAGGAAGAAGAGAGAAGAAGATGAACGTGAGGAGAGAGATGAAGCTGCAATGAAGAACCCTCATCAGAAGGGAGAGAAAAGAAGCTTATAAAGGGAGGAAAAGGGTAAAGCACGAGTCAAAGGGTCAATAAAGACGGCTGCAGCCACACAGAGCCGCAGGGGTGGACCCTGTGAGGCGTAGGTGCGGCCCAGGTAAACCGCAGGGGCGGTCTAGCCTAATCTGGTTCCTCAGCATACACTCTCAGCAACTCAGCAACTAGGCTCTTATAATTCATGCTTGAACTTATTTTTAATGTCGGATACTAGATTATGAATAGTCTAGATTGTTCTCATAACACATTGTATATTTTCAAACATGAAGAAGTGGTTAATGAATCAATCACCCTAGATGAGTCCAAAAAGTAATTCGAAGGTGATTGTGCAATGTTTGATGCCTATATACTTGAGCAGTGTTAGTTAGAGCCAAAAGGATGACTAGTCTACTTGTCTTGTGAATGTCCAAACTATGGATATGCTAGATTGTGAAAGCAAATAGCAAACACCATATGATGCTTGCATAGTCTAATATAATCATAAGTTGTAGAAAAGTGTATCAACTAGTGTGTAAATAGAAATTATCATGTGATACTCACTAGTTGAAACAAGCCAAATGTCTTGACAAAGCATACCTTTACCATGCTACATTAGTATTTGTGACTAAAGTTCTCCTTAATAATTGAACACAATATGGTTGAGCTTACTTCTAGTTATTTGATCCTTGATACTTGTTTACCTGTTACTTGACCCTTCCCAAACCCAAAGCATTTGATCACTTGCTCACCCCCTTTTCCTTTCATTTTACACACTCATACTTTACTAGTTGAACTTGAGGCAAAGTTGGGATATACATAGTCTCTTGAGATTTCGACCTTGATACAATATCATATACTTACATTGACACGGCCGTATACTTGCGTTACTATATATTGAGTAGTGTCTCAAACTAACCATCAAGGTGTCATAAGCTTTTGTTGTTGTTCATATGGAAAATGAGGATCTGCACAAAGAGCTTCATGTAACACCCCGAATCTGCGGGATATCGGAATGCTACGGGCGAGACCTTGCAATGGGTCCCGACCCTTAGCCTGACAACAATTTCACCAGACCTTTCCAACAAGATACAAATAAAGGCCAAAACCAAAAATAATTTTAATGTAATGATATAATTCCTAAATACAACAAGAAAGGAAAGACATCAGCCGTCTATACACAACGCCAACAATACACAAATATATAATAAACAATACACGGACTCAATTCCCCAAACTCGACCTATGATGTATGGAACCCCGACTGCCCACTCCTCCGGATCACACGGCCACACCTAACCTGCACATTAACTACAACATTCGGTATAAAACTGTTAGCTCGCATTCTAGGCATTATAAAGATAACAAGGGCACAAACACACACATAAGCACACATAACACACATCATGCTCATATACATACACATCCGGTTTTATTATCTTTTTAGGTTATTCCATTTCTAATTCCATTCGTTTAAAGTGTGACACGAGAGTCTTATAACTCTGGCCTCTGTCCCCGTGTAACCAACATGAGTGATGCGGAGCTCAACCCGTATACCATGTGGAGTGGCGAAGAAGCCCGCCCGTAGACCATGTATGGTCTGGTCGTAGAGATCTTCCCAGTCTCCCTCGTGAGCTGGACAGTGATGTCACCACCCGATAATAATAAACAATGGTCCCAATATATATAACCAAGTTGTTCTAATCCGGTTTCATGATTATAAACAAAGATAAAGCACACACCACCATCACATATCCAAATAATGCGTAAAAGTGAGCTAAGTAAGTCCGTAGACTTACCTTATCCCAACGATCAACCGAATCACATTTCCCGTAGGAATATAACCAAGCCTGTGCAAGACAAGGCACGATATTCAACAACTACTCACAAGCTAGAAGTCCTTAGACTTCTAGTCCTAACACTCTCGCAAGATCAAAAATCGAAGCACAAGATGGATACACTCGTCCTAATCTCTACCACCTCAACCGATGTGTAACCCTAATCATCAAATCCTCACAAGCCTCATGAGTCTCACAAGGACAACCCTACACTCACCACATGATAGAGAACTCCAGCCCCAACACTCAACAAGTCTAAGAACATCGATAACCTCAAACGCTCAACTATGATCCAAGGTCACTACATGGCATTCCACAAGGTTATCTAAGCCATCCTACCATGCTTCTGACATGAGTACACTCTAGGAGAAGCTAAGAATACATGCTCAAGGTAGGATACTCACTGGGGCAAAGACGCGGCACAAAAGGAAGGAAGCGCAACCGCGAAGAGGAGAAGAAGGCCGCACGGGAGGGCTGGTTGAGCTAGTGGTTGACTCTGTGGCCTGGGCTGGCCGCCCCTGCATCTCACAGGTCCGCCCCTGCGGCTCAGGCTGGCCGCCCTTGCGGCTCAGGTGCATGGCTGTCCCCGCGGCGCTGTCCAGCCGCGGGTGCAGTCAAACTCCAGAATGGTGACTTCGAGCTTTTCTTCGACTATTTCTTGGTGTTCTCGGCCACTCAAGGTTGGCTTGTTCAAATCCAAATTGATCACCACACTCAACATCATCAACACACCAGATCTAAGCTAGATCTGAGCACATGCAACACAAAGAGGAAGAAAGCTAAGAATCCATGGCTTCCACTATTGAAGCTCAAGGAAGAAGAAGATGAAGAAGGGAGGAAGGAGAGGAGAGCTTGCTCAACACATCTGAATCTTGCAAAAATTTGTGTGCTGGACAACATACCAAACCAAAGAGAAGGAAGGAGGATCACCATGGAGAGCTTCCAAGAGCTTCCAAGCCAAAGAGAGAAGAAGGAGCAAAAGGTACCAATTTCACGTGAAAGTGAATTGGGATGAGAGAGAGAGAGAGTTAAGGTTGAGGGGAAAATCAAGGGTCAAGGCAGTCACCTCCCCAAGATAACGAGGGGTCGAAGCAAAAACGCGGTAACCCAAGTTCGGGATGGCATTCGGGATAAAATCCCGTAACTCAACACCTCATGCTTGTGGAAAGACTGATTCGTGCCTACGGGAAAGTCCATAACTCGCTCACTAACCGGAATAAAAATTCCGGATGTTACAACTAATCCCCCTAAAAACAAGTTTTGTCCCGAAACTTTGATCTCGGGAAAACTATTTCGGTAACCACTCAAACGCCGTAAACGTACCAACTCTCTACTCGATAACCACAACACACTCGTATAACCGCAGCAAGACCTCGCAAGGCCTTTCCACATACTCACATGAGCCGCATAACACGTACCATGACAAGGTCTAAATGATCACACAACACATTCCCACTTGGGGAACAAAACTGACAAACTTGCACATACACATAAAAATCTAACCCATCGACCATATCGATGCAACTAGCTCATCGAAAAACTCAATCCAAGATACTATCTCACGTCCTCCCGGTAGCCTTATCGGCTTCTCGTGTGCCACTAGATCGCCACGACTAACCTCATAACTTGAGTAATGTATATGCTCCCATGACTGGTACAATAGAAACATCGGGTAAACCCCCTCCACGCTTGGTGGCAACACAAACCTGCAATAACATCTTACTTGTTCTCATCTCTCAAAAGGTCCGTAAAAAGGAAACTCAGCTTCCCTTAAATGGCAAACATTTGACGGCTCGGACCTGTCAAAATTTCGACTCCACTGAATCCATTCATACCTTAATTCTAGAGGTTGGTTCCTCTCATCTACACATACGCCTTCCGGCGACTCAACTCGGCTAGCATCCACCCTTGGACCATAGCTACTCGAGCGAGGTCATCCCGTATCTGCTTAGGGCTACCCCTATACATACTATCCATATTCCGACACCACGGTGTAATACACTCCAATCCATAAAATGATTCACAAAGTCCATCGCAAAGAGTCATCCCAAACGATACATCTCAACTTATCATGACACGAAAGCTCGATCAAAGGGGAGGTATCATGTTCATCTTTACCCCCTACCTCGCACATATGCTCTCTACATGGCATCCAAAATCACAAAAGTCCTCTCTAGTTGGCCAACTATCCGAGGATGAAATTGTCATGAAGGACAACTGATCTCCTTCGCGGCATGATCCCGCTGCCCAACAATCCCGAGATGAATCGTTCATCTCGATTCGAGATATCAATGCTCGGTATCCCCAAGTAATCTTACTATTGCTTAGCATAATCCACAACTAGTCGACTCATTGGCCTTGTTTCCCAAAAGGGTATAAAATGCGTCATCTCCGTCGGTCGGTTCATCATGACCCAACACGCCACAACCGCCATGTAATACCCCAAATCCGCGGGATTCGGGATGCCACACTAGGCTAGGATCTCACAATGGATCATGACCCTAGCCTGACAACAAGTTCACTGGATCTTACAACATGACACTGACACATATAAAACAAATACATAAAACTGTATAAAATTGTACAACAAAAAAGGTAAACAAAACATCATCCTCACGCAAGAGGGAAACATAAACAACCCCAAAAGTCATAACCCCTAATGTACGAGAGTCCTCGGCCTGTCACCCTGTCAGACCACTCAACAGCTCGCCTATCTTGCAAGGCATCTACAACATGGTATGAAACCATTAGCTAACCATACGTACATAAGGTAATGATAAGCACAAGCACAAGTCATGAAAGATAGACATATAAGCATGTTGTCACACATTTACCCATTTTATTATCTTCGTATAATAGTCATTCACTTATGTATATATAGGGTCAGGATCCGGTAAGAACAACTCTTACGGTAAGAAATAAGAACAATTATTGTGCGTTGGATCAAAGAATCAAAGGCTAAGATTTAACGTGTAAATAAGGTATGTTTATATTAAGATTTAATTTTTAAAAAAAATTTTGTAATATTAATATACATATCCGTGCATGATTTATGGATAATATTTTATATGGTAACAAAAATATTTTTAGGTTTCATATATGGAAACGTATTGCACACTTATTGCACAAGATAAAAACTAATCGTGTCATCGGATTTTCACTCATCCTTCGTTCAAACGCCGGCGATTTCTTCGAAGCTGTGAAAGAGGTACACTTTTTTTTATAATTGAGCACGTCTACCCTTGAATTTGAGATTGAGTTTTCTACTTAATTTTTGTGTGCGAGTAAATATTGGTAAATTCCTTGTGTTGAGGTTGGTGGACTGGTGAATTCGTGCTTTCTTTTTGCAAATATGTGCACGCATGACTTTTATTTCCACTTAGTAGTCTTGTTTTTTAGGTCTATATGTTCACTATATTCGTCATATTTGATTTAAAACGCAATAGCAAACATAAATAATTAGGATGAATAAATAATTAATAAATGATTAATGTAATTAATATAATTGAGAATGTTGTGCACGTTTATATGCACGTGTATAGTGCACGCGTGTAGATATAAATTGTTATTAGTGCTTTTACGTGCATGAGAATATATGTATAAGTGAAATTTCCGATGGTTTTTTTTAACTATGCATGTTTGTGTGTTTTTTTAATTCATGAATGTAGTGTTTACTGAAGTTATAACTTCCAAATTTCCCTTCTAATATAGTGTTCTTATTGGTATGAGTTTTTGTAGATAATGAATAGTGGTTAAGAATCCGAGTTCGAGGTTACGGTCAAAGCGAAAGAACATGCAGCTAAAAGTTTTTGTCACGAAAATGATGATTATGTGTATTAAAAGAGAGAAAAAAAAAACAAATTGTGGAAAGAAAGGGAAATGGTGAGATTTTCGGTAACATCATCGTTGATCCAAAGCAGCAGAAAAAAAAATTTGGCGTAGTGTTTCCAATGAGAAGAAATTGTCAAGTAGGACCATACCTACACTTTTCACAGGTACGATGAGTAGGCTAACTAATCTTAAGAAGGTTGCTATAAGATCTTCGGGTTTTGGTGCGCACTATTGAGTATTACAATACATGAGCTTCCCCGAGAATTGTCGTATTGGGTGGTGGACAATTTTGATATCAAACAATGTTCACTGATCTTGGCTAATGGAGAAAGTATTAGAATTGAAGATCAAGATGTTCATAAGGTTTTTGGAATATCCATCGGACAAACTAATCTTATTGAGTATAGTCGAATGGACAAATTCGATGTAATTCAAGAGTGGGAGAATCGGTTAACCAAGAAATCTACTGAATTGAAGCCAAGGGATGTTGTTGAAATGATGATTAGTTGTGATGACCACGGATCTTTCATCATTCGATGCTTTATCGTATTGTTTGTATCGTTAATTGTTGAAAGTCAATCTAACGACGAAGTTAATGTGACGTACTTACGAAATGTAAGCGACGTAGATGCTATTCTGAATATGAATTGGTGTGGTCTGCTACGTTATTGTCTTGTGAAGGCTAAGACATCGTGGGATTTAGGAAAGAAAAAATATTTTCGTGGATCAACATTATTTATACTGGTACGTCATCAGCCATTACACATTTAATATTTGATATTTTTGTACAAAATTTTGAGCTAACTAGCAGTTAAATGCACATTTAAGTGGTTAACATATCTTTCTAATCTTTTGTGTTTAAATATATTAAATATTTTTAAGTCTATTATGGAGATTAATGTTTATTAATGATATGATTCGTGTTCACTTTAATACGGTTTTATGGTAATGTAATATTGCTATATTTACTTGAACTTAGTCGTGTTCCATGTGACGAATGTAAAATTGATATACTTACTTTGAACGTAGTCGTGCTCCATGTGAACATGGTTGCATATTAATGTTGCTCGTGCTAAGTGCATTTGTAGAATAAATATAATAACAATGTTCATAATCGTTCATGATCAATTCTGATTTGTTAATTGAATATATATTTTTATATTTTTAATGATGACGTTTGGTATTAAACAACTATCGGCATATATATTTATAAACTTTGTTTTTTGGTTTCATAGTTATTGTACGTTGACCGTACATATACCGGGGAGATGATGAACAAAATATCTCATCCAAGTTTTGTTCATTGGACCACTCCATTATTGAAGAAGAGAGAATCTGATAAAAATTATTTTGAGGTTTCGGATTAGGTCGTACTCAATCCAACGACAATCAAGCAATCGATTCAAGAGCGGATGTTGTTGTTATCAATACTACGGAGGTCGGTAAATTTGGGTTTATTTTGAAGTATTTTTTAATTATAAATTACCATTTATTTTATAGGAATGAGATGCTTCATTTAGCAAAAAAATTGGACAGCTAACTACTTTGATTGGTGAGCTTGCACAAATGGCATATAATAGACCGGAAATGATCAAGTGTTCTTCTTTGAACTTGTCTACGAAACATAATGTCATCTCAAATCTTCTGGGGTTGAATGATCACATTAGTTATGTTGAGGATGTTGTTTGCACATCCATTGTTGAGCCCATATTTACGCAGACTCAAGATCCCTACTGGAGTGACCCTAAAGTTATACAATTTGTCAATGATGTTGAAAAGGGTATTTTGAACAAAAAGGTTCTTGGTGACGCGGTGAAAGGTTGGACGTCAACTAGTTTCGATGATGATCGTGTTGATACAATTGTATCAAGTGTAGTGCGGGTAATTTATCAATCCTTTTTTCAATTATTATATAAGTGTATTATTTATCTAGATACAATGATTTAATAAATATTCCGTCCAATTTCATTGTCACGATCTCGATCAAGACTTTGAAGATAACACTGAAAAAGATGTAGGCAGTTATTCTGGAAAGGTAGCCGATGAATCACCTATCATTGAGCCTTCAAATGATACTATAAAGGTAAAATATAATATTAAACTCATTAATAAAATATTTATTGTGAATGTACTTTATGAATATATAAAAAATAATATATTTATCTAATTTGGGGTCGTATTTTTTTTTTGCTAGTCCACAACATTGATGGGTTGTAATACGTTGGTCATATTGTTTGATGGAGAGGAAGAATTTGTTCCCAAGAAAGAGGTATGTTTATATATAGTTCGACTATAATGCACGTATATTTAATATGTAGATATGCCCGTGCTATATAATTAAACACGAACTAGCACGTGTAATTAACCATGCACCAATAACAAGCACTTGTAATTAACCACGCACTAGTAACATTTACACATGTACTTTATTGCACGATTATGTGCCTCGTGTCTATAATTCCAAGTGATAAAGTAATTCTACAATATTATAATTAAATTAGGATTAATGGTGTAGTAATAATTTTATTATCATAATTTACAAAGTGTGTTATCTATATACTTTATTATGATACGTCAACTATATATTATGCATATGAAATATTGTTCGCATGATAAATGTGCATATAAATTAGTATATTTATATTAATCTTATTTTGTCCATGTATCTTACACTAATTCTTGTATATTTATAGGTTGATAGGAAGGATAAAGGAAAAGAAAAAATCGTTGTGGACGATGTGGTGATGAGAAAAAGGTTGCGCACGAGTGATGAGAAGAAACCGTCGGCATCACTAAAAAGTCCTCATGTCGAGCGGGTTATAAATGTGTCCAGACCTCCACACAAAGACGTACATAGTTAATATATCGCATTAAGTGGAGGTGCTTTTCTTGAAAAGTGAGTGTGGTTTACCCTATTGTTTTTGTTCTATGTGATCCAATTTCATTTTAGGTGAATAATTAATATTTTAATCAAATTTGTAGTTAATTTTTGATTCAGGAAAATTTTGTTCGAATACAATGGTTTAAAGGCGAATGGATTGGAATTCGAATCGTTTGTTAGTGGTGAACCAATGTGCACCCCTATTGTAGATTGTTGGGCTACAGTTTTGAACAAGAATGAAGTGTATAGGAGTGATACGTCCCCTTATAGGTTCTTTGCACCATGTTATGCAACGGTAATAAAATATATAAATTGTTTTATAATGATTACCTGATTTCATGATTTGTGCAACTGAATATTATGTACTTCAATTATATAGGTGAAGAGCATTGTGATGCCGAATGAACGTACATATGCTATGAATTATAAGGTGTTTGAGCATGATATGGATTTAGCACTATCAACAACTCCCAAACCTAATATCGCGTTGTTAGACATGGTAAGTACCCTATAATATTTTATTACTATATGTTTCATACTGAATTTTTTTCTTGTGGCATTCACTAAATAACATGTCTTGTAACAGGTTATGTTTCCAATTAGGAATGGTGAACATTACTACATCATATGCTATTATTTTAAAAGAAAAGTGATTGAAACCATCGATAGTGTTAATGGTGGTGGAAATTCAGCTAAAAAACATGGAAAGATTCCTACTACAATGGTACTTTTATTCTTTATTAATTTTAACAATGTAAATTTTTATATACTATTTTTAATTACTATACCATTGAGTAATAATTTTGTTACTATGTTTTTATTGTTGTACATACCAGGATGTTTGCGGAGTTTCTTATAAAAAAAGGGACAGCTTGTAAAATCATTTTCAATCAAGGGAAAACGTGTTGAGGTGATGAATATTAGTTGGAGAGCCAAAGATGATATCACGAATAGCGGCATATATGTCATGAGGCATTTGGAGACATACATGAGAACCGGGGCAACCGGATGGAATTGTAGTTTCAATATACCAAGTAAGACTATGTTGGTATTAAGGGTGACATACTTTGGTTATATGATAATGTTCGAAGGAAATACGATGAAGCGAGAAGTTCTAGAGAAGGCCAAGGGTTTTGAAAAAACCCTATAGTTTATTAAGTAGACAAATTTTCTGTTTATTTCAAACTGATTAATGGTGTTAAAACATGGTATCACGTACACAAGACGTTTTTTTCAATTACTGTTTTAATATGACTATATTTTTAGTCTTTTTATAGGGTAAGGTAATAGAATCAGGATGATTAAATAAACTGCCTGTGAAAATAAAATAGTACATTAGTAGTGATAACACTAGTAGTTAAACAAACAATATTTAGGAATATAGATTATAATATAAGTTATTACATATTAAGCATAA
This sequence comes from Fagopyrum esculentum, assembly GCA_033239045.1. Taxonomy (NCBI): domain Eukaryota; kingdom Viridiplantae; phylum Streptophyta; class Magnoliopsida; order Caryophyllales; family Polygonaceae; genus Fagopyrum; species Fagopyrum esculentum. The sequence continues at coordinate 104,519,632 of BSUD01000007.1, read as the reverse complement.
AACATATTGATATTTAAACACGCACTAGTAGTAGTAAAACAACACTAGTATTTGAAAGATGCACGCGTAGTTGAAGGATTACGAATATAAATATAACTATAAGCACGGTTATTTAAGCAGACTAGTACTTTTTTTCGGTTACCAAAAGCACGACGTATTTAAAACATGCAACGCGTAAAGTAAAACAACACTAGTATTTTATGGTTTCACCAATATACCTCAACTACTATTTAAACACGTGTTGTGTTGTAGCATGCAAATTTCAATGATAACCATGACACATGCATGCAAGTGTATGTCCACCAATGATATAACATGCAAATATCTATTATTTAATTATAATTTTTCAAGCTTACACAACAACTTGAATGTGCACGTATACAATGCATTATTCGTGGTTATCTAAACGGCCAACATTACTACAACAAATAACAAGTAATGTTGATTAACATGCTATTATTATATTATTTTACTTTATTATCTGTGTTATTATAATTTTTGTGGCTAATTATTCTTTGTTTGATTGTTTATGCCATTGTATGCAGTTTTTAAATTTAAGTACTTGTAACCAATTATGGCCCCCCAAAACAAGAGGTAATACGAATTTATACAAATAACTATTTGTTAGTATTAAATCCGTCGTTTGTTATATAAAAGCATTATGATCAATGCTTTATTATATATTATATATATAAAAAACACCTTATGTCATCGTAGGTGGGTCTTCAAAAAGGTCAAGAAATGACGTAGAAAGTCGTACTAACTACGTAGAATTTGTAGATGATGGTCAAAAGGAAAGATACAACTCGTTCATTGGGCGGAATCATCGTGAAACCTGATGGCCGTGCATTGACACTTTGGATACTGTAACACCCCGAATCCGCGGGACTCAGGATGTTACGGGCGGAGACCTCACAATGGGTTCCGACCCTTAGCTTGACAACAACTTCACCGGATCTTTCCAACATGGCACAAATAAAGGCAAATACCAAAATCGTTTTAATGCAATGAAAACAATCTTGAAAAGAGAGATACAACTTGGAAACTAAGCCGAGTCCTCAAAACGACACAACTCCAAAACATAAATCCATAAGATATAATATAATCCAAAAACGACATCAACACATAACCATCCCCGTCCTATAATGTACGGAGACCCCGGTTGTCCACTCCTCCGCCTCACTCGGCGGCATCCCTATCCTGCAAGGAATCTACAACAACCGGTTTAAAACCGTTAGCTAGCAATCCGAATATTAGAAGAACGATAAGGCACAAACACACATAACAAAGCAAAACACACAAACATGCTCAAACACACCAAGTCCGGTTATTATCTTTATTTAACGTTATTCCCTTACTAGTTCACTTATGGTGTGACACGAGATTCCCTCGCCCTTGTCCCCTTTCACCATGCCGGGTTTGTACTTGACGCCTATCAGCATCACCCGCTGGACTGGTCACAAGGCGCCTCTCAGTCGCCCCATTTTGGACTGGACAAGTGGTCACCGCCCGTTATCATACACTTGGGCCAAATTTAAAAATAATATACAAGTCCACATCCTAATCCGGTTAATAGTTATCACAACAGTTATAAACACACACCACCCATACGTATCAACCAATATGCGAAAGCAAGCTAAGTAAGTCCGAGGACTTACCTCACTCGAGGTGACTAGAATAAAACCACTCTCAGCTTCCCACAAGAAAACGTTCAACGCCTGACCAAATGAGGCACACTATCAATAACTAACCGATATGCTATAAGTCTCGGACTTCTATTCTCCAACACCTATATGAGGTCCTAATTCTAGTCTCGAATATCATTCTAAGGTTGTAAGGAAGATAACTCAACAAGTTCATAATCCAACCACTAGTACCTATGGTTTAAGGCCACTACATGGCATTTTCTCTAAGTTATGCTAGATTCGCCTAGCATGATATACTACTATGATCGTACTAAACAAGGGAGAAGTTAATCACACACGGTCCAAGGTGGAAGATGATTTACGGATGTCGAGTACGGGCTCGTGGGTCTTTATTGGGCGGTTCCGGACCTAAGACCAAAGCTAAACGTCAAAGTTAAAACCCATCCATAATCTTTCCGGGGAAAAACATAACAAAATCCAAGATATATACATATTTATCTAACTCAAAGCTAAACGTCAAATTTAGCTTATATGCTATATTTGATTTAAAAGATATATACATATTTATCTAACTCAAAGGTAAACTCGTTTTCTAAATGGATAAAGTTAAAACCCATCCATAATCTTTCCGGGGAAAAACATAACAAAATCCAAGAACTTGGTTGTAAATTGTAATTAAAACTTTGATCCATAAATCAAAATTAACTAATAAGGGAACCATCAATAATTTGTAAAAGAGTTGGGTCCAAAAGTGCAATAAAACTATGGGTCAAATATGTAATAACTTCCTTTAAGGGTACAAAAATTCATTTCCAAAAGTCTAGGTTCACAACTGCAATTATCCAGACAAACAGGGCACAAGGTTTAATTTTAGTAAATAGGGGGGTCAAAATTAGAATATTCCCAAAGTTGTTTCTTCAACCTAATTCACGCGACATTGGAAGAAGGGGAAATCGCTCCAGCTGTTGCGTAGGTCCGGCAAGGGCGAGGCGGTACCGGCTCTACTCCGGCGAGGCGTCCTGTCTTCCGGCGGCTGTCACCACCGGCCACCGCTATTACGTAGAAGGAAGAAGAAAGAAAACAAGAAAGAAGAGGGAGAGAGATGCGGATCTCACCGAGTTGGCTTCTCCGGTGGGTCGAGGCGGAGCAGAACTAAGGGCAGAGGGGTACCGGTGGCTCCGGTCGACCAATGCAGCAGCGGGGAGGTGCTCCTTCAACCCGGTGGTTCCTCTCCAGTAGACAGCTGTCCTGGAATGGTGAATGTTCAACAGGCGCTAGAGAAGGGGGAAAGAAAAGAGGAGGGTTGGGCTGGTGTGAGGAATGGGGCACAGTGGGAGAGGAAACGAGGGGTCACCTGCAGGGGTCAGAAGGGCGGTCGGTTGCAGGTGCACATGAACGAGGGGTCGGTTGCAGGGTTCAGGAGGCGGCAGCTCATCTGCAAGAGAAGAGAGAAGAAAGGGAAATAAAGAAAAAAAAAAGAAGGAATACATAAAAATAATAAAAGAAAATAAGGGATAACTCGTAATCAAAATCCGGAACAAGATTTCCGAGTTGGAAAGATTTTCCGAACCTTTCCGAAAGTAAACCAAAAATAAGTATACTCGAAAAGTTTAATTTTTATGTCTTAAAAACACTTTATATCTTTTTTTAAAAAATATATATATAAAAGAGAATTTACTAATAAAAATACCTATAGAAATACGCAAGAAAGACAATTATCGAAACCGGGCGTTACATCAGGTCCCCCTAAAAACAAGTTTCGTCCCGAAACTTGCTAAACGCAAAACTCTCGATCAACCGCCTATCGACAACCGCTCGGAACACTATAATGTGGCAACTACGGCCCTCAAATCCAAAGTCTACTCGCCTAGACACATCAAGACTTGCAAGATACACATATGAAACACACCTAACATATCACGTCACAAATCACATAAACACAACCAAGGAGAGATCTCAGGACTAACCCGACGGTCCTATAGATATCGCCAAATCTATGTAAAAGTCGGGATAGTTCCTCCAGATACTATCCTCCGTCTCCTGTGTAGCTTCATCGGCTCCTCGTCTCGACCATCACACTCTCAACATCGGTACCTCCTTCTACTGAAGGCGTCTCGTACTACGCTCCAACAATCGCTATAGGTGGCAAACCAACTTATAAGTCACTTCCCAACTTGCGCTAGGATCTCAAAATGGTCCGATAAACCGGAACTCAACTTCCTTCTCGGGTCTCTCTCGACACAACATTTCCATTATGTTTCTTCATTATCCCTCAATACCCAATCAAGGTCTTGTCCTTAGAGAATCACCTGTACACTTCAAACTTATCCTTCCTCGAGGCAATTCCGTAATAATTGCTCCGATGAATTCTTCTTAGCACTCATCAACTCGATTGACCATTCCGTCTTGCTCCAACTTTGTTGCCATCCGGAGTCGGTTATCCATGGATGGTGTCACTTGGAGAATCTCCCCATAAATCCGGTAATAACCAACACATCCTAGAAACTGGTAACCTCTTTGCAACTGATGTTCTCCTTAACAAAAACAAAAGTTCAAGGTAACGTTTGGTGTTCCCTCTTCAGTGCATTGGTTCTACTGAACCCTTATCAACAAGATCTTGTAATCGGTTCATTCGATTGCTTCCACAACTCACGCTTAATCCCAAGGTCATTGTATATGGCGCCTTGGATGTCACGTTGATTCAAGCTCATTCTTAGCGGGAAAATTCTCATTCCAACGTTCTGGACTTCGTGATACCTCGGGTTTCGTCTTTCTCTTCTCATCACGTAACGTAATCACCGTCACCATCTTTTCTTAACACTTATCCGGTGGTCATGGTATGTACGATCTACCCTGGTCTGTTGGGGTGATGTCCTTCCAACACGTATATTATTCTATCTTCAGCTATGACCGTGATTGTTTTCTTCCAAGGGTCCTTCTCTCGAATCCGTATTGTCCCATCTTTTTCACCTTGAAGGCATGGTCGTAATAACCTTTTAAGGACTCATACTTATGTGTTGCCATAAACATCCTAATTGGAGGGCATAATCATGCCTCTAAATAAATCGATCTAATCTTCTTTACTTTCAGTGACATCTCAACATGTGGGAAACGTTCTTCGTATTTTATATAAGCTTACACCCTTCCTTCGAGTAGGTGTAGGACTTACTTTATTTCCTTATATAACGTCACTCCGACCGTAAGGTTTCTAACCTCAATCTTTCACATACTTCTCGTACATAACATGTCGACATCAACTTCAAAACTTCGGTCTTCTCTTACTCTTGTTGGTCACCTTAAGCATCTCTTGCTATTTCATGAACAACTTCACAACCGTACTAATATGTCCCGTGAAAATGCTAGAAGGAATTCCCCTCCAAAATCACTGAAATATCCTACTCATTACTTCTCTAGTGCTAACATTATAACCTTTAAGCTCGCAGCATTGCCCTTATCTAGGTCCTCCCTTTCACGTCATAGCCACCATAGTTCTTCCGCGTGAGTCTGAAACATCTGACTCATCTTTTGCTTGCGGAAACATACCATTCATTTCATTAGAACAAACATACTATGCATCCTCTTATTATAATCACGTCTACGCACAACAACAATGGAAGCTTCATCTTACGCTTGATCCACTAGCTCCCCTTACCATGATCAAACCTTAAAAGTTGTAACCCGTGGGGTTCCTCCATATGTCAATCCCGCGACCTAAGAAGGTCGCGTAAGATCGTTACAATCTCCTCCCCGGAGGTCTTGTTATAAGTACTTGCTTGAACTCATTCCACATTATTTGATTTAAAACAAATATGCTCCGTTGATGTACCTCTTTACTATTAACATTGATCCACCGCGAATACTTCAGCTCTTGTTGTCGATCCTTTATGTTCCCATAGTCTGGTTTACTCTTCCCATCTACTCACACCAATAGACAACCCGCACTTGTGCATTCTTAGTTGTCACCGATTAACTTGTAATTGATCTCCTCCGAAGTTAACGAATTACCATTATACTGCACTTTCCATGTTACCACTCTTATGAAGGCTACCCTCCTCGGGGTACTTTACCTTAATCTCCATTAGCTCATTCTACATTCAATGCATCCTTCCTCTCCTGTAAGATAACTATACCTTCTCGACCCTGTTGTGACGTATGCCTCACTTTCATAGACCTATCCACTCTTCCATCTCTTCCATGATGTTCTGCAAGTTCACCTTCTAAAATACTCCGACCTTAGTTAGCATCCACTTATGTCTCTTAGTTGGGATCTTAAGTCTTTCGATTAAAGCTCCTTGTTTCATCTTTCATCTTTTTGAGATCATCATCTATACACACTTCCTTCTTCTTGGCGTTGTTTAGACTTATCACCACAACAAGAACTAGTTGACTCCACTAAAGAAATTCTACTACGCAAACTTTCACCGTGTGGTTCTTCCCGTAATCTCTCATATGTCGGGAAAAGTCGCCCGCTTACTGTAAGCTTAAGTTAAGTATATCTTAAACCTTCGTAATTGGTCTGTCCACACCTCTCATCTTGAATTCCATGCTTAGGAGCGCCTAGGAAAACTTTACGTCTTAATGCAATACCACTTTCACCTTTGCTAGAATGTACTCCTCCTCTTCTCGAAACGCGTCTTTAGTTTATCGACACGGCACTTGGAAGAACCTTAAGTTCGTTGTCTCGACTTCACTTCATTGTTACTCATCATCGCTTCCTCAGAACCACTCCCATAACTTCATATCGCTTCCCTATTTGTATAGCTTTCATCTCTTGTTTTGCTTAAGTTGACTCGAGGTTCTCTTTTCTTTGTTTGCCCTTGCGGTTAACGTCATCTCTAGTCTTCATATGGCTTCTTAGACGCTCTCTAAGGAGTCCGAGAAATCACCGGGATGCTCACTAAAACGTGATGTTTAACCCGATACTTGTGCTATACATCTTCGTGTTGACACTATCCTAAGCCCAAAAGGCGTTGTTCAAGGTGCGATGATAGCTTTCTATCATCCTAACTATAAGGTCCACTATTACTAATATAATACTAGCATACCATATCTATATGTATATATAATTATATATAAGCCCTATGTTCATATTACTACCAGCATATCAAATCCAAAAATCCACTATAATAATACGAGGTCCAAAAAAAAACATCCTAAGGGCACATATACATAACTATGTACATACAAATCCCAAAAACATCCTAAGTCCGCATATATCTATATATATAACTATATAAGTATATACGTATATCAAATCCAAAAATCTACGTCGCCGAGGTCTGCGAAGGAGTGGTGGTCCCGTACATTCTAACCCAAGCCCGACTCATGCATCTGAATTTGAAAACAAAAAAGTCAGAACCCATGTGGGTTCTATTTATTCCTCATTCGGCCTTTAGAAGACTGCAAGTGCCATTGTTGTCAACCTAGGACTCTGATAACAGTTTTGTAACACCCCGAATCCGCGGTACTCGGAATGCTACGGGCGGAGAACTCACAATGGGTTCCGACCCTTAGCTTGACAGCAACTTCACCGGATCTTTCCAACATGACACAAATAAAGGCAAATACCGAAATCGTTTTAATGCAATGCAAACAATCTTGAAAAGAGAGATACAACTTGAAAACTCGGTCGAGTCCTCAAAACGACACAACTCCAAAACATAAATTCATAAGGTATAATATAATCCAAAAACGACATCAACACATAACCATTCCCGTCTTATAATGTGCGGACACCCCGGTTGTCCACTCCTCCGCCTCACTCGGCGGAATCCCTTTCCTGCAAGGCATCTACAACAACCAGTTTAAAACCATTAGCTAGCAATCCGAATATTAGAAGAACGATAAGGCACAAACACACAAAACAAAGCAAAACACTCAAACACACACGTTATTCCCTTACTAATTCACTTATGGTGTGAAACGAGATTCCCTCGCCCTTGTCCCCTTTCACCATGTCGGATTTGTACTTGACGCCTATCATCATCACCCGCTGGACTGGTCGCAAGGCACCTCCCAATCGCCCCATTTTGGACTGGACAAGCAGTCACCGCCCGTTATCATACACTTGGGCCCGATTTAAAAATAATATACAAGTCCACATCCTAATCCGGTTAATAGTTATCACAACAATTATAAACACACACCACCCATACGTATCAACCAATATGTGAAAGCTAGCTAAGTAAGTCCGAGGACTTACCTCACTCCAAGTGACTAGAATAAAACCACTCTCAGCTTCCCACAAGAAAACGTTCAACGCCTGACCAAACGAGGCACACTATCAAAAACTAGCAGATATGCTATAAGTCTCGGACTTCTATTCTCCAACACCTATATGAGGTCCTAATTCTAGTCTCAAAGATCATTCTAAGGTTGTAAGGAAGATAACCCAAGAAGCTCATAATCCAACCACTAGTACCTATGATTCAAGGCCACTACATGGCATTTTCTCTAAGTTATGATAGATTCGCCTAGCATGATATACTACTATTATCGTACTAAACAAGGGAGAAGGTACTCACACACGGTACAAGGTGGAAGATGATTTACGGATGTCGAGTACGGGCTCGTGGGTCTTTATTGGGCGGTTCCGGACCTAAGACCAAAGCTAAACGAATTTAGCTTATATGCTATATTTGATTTTAAAAAATATATACATATTTTTCTAACTCAAAGGTAAACTCGTTTTCCAAATGTCAAAGTTAAAACCCATCCATAATCTTTCCGGGGCAAAACATAACAAAATCCAAGAACTTGGTTGTAAACCGTAATTAAAACTTTGATCCCTAAATCAAAATTAACTAATAAGGGCACCATCAATAATTTGTACAAGAGTTGGGTCAAAAACTGCAATAAAACTATGGCTCAAATATGTAATAACTTCCTGCAAGGGTACAAAAATTCATTTTCGAAAGTCTAGGTTCACAACTGCAATTATCCAGACAAACAGGGCACAAGGTGTAAGTTCAGTAAATAGGGGGTTCAAAATTAGAATATTCCCAAAGTTGTTTCTTCAACCTAATTCACGCGACATTGTAAGAAGGGGAAATCGCTCCAGCTGCTGCGCATGTCCGGCAAGGGCGAGGCGGTACCGGCTCTACTCCGGCGAGGCGTCCTGTCTTCCGGCGGCTGTCACCACCGGCCACCGCTATTACGCAGAAGGAAGAAGAAAAAAACAACAAAGGATAGGGAGAGAGATGCGGCTCTCATCGAGCTGGCTTCTCCGGTGGGTCGAGGCGGAGCAGAACGAAGGGGAGATGGGTACCGGTGGCTCCGGTCGACCAATGCAGCAGCGGGGAGGTGCTCCTTCAACCCGGTGGTTCCTCTCCAGTAGACAACTGTCCTGAAATGGTGAATTTCAACAGGCGCTAGAGAAGGGGGAAAGAGAAGAGAAGGGCTGGGCTGGTGTGAGGAATGGGGCACAGTGGGAGGGGAAACGAGGGGTCAGAAGGGCAGTCGGCTGCAGGTGCACACGAACGAGGGGTCGGTTGCAGGGTTCAAGAGGCGGCAGCTCATCCGCAAAAGAAGAGAGAAGAAAGGGAAATAAAGAAAAAAAAAGAAAAGAAGGAATAAATAAAAATAATAAAAGAAAATAAGGGATAACTCGTAATCAAAATCCGGAACGGGATTTCCGAGTCGGGAAGATTTTTCAAACCTTTCCGAAAGTAAACCAAAAATAAGTATACTCGGAAAGTTTAATTTTTATGTCTTAAAACCACTTTATATCTTTTAAAAAAAAATATATATATATATAAAAGAGAATTTACTAATAAAAATACCGATAGAAATACACAAGAAAGACAATTATCGAAACCGGGCGTTACAGATACTTTAGGTCTATTGGAAGAGGTTGCATGGATATTTAACGCTATTGGTATAGGCGGCTTATTAGGCCTAAAGAGAGGTACATATGTTGCATTAACGTGTGAGTTTTTAAGTTCATTAAAAATGGACTTTGGCTCCAATTCCGATGCCACTAGAGCTGGTCGTTTAAAATTCAAATTGGGGAATGTTGATAGGCAAATCACGGTTGATGATTTAAACATTGCATTTGGCTGGCCGCGTAATGCAAATGTCATTGTTTCATCGGATCTAAATCTAGATCAATTTTGGTTCAAGCTGACAGGTAATTCAAAGTACAAACCTCAAGATGCTAACGCGGCTAGTGTAGTTAATCCATGTTAAAAGGATAACACATCATATACTAGCAAACACTGTGTACGCAAGAGGAGAATGTGGTAACGTCCGTGTGGGTGAACTGGAGATTATTTATGCAATGGTTGTTGGTGAACCAGTGAATATTGACTACGAATTAGCCGTCAAGTAGAATCAATTGGCGTGTTCTACAAATGGAATCATTTGCATATGGGGTATGATAACAATAACTGCTGGTTATATAGGAGTTGATTTGACAAGATATGAGGATATGAATCAGCCCGTTGAAGTTGATATAATGCATCTGAGGGGAGTCATAATGATTAGGACGACTCAATCAGGGTATGTTTTGAAATATAGTCAGACTAGGTTGATTAGGAGACTACCGGATCCTATACGGACTCAAATCACAAACCCGGACAACTAGTATGATGCATGGGTTAGTGAGTTTTTATCTGTTGATGATGATGAAGATGAATTTTGTACAACGGGTACAACTACAAATGTTTCCGATTGTGTTCCCCATCATAGCATTCCGATAACTACAGCGACGTGTAATACTCAACCATCGTATTGTTATGAGCAAGGTGGTACATCAAGTGTTTATGATCAAAACGAAAGATATGCACGTTTTGATCGTAATGAGGTTGAAAGTCTCGCAAGCATACTAAGTGGGTTAAGCACTAAGGTGGCTACAATGGATGAAAATCAATAACGATGTTATGAAGGGCTTGAAAGACGATTTGATGATATAGATCGCCGAATAGTTAATTGGAGCAACGCTGATATCCAATACCGTACTCAAGAACGAGGAATGTATCATAGTCAGATACAACAGTGCATTAGACTGGTTCAAATTCAACATCAAATTATAAACCAGCATCGAGATCAGATCCGACTACATGAAGATCGTTTGATGGCTTTAGACACACAATTAGCACAACGGCAAAATGAGGATAAGAGTTTCCACCAAGAACAACATAACACAAATTCATCGACAACACAACAACAATACAATGTTATGGGAAACTACTATGATCAATGATTCAGATTTCCGTCCCCTCCAGAATAATAAATTCCAACTCTGTATCAAAGTAATTATATTTATGTGTTTTTGGTTTTGTACTATATTGATTTTTATTTTTAATATCAATGAATGAATATCATGCTTTTTAATTTACTATACTAACTAAAGATATAAAAGTAACTTAATATATGGTTATGTATAATTTTTTAATTTAAAATTGGCTAGATAAATCACTATCTTATTGCACACATGGTGATCACGCACAACACATTACAACCAAAAATTACTATTTAACACGGAAAAAAATAAATTAAACATTGTTGCATTCCTATTGAGTCGTGCAATAGTAGAAATAATCAGAGTAATGCTTAGTGCTAACCCACTTAGTATGCTTAGTGTTAAATTAAACATTGTTACATTCCTATTTAACACGGAAAAAAAATAAATTAATACTAGATTAGTAGTATATATTTTACCTGTTACACGTGACATGTACAAAGCAACTTCAATTTCCTCTTGTATTTTGGCAAACGTGTTGAGCGTGTAATCATCAGAGTAATGCTTTTCATAGAGGTATTGAGTCTTCAAGTTAGGTTTCATGCTTTCATCCATTGAATCCAATCTAGCTTGTTCTTGACGTTGTTGGTCCATTGCGGTGTCAAACAACATCATAAACTCAACAAGACTTTTATCGTTGTCAGTAAACCTATCGAAAAAGCTGTTCGCCGACTCTGACATAGATGTTGTCCTCAATAAGCCACCCAATAACATATCCTGGAAATACGCCGGTATCCATTGAAACCTTATTTCGAACAAATGGATGAACCAAGAGTCATCAACCTTATCAAATTGTACTATCAAATATGTCCAACACTTTTCAAATTCAACAGGTTCAGCCTCACAACTCCAAACCATAGCATTGAGTTTCTTCAGGAAATCCGGAGTTGCATCCAAAAATTTAGCTCCAACTTTTTGTGTTACCTTATTCATTATATGCCACATACAAAATCGATGTCTTGTGCTTGTAAAAACACGACTCACGGCGACCATCATTGTCGGATCTTGATCTAATCAACAATTGGTTCACCTCCCATCACATCTATAAATTTCTTGAAAAGTCATTCATAAGATGAAATATCTTCTTTCAATATCAACCCAACAGCAAATGTCACGCACATCCCGTGATTATCAACTCCGGAAAATGGTGTAAAAAACATCCTAAACCTGATTACATAATAATAACTAATGTTAATATAAATTAATCATTAATTACGGATTAAACAATATTTAGGAATATAGCTTATAATATTAGTTATTGCATATTAATCATAGCACGTAGTGATATTTAAACACGCACTAGTAGTGAGTAAAACAACACTAGTATTTAAAACATGCACGCGCGTAGGTGAAGAAGTATGCACGAATATATATATATATATATATATATATATATATATATATATATATATATATATATATATATATATATATATATATATATATATTACGGTTTTTATATATGATATAAGTACTATTATATAAGCACGATTATATGCTTAATATATATACACGAGTAGTCGAGTACGAATCGGTATATATGTTGCGTTAATATAATAAAATCAAATACAACATCACACGATTCACACACAAATAAAATGAATAAACAAATAGATGTTGTGTTAGCCTAATAAAAAATAAATGTTAGTCTAAAATAAAATTTACCTGTTTGAACCGTACGTTGCATCAAACGATACGACGTCGCCATAAACGTTGTATTTGTTCTTTTCAGTCGGATCAGCCCAGAATAACTTGTTCAATTGCTCCTTATTATCCAATTTGTATTCAAATCTGAATCCAGAAGATGCCTCTTGCTTTTGGAAAAAACGGTCAATCACCATTTGAGCGTCAGAACCGGAAATAAATGCCATTAAATCTCTCCTAGCATTCTTAAAATCTACCAACGCAGCGCCAATACTCGAATATCCACCAACCATCTCCTTGTACAATCTATAAGTTTTTGTGGCACCCATTTTCACCCGAGAGAAATTTAACAACATCTTTTGATTTAGTACATTGATTTTACAATTTACTATTGAAAACATCTTCGAGTTTCTACTCAGAAGGCAATGAGTATGTTTCTCAACAAAATCAGATACCTCATACTTTCCTTCCCCCACTAATGTAAACACAATATGTGCTTTGCATTGAACTCTATTTTAAACCCATGATCTTAGGCCGGTTGTATTCGAGCTATTCTTAACACCTTCTCTACTACATACTAGCCAACGTATCCTTAATGTATCACCAACTACTTTCCGGGCACTCAAACGACTAACAAACCCAGATAAATCAGCATATCTTTCATAAAAATGCATGCCTTCTTCCACATTAGCAAATATCATACCGATTTTGGGTTTGCATGGTCATCTACCATGGGAATCCATGATTTAGTTTTATCTTCACAAATTATCATGGTACAATTTGTATTTTACTCGTCATTGTCGTTCTGATCATTATCCTCGTCGACAACTTTCGACTCCATCTGCTCCAGATTTGAATTTTGTTTTTCGACTATCCTCGTAAAAAAAATAATTACATTTATACAAATAAATGATGATTAAAGATATTCATGCACACGTATTGTATTATCACAATTACAGTTAATTGATGTACTAATTCAAATACACTAATGCATTTTATCATGTTTCATGGCTTTCATACACGCTTATTGATAATTCATACTTAATAATTTAATAGAAATCAATACAGCACGACTATACACTACAAATAATAAAATTGATAACTACTACAACTCATCACAATGCACGTTTATTTTAGATTAACAATATAGAGTGAATAAACTTAATAAAAAGCATGCACGATTAAAAAAAATTAGAAACATACCTTCACCATCCATGGCGGTTCGAATATCGGAAGACGATAATGGTATGCCTATAATAAACAATATCAAAATGTACTATACCTGTAACTAAAAACGAATAAAATTCAAGCACGAATAAAGAGATTAAAGGAGACATACATTCAATTTCATCCATGTTCGTGTTCTTGGATCGTTGGTAATTGTGAAGACGAAGCCGTCGGTAGACGTGTACAGTAATTTGTTTTAATTATATATTGATTATGGTAGTAAATATTGTCATATTAAAATGGTAACAACATATATTACTTATCCAAATATAAAAACGTAAGATTATTATGCTAAAATTCTATTGAATCATGTACGTTGATTTTTTTAATCGTGTGGCACACATTTGTTCCTATTTCTTACCGTAACTCCAATTCTTACATGATCCTCTCTCTCTCTCTCTCTCTCCATATATATGTATATATATATATATATATATGAAAATATGTGACACAAGGAACATATCATCCCCGCCTCCGAGTGCTATAACCAGCTGAAATGGTATCGGTCACACAACCCGTGTATCCTATAGGAGTGGATTGCGCCCTTTCCGTAAACCGGGTCTTGCCTGACTGCAGAGAACCTCCCAAACTCCACAGCGGGATGAAAAGGAAAGGTTATCACGGCCACTACAATGGGCGGTCATTAAAACATAGATTGGTAATAATCAACTATCACATACTATCAAGCATATATCACACACCACTCATACAAGCACCCAATATAAGGATGTTAGCTAAGTCTGTCCTACGGACTTACCTCAACCTCGTACAATCACAACCACGATCAACCTCCAATTTTGAGAGGGACACTGCCTAATAACAAGGCATAGAGATATATCAATATCCTATCAATCAAAGGGGTCACACCTAGACCTAAGGGATCCATAGGATCATCCTCAACCTAAACCTCACAACCTATTAATCCTCGAAGCTATACAAGGCATAACATGATCATAACATCATCAACACACTCTCAACTATACCTAGAATGATACTACACACTCATACTAGGAAAGGAAGGGACAATTCCATCTATAGACAAGCCCAGAAGCAAGACACACCTGTAGAACCAAGAGCAAGACAAGGCTGGTGCAGGGGCGGTTGCACGGAGGCGCAAGGGCGGCGACTGGCCGGCGCTGGGGCGGCTCCAAGGTGGCGCAGGGGCGGCTGGTGTGCAGAATGCACACTTTCAGCTCCTCTTCACTTCTTCACTCGAATCTCTTCACTCCTTCTTCAACCAGCAGCCAAGCATATACATATACATACATATATACATCAATTGAAGCCTATGAAGGCTGCCACAAGATCAATCTAATGGAAACTAAGCTATGAATGAAGAAAAGAAGGAAAGAAGGGAGAAAGAAGAAATATAGGAGGAAAGTGATGAAGAACTCACCTAGCTGTAACCTAATCAGAAGAGGAATCACACTACAACCTCAAGGCTGGCTCAATAAAGGAACAACAGTATCAATCATCATCATCACAACCAAGGCCAAGGCCAAGCTCTCACAAACTCACACAAAGATCAAGGAAGATCAAGAAAGAGATCCAAGGAAGGAAGGAGAAAAAGATGAAAGTGAGGGAGAAGATGAAGTTGTAAGAAGATGAAGCATACCCTCATCTGTAAGCAAGGGAGGCTTATATAGGAAACCAGCCCAAAAGCATGAGTTAAGAGTCAACAAAGTCGGCTACAGCACACCCTAAACCACATGGGCGGCTCAGGGAGGCGCAGGTGCGGCCCAGACAAACCGCAGGGGCGGCCTCTGGCTCACGCAAGGGCAGTTCAGGCTATTTATGAACCCTCAGCACACACTCTCAACTTCTCCAGACTAAGGCTCTTACATCTCACCCCCCTAAAAACAAGTTTCCTCCTGAAACTTGCAAAATCCCAAATCCTCTCGGACCCATATGCCGAGGTATAACTCTTTCTATCGGAGGCATCACATCGCAGTTCAAAAGGTCACAACCTATAACAATCTATAACCTCAAAACACAAACATGGAGGAATCATCAACTCCAGAAATCAGGCCCATAACGCTACCCCAAAGGCATAGAGCAATCACATCTCTTGCTATACTCACATCACAGGGCATATAGGAAACACATCTCTAGCCAAATAATACACATACACAACATATGGAGGAAAAACATCTCCAACGAGACTATGTCCATCAAAGTAGCGTGAAGAAAGAACCGTCTCCAGCTGAATCCTAATTGCACTCAGATAGCATGGAGGAAAGAACCATCCCCAACCATGGTCATAAATCGCACTAGCACATCAAGATCTAATAAGATCATATATCACATCATAGCTAGGATCTACTTGGTGATCCTACAAGTGCATCTATCTCGGCATAAAACTTGGGATAGTTTCTCTGGATACTATCTTTAGTCTCCCATGTAGCCTCCTCAAGTCCTCGTCTCGACCACTGTATCCTCAACATGGGGATGTTCTTTGAACGCATGCGTCTCACACCTTGCTCTAGGACTGCAATAGGATGCTCAACAAAGGTGTGGTCCAACTCAACCACCAAATCATCATAACTCACAATGTGTCTCGAATCTGGTATATACTCCCTCAGCTGAGACACATGAAACACAGGATGAACATCCTCTAACCTCGGAGGCAACGCTAATCTATAGGCTTCCCTCCCAACTCTATCCGGTATCTCAAAAGGACCGATATATCAGGGACTCAGCTTCCCCTTTATGCCAAAACGTTTGACGCCTCGCGTCGGAGATACTCTCAGCCAGACATGAGCTCCAACTCTGAACTCTAGAGGTCGACGCCTCTTGTCAGTATATGACTTGTGGCGACTCTGCGCAGCCAATATCCTCTCTCTAATTAACGCTACTCGAGCCATATCATCCTGAATCTGCTATGGCGCTATCTCACTGATACTGCTAGGCTCATCCTAGCATAAAGGTATACGGCATCTACGCCCATACAGTGCCTCATAAGGAGCCATCCAAATAGATGCATGCCAGTTGTTGTTGTTTAAGAACTTAACTAATGGGAGGTAATCAGACCACTACTGTCCCCAATCCAACACACAGGCTCGAAGCATATCCTCACGGTTTTGGATGGTCCTCTCTGACTGACCATCTGTCTGAGGTGAAACGTAGTCGTAAAGCGTAGACTCGTCCTTAAAGCAGTCTGAATCTGCTGCCAAAACCTTGAGGTAAATCGCCCATCTCGATTAGAGACGATCGTTCTCAGTACACCATGGAGTCTCACTATCTTCCTAGTGTACTCCTCAGCCAATCTTCTCACTGATCACGTCTCTTTGATAGAAATGAAACATGTCGTCTTCGTCAGTCTATCCACAACCACCCATATAGCATCAAAACTCCTACTAGGCCTCAATCCAGTCACAAAGTCCATGGAGACGTCCTCCCACTTCCACTGCGGCACTTGTAGTGGATGAAGCTCACCTCCAGGTTTGTAATGCTCTATCTTGACTTGCTGATAGGTCGCATATTGTGCCACAAATCTGGCTACATCGGGCTTTAGCCCTCCCCACTAATATAATCGTCTCATATCATGGTACATCTTACTCGTACATGGATGTACTGAGTAAGGTGTACCGTGATCGTCCTGTGAAATCCTCTGTCTCAACTCTACATCAGCAAGTACACAAACGCGGTCATGGCACCTCATCACTGTATCTGCTCCAATGGAAAATTGTGGTTCCTCCCCACGAGACATCCTCTCTCTGATCCTCATTAGGGTCGGGCAGGTCCCTTGCTTCTATTGGATCTCATCCAATAAAGGTAGAACCTCTAAAGCGTACAACTGGGCATCCTCATCAGGAAGCTGGATGTCCATCTCTAGCCAAGCTAGATCCCTCTGCAGCTGAGGCTGAACTGTCAATCTGGCAATCGCCTTCTCTTGAGGCGTCTTCCTACTCAAGGCGTCGGCGATAATATTCGCCTTCCTTGGATGATACAGAATCTCAAGGTCAAAGTCCTTGATCAATTAGAGTCATCGACGCTAGCGGTTATTCAACTCCCGCTGCGTAAAAATATACTTCAGACTCTTATGGTCTGTGAAGATCTGACATGTAGCACCGTACAGGTAATGTCTCTTGATCTTCAAAGGATGAACTACCGTTGCTAACTCCAAATCATGAGTCAAGGAGTTCTCCTCATACGTCTTTAACTATCGAGACGCATATGCAATCACTCTGCCCCTCTGCATCAGCACACATCCCAAGCATAGCTTGGATGCATCATTGTAAACCACAAAATCCTCAGAGCCCTCTGACTGTGCTAAGATAGGAGCAGAAGTCAAGCGCCTCTTCAACTCTTCAAAACTCTGGGCACACTGATCAGACCACACAAATCTGGTAATCTTCCTCTGTAGACTCGTAAGTCGACGGGCAATCACGGAAAATCCCTCCACAAAGCGTCGGTAATAATCGCCTAGGCCAAGAAAGCTACGCACTTCCTTGACATTCGTTGGTGTCGTCCATGCAACAACAGACTCGATCTTTGCCGGATCAACCATGATCCCACTGGCGGAGACAATATGGCCTAGGAAGGCTACCTTTGGCATCCATAACTCACACTTAGAGAGCTTGGCATACAGCTCTCTATCCCTCAAGATCTGAAAATCCGTCCTTAGATGACCGGCATGCTCCTCTCTGCTATGAGAGTACACTAGAATGTCATCAATGAAGACCACCAAAAACTGATCAAGGAAGTTGATAGCATGAAATATGACTATACTTTAGGCACTTATTTTGATTGTTTTTCCCTCTTAGAAGTGTGAATGGATAGGAGTTTGAAGCATTTATGAGCACATTCACCTATTTTGTCGATATAGAGATCTACACAAGCTTTGTTATGTTTATAGGTGAATAAAGGCTTGAATTGGAGCTTAATGCGGAAGGATAGGAGTATTTGATCATGCTAGATGTCAAGGAGATGCTTTGGAGAAGCTAAGTAAGGAGCATAATTGAAGAACATTACGAAACAAAGGCTTTCACAAAGGCTTTTGAGTTCCACGCCCTAAACCACGACCGTGGTTATGCATTGGGTTCGTAGAAAGTGATTTTGGAGAACATCAGAGAGTTCCACGCCCTAAACCACGACCGTGGTTTATTGTAACTGACCGTGATTTCCATGACGATGTGACGTGAGATATTTGCCACGTCAGCGACGGTTATTGGGCTTTCTCGTAACCCTATTTTCCCTATAAGAAGGCTGAAGAAGGGAGAAAAGAGGACGTTCGCTTAGGGATTTGCTTACCTTAACTAACATCTTCGCTTAGACAGTCGCATAGGGTTGCATTTACGGCGGTTTATATGGAAGAGAGAGATTTTTTATCGTGGCTTGAGAAAGACGCAATTTGAAGATTGTGTACTTTGAGATTATCTTAAGGTTTACCTTTGGAGACGGATTGACACTCCGTTCTTCGTTGTTCCCTGAAGATTGTTATGAGGATTTCTATTTCCTATTCCGCAATCATTAAACACATATTTTGGTTGTTCGCATTTGAGATTGATTTTGATTGTTATTTGAGTTTTCGAGGGTTTTTACCTTTTTCTCTTTTAAACTTGATTTTTGATTCAATGATGATGGTTATTGGCTAAAACCCTTTAGCAATTCTAAGGTGAAGGGTTGATAGTTGTGGCTTAGATAATAATAGATCGATCGTAAACAAATTGGACCCTGAGAGTGCGAGAAACTTTGTAGACAGCCTTTTCCACGGTTTGTTCTTGAAAACCACGGCCGTGGTTCTTCAAGATCTAGCCGTGATTTCCTCTGTTTTACGACTTTTGTTTTTGCTTTGATCCAAAGTTAGAGATATGCTTTAATCTAGCCTTGGCTTGCCTTTTCTAGGTAGTAGTGAGACTCAACATCCGCTATTTCGGTTTCGAGTGTCACTACCTCAACCGTTTTGGCTTATCTTTGATTCCTTGGGTTTGGGCATGGGTATTTGAGAGTAATTCTTGTCCTTAGATCCTTTCTATACTGCAACCTCAACAACCTTTATAGAGAGAGCCTTTGGGTAAGACATATAGGGTTTTGGAACTTCACTGTACATAACCTTTCATTAGTTATACCTTTGGAATCTCGACTCTATCCTTATATCTATAGAATATCTTGAATCAATTGCCACAATTGGATACTTGGATCTTTAGGATTGCTGTTTTCCCAATATTTGCAAAGCTTCTATACTTTATTTGCTCGATAATTTGTGAACTGAATTTGATCCCCCAAATCCCTGAGTTCGATACTCTGGAATTCTTGCTTTACTACGCCAATCCGTACACTGCGGGTTCGCTTGCTTTGATTTCAGTTTTATAAATTTAAAGCTTATTTGCAGGCAGACTTTGAGGCGAACAGAATTCGATGAAGATATTGTTCATCAACTCAATGAAGACTGTTGGGGCATTCGTAAGCCCAAATGGCATCACCACAAACTCGTAGTGTCCATAACTAGTACGAAATGTCGTCCTGTGCACATCCTGCTCCCTCACCCTCAACTAGTGATATCTTGAGCGTAAATAAATCCGGGAGAAAACTGTCGCTCCCTGAAGCTGATCAAGCAGATCATCAATACGAGGCAGTGGATACTTGTTCTTGATGGTCACCTTGTTCAGCTCTCTGTAGTCAATGCATAGTCTCAACGATCAGTCCTTCCTCCGCACGAAAAGGACAGGTGCTCCCCACGGGGATACGCTAGGGCGGATGAATCCCTTCTCAGCCAACTCCTCGAGTTGCTTCTTCAGCTCCAACATCTCGACAGGCACCATATGATATGGGGCCTTCGAGATCGGTCTCGTGTCAGGATCCAACTCGATATTGAAGTCCACACTCCTTTGAGGCGGCAAGCTAGACGGCTCAACAAACACGTCTACAAACTCACAAACTACTGGAATATCCTCCAATGCTGGACTCTCTCGATCCTTCATGGCATAACACTAGAAGGCATCACATCTCTGTACTATCAACCTCGCTGCTCATACAACATTGATGACAAGACCCGTCTTCCCAAGGTCCCAACCTCTGAAGACCTCTATCTGACCTACCTCGGTAGAGATTGTCACAGTCCTCCTACCTACATCCAACACCGCACGGTGTCTACGCATCCATACCATACCTAATATGACCTCTTCATGCGTCAATGGCATGACTAAGAAGTCCACCAGCAGCACACGAGCCCCTAAACGAAGGAGACAACTACGTATCTCATGGGTACCTCTGACCCTACTACCATTAGGTAACCCTATACTAAAGGGTATCCCCTCTATAGTAGCTAAACTGAGACGCTCAACACATACATCAGAAATAAAGGAATGCGTAGCACCCGTATCAAATAAAACTCTAATAGGTAAACCATGAAGCAGAATGGTACCTGTAGCAGCCGGTGCAGGCGGCTCCTCTGCACTCCTCAGCTCAAAGACTCTACCCTAAGCTCCTCTAGTATCAATGGTACTCCCACCATGACCTCTACCTCTACTCAGCCCGAGAGCAGATCCTTGAGTACAAGGACGATCTAGGACTCTCTATTGTCCCTGTGTATATTATTGAGGTGGCCTCTGCCCATCTCTTGCCACACTGGCAGGGGAAGAACCCTACTATAATACAACACTACCCCGTCTACAGAAGAAAGCTCTATGACCCAGCCCGCCACATGTGAAACATGTCACTGGCGGTCTTGTACACTCTGGTCGCATATGTCCAAGATCACCACAGTTAAAGCACTATCGTCCCTTCTCTACAATCACTGCAGATGAGGGGTAACCTTGACGTCCCCGACTCCGCCCAGAACCAGAAGCTCCTCCCATGCCACTGGTCTGCCCAGTGCGTTGCCTCTTCTCAGACCGCCCCGTCTGAGAAGCTTTCCTCTGACTGGCACTCTCGCGCTCATAAGCAAAAGCTCGGTCCTGGTAATCTGCCAAGGACTCACAATGGAACCCACCATATATGAACGCATACTCTCCCTCAGCCGACAGGAGAACAGGTACACATGCTGGTCCTCAGAAGGTGCAGCTGGACACAACAATGCTAACTCTATCTAGAAGCGGCTGATGGCATCTACAATCGGCACATCCTCAAAGCCGGCCTCCACAAAGTCCTACAGCTTCTCCCTCCTCAGTGAGGCAGGGCAGAATTGCTCTTTAATCATACTCCTCATGTAGTCGTAGCTAGTGGCTCCGGCTCGTACGGTCCTTGATAACGTGATTTATGACGTTAGTTTAGGCATTCATGTAGATAGTTTTTCCCGTTATTCATGCACGGTTTGGCATTAGTTCATGACGTTTACGCTTAATTCATGCATATTTCTAGAAAAGACGTCTACACGAGCTTTTGTCGGTTTTATAGGTATTTCGGGGATCTTTTGGACATTAATCGATACATTCGAGGATCAAGCCTCATGGTGGTACACATCCAAGGCTTTGAAGGAACATAATTGGAGCAATGAAGGACACAAGGACCCTTATTGGTGCAAGCAATGGAGCAACTCATGGCTAGACGATCATAACAAGCCTCTGTTGAAGAAAATCGACCCAAAACTCAGGAAAATCGGACGATTTTTCTGTCTGGGTCGATATTCTGGCTTTTGACAGCTTGTGCCACGTGTCCCACGATCTCTTTGCCCGGCACTTGCTTCTTGGTGGAGTATTTAAGTGGTCCTGCAGGCTGATTTGAGGAGGCTTCTCCTTCCTTTTGGACCCTTCTCCTCTAGCATCTTCCCAAGAGACTCTTCCATTGTAGCCTCTCTTCAAGGCACCCTTGTGGGTGTTCTTGAGAGAGATTAGTGTAGATTTTAGTTTTGTAGTGAGATTTGAGTGATTTTTGTGAAGAAACTTGTTGAAGGTTGTAAGATATGACTTGGAGCTACATTTGGTGTGTTGAAAGACTTGTTTTGAACTCAAATCCAGCTAACTTTCATTGCTTTCATTTCCTTACTTCATCTTCTTGTTATGGATTCCATGTATGCTTGTATGATGATTTTAGATCTTGAAATGCATGTTGTTGGCTAGTTTATTGTGATTCTAGGGTAATGGATTGATGATTATGGCTTGGGTGATGATAGAATGGACTTACATGTTAGTTTAGGATGATTTTTGTGCCCGAAACCTAAACCAGAGGAGAAAAATCGACCTGTTCTTCAGAGTAAATCGGCTGATTTTGCTATGATCCACCCGATTTGTCCTTCTGTTGCTCTTTAATTGATGAATCTGTATGTTAGGATGTTAGATTGTTGAAATCCTTGTGTTTGTTGAGCATAACATAGCTTAGGGTGACCTAATGCTAGCAAACTAAGTGAGGAAAGAGACCTACCCGGTGATTTCCGATCTTAGATACCAAAGATGATGAACTCTAGGTAGTAGTGAGCCTCATAAGCCGCTATTGGACTGAGTGTGCTAGGATTGTTGCTTGAGAGTTACCTTTTCCGAGACTTACCCGGTAAGGAGAGGTTCGCCCTTAAGTAGTGTCCGGTTTGTGTAGAATTCCCAACTTTACTTCCTTGAGACTTACCCGGTAATAGGAGTTTGGTGCGGGATTAGTGAAGCATGAGACTTACCCGGTAATTGCTTCCATTAGAGAAACACCCTTTCCCAACACCCGCAACCTTGTCCTTAGAATCTTTAGAAGCTTGAGTCCAATGCCATAACCGGAAATCTTGATCTCTAGAATCCACTTATCTTGCCTCTTATCTCCTATCTTGCATTCGTGTGTTTGTTTGCTTGTTTGATTTGCATATTTTGTGATCCTTGTTTGATCACCCCAAAACCAACCAAAAATATTGTGTTTTGCACCTTCTTTATTCCTCATCTCATCTTAGTTTAAATTTGCACTATCTTTGATCATTAAATGACTTGATTTCGCCTCAGTCCTTGTGTTCGACCTCGGAATACTTTCCTTCCTACATAACGATCCGTACACTGCGGGTTTCGCTAGGTAGTTTAGGAGATTAGATCGAGTTTATAAATGTAAAGCTTTTTGCGTGTCACAATCTTAGCGTAACAAGTTTTTGGCGCCGTTGTCGGGGACTAGGTCTAGATTAAGTCATTTGATTTTGATTGCTTTTAGTGTTTATCTTTCTTGTTACTTTTGATCTTGTGTTGTTTTTGTCTTTGCCTTTTCATGTTTTCCATGGACGAATTGTACCTCCAAGGCGACCTTGACGACATGGAGTATGAGGGATGGATGGAAAACCATGATCTAGGACCTCTCCATGATGAGTTTGAGTATTAGGAGGAGTTTAATGCCTATCACGAGTCCCATGATCAAGCTCACATGACTACATTGCCTTATGTGGAACCTCACCATCAACTTCACAATGATCGATTGGAGTCAATGCTAGAAGAAATGTTGAGGAAGATGGATAATCTTGAAAGTAACCTTGCCTCCATTTCGAGTGCACACGTGGTGCTTGAAGCGGAAATATTTCAACAAGAGAAGGTTCACTATGAGGAGATCCAAGAATTACCCGATTCAACCATAACCAATAGAGACCTTCAAGAAGAGTTGGATAAAGCTTGGGATCAAGTGAGGCTAAGGGATTTGGCCCTGAAGGATGAAAGAATATTGAATTTCGAGAGAGAAGAACAAATGAGGAGGGAGATTGAGGAGATTAGGCATGCTCTTATGCTAGGATATCCTACCATCCTTCAAGGCTTACCTCCACCTCCTTCACCTTTGGAGGAGTGCAATGAAGTATTCTCACCCCCGGACATCCTTGCCATCAACCCCGGAACCAATCCTTTCTTGCTTGCCCGGAGTACACCCGAAGATTGGAGTCCCTTTTCTAAGAAGTCTCCCATGTTGAATGATGGAGGCAATAATGATGGATCCATGATGGTTATGAAGAACTTCAATGAAGAATTCTTTCCAAGAATCGGCTTTCTTCGGATCATAGAGGAGGAGGATGACAAGCGTCTCACCGGTGTGACCGCTGAGTACCAATTGTCTAAGTATGGGGTGGCACCTATGGTTGCAACTCCATACTATCATCAAGGGAGCGGTGATGAAGGAGTCTACTACTCAATGGTGAAGAGAGAACTTAAAGCTTATTTGGGCATCAAGTGGCCCTTGCTTGTCATCATGGATGCCGGAAAGCGATGGTTGCTTGGACTCCTCAAGCAAACCATGGTATTCGAGGTGGATTGACACATCCTCTGAGTTTGGTCAAGCTAATGACCTAAAAGAAGCGCTTCTTGGGAGGCAACCCAAGGGTAACAACTCTTTCCCTTTTCTCCTTCGTCTTCGTTTTTGCTTTTGTTTTTGGTGTGCTTTGTTTTTCTTTTGTGTTTTTAGGTGCTAGATCTTGTTGTTGTCATGTATGATGAGATGTTGGAGGTCATGTGAAAACCTCATTGAACTGTTGAGAAGAAGGTGCAAGATCCGAGCACATGGACGAGGAAGAAATCACCCAGGAAAATCGGACTGTTCTTGCACAGAAATCGGCCGATTTTCCTTGGTAGATGGTCCGATTTTTCTTTCTGTCAAGGAAAGTGATGATCTTTAATCAAGCATGGGTGGAGCGGACTTCATTGATGACATGTCGGTATACTCTCATAGTAGAGAATAGTTGACCGATCGTCTGAGGACCGTTCTGCAGATTTCGAGAGATAGAGGTGGTATGCTACGCTCTCTAAATGCGAGTTGAGATGCCAAAGGTAGCCTTTTTAGGCCATGTCGTCTCCGCTAGTGGGATCATGGTTGACCTGGAGAGAATTAAGTATGTTGTAACATGGGAGTTACTGATGAACATTAAGGAATACGTAGTTTCTCGGCTCAGCCGATTGCTACCAATGCTTTGAGGAAGGATTTTATGTGACTACGTATTCATTTACAAGTCTTATGAGGAAGACCACCAGAATTGTGTGGTTGAAGCAGTATGTCACAGTTCTGAAGAGTAGAGGAGGCACTTGACCTTTGCCTCTATTCTGTTATAATTAGAAGGTTTTAGGAATCCCGTAATTTACAGTGATACATCCCAGCTAAGTCGGAGATGTGTATTACTATAGAGGAGTAGGGTTATTGATATGTGTGTTTACAGCTGAGAATGTATGATGAGAACTACCCGACTCATGATTTAGAGTTAGTAGTGGTAGTTCAAGCCTTTAAGTTTTGAAGACCGTACCGGTGTGATCTTCATGTCAGATTTCTATAGATCATAGAAATCTGAAGTATATTTTATGCAACAGGGGTTGAATAACCGCCAGTGTTAAGAGCTTAAGTTGATCAAGACTTTGACTTGAAGATTCCATATCATTCAGAGAAGTTGAATGTTGTCGCCGATAACTTGAATGGAAAGACGCTCCAAGAGAAGATGATTGTGAGACTGATAGTTCAGCCTCAGCTTGAGAGAGATCTAGCTTGGCTAGAGTTGGACAATCAGTTCCTTGATGAGGATACCCAGTTATACCTCAGAGGTTCTACCTGGTCTGTTGGATGAGGTCCAACAGAAGCAGAAGACCTGCCCGGCCTTGACAAGGTTTAGAGAAAGGATATCTCGTACTGATGCACCATAGATCTCCATGGGAGTAGATGGACTGATGAAGAGTCATGACCACTTTTGTGTACCTGCTGATGCAGATGGAGACATAGAATATTATGGTATACCCACTGTACGCCTTATTCAGTACATTCATGTACGAGTAAGATGTACCACGAGATGAGACGATTATATTGTATGAAGCCGATATAACCAGATTTGTGATACAGTGTGTGACATGTTAGCAGGTCCAGATAGAGTATTTCCGATCTAGAGATAAGCCCCACCCACTACCAGTGCAGTAGTAGAATTTGGGAGGACATCTCTGATAGCATGAATTATAGTCTATATTTTGGGGTTTGTTTGGACGTTTTATCTTTCATAATCTGCATGTTTGTATGTACATTATGTGATTTTACTACCATTTCATCTACCTTTGCGAGAATCGAGGTCTACACCTAGTTTCGTTGTAATTGCAGGTAATATGGTACGTTTTGCATCAAAAAGGAGCAAAAGGAGTCAAGAGTCATTTGGAGCTACACTCAGGAAGCACAACCATGGATTAAAGATTTACTTTGGACCAGTTTTGAGAGATTCTACATTCAGTTATGAGTCACCTCGGTTGACCAGAGATTCATCTCGACCGAGGCGATCCAGAGACGCCGACTCGACCGAGGCGAACACCTAGGACGCGGCGAGAATATTTTATTCTTGGCTGAGATCTTTTAAAATTGGAAAGTGATCTTATATTTTTGGGCTGAGCTTCTGGAAGGAAGGAGATATGCAGAATCATATATTTTACCTATTTTTATGGGAATATATCTTCTTAAGATTTATTATCTTTGGAGGTTTATTTTTCCTATAAAAAGGGTTGGATTTTCCACAAATCCGATGATGCTTAGAGCCCGCTTACACCGACATACAGTTAGAACACCCGCTATCAGCGCAGCAGCCGCATCATACTCCAATTTGGGAGAGAGTTTGAAGAACCTTTTTGAAGGTTGAAGGAAGATTTGAAGACTATAGCTTTATAGCTTTTTGGAGGGTTTTGTAAGATTGTCTTCAATTCCTTTCCTTGTTGTCTTGTCTTGTTGGATCATTATCCAAGGAACGATTTTGTGTGATATTTGATTCAGTTATTGAAGTGTTTTCATTAAATTCTTCTTTGTTCAAATATTCACCTTCTTCCCATATATTTAATACTTTCATTATGATGATGAGTGGCTAATTTCCTTGTGTGATTCTAGGGTGATTGGCTGAAGGTTGTGGGAAAAACAATGATAGAATGATCTTAATCACAGTAGGATCCTGAAAGTTCGAGTCTTTAACCTTAACCCTAAGCATCTCGTTCAGTCGATGAACATCTCGGCCGGGGTGGAAACTGTCTGACCGAGGTGGCTTATCCGATCCTTAACTGAGAGTTAATGTGTTAGAGTTTGCCAAATCCTATTCTTATTATACCTTTCTGGTTCAAAGCAAGCTTAGGATGAGACTTACCCGGTAATTCCTTAGTTTGTATACCAACGATCATAAGTTTAGGTAATAAAGGCTTGTCCTTTATTGGGGTTTGAGTGTGCTTCCATCCCATCTTTGTGAGTTAGCCTGAGACTTACCCGGTAAAGGTTGATTCTATTCCCTTAGATGGTGTGTTAGTTTGAGGTTATAGTTCTTTATCTTGATTCCTTGAGACTTACCCGGTAATAGGAGTTACGGTTTGGGATTAGTGTGTAGTGAGGCTTACCCGGTGATCTACTCCACTTTAGAAACACCTTCCCCATGCAAAAACCTCAGCTTTGTCCGCTTATCTATAGATCTTGAGTTGGAACCACAACTAGATGCTTTAATCCCTAGAATTGCATGTTTGCTTTATTTGACATCTTATTCATCTTTGATTGTATTACTTGCTCTTGTGGTTAGCATCAACACTAGCATACCGTACTGGACTTTGTTTCACTAAGTCCCTGTGATCGACCCCTGGAATTTTCTTGCTTTTACTACGATTGACCCGTACACTGCGGGTTCGCATCCTTGTTTTAAGCTTAAGTCTAGGGTTATAAATTTAAAGCTTGCACACACCGTTTGGAGCGAACAAGTTTTTGGCGCCGTTGCCGGGGACTTGGTCTAGACCGAGCCGGTACGGTTTGCTCTTGGGGCATTTGCCCCTATTGCTACTAACTACTCTTTCTATGAGTTTTGTAGTTTTCAGGATTTCTGATGGCTATGTTTGATCCAGCCTGGATAGCAAGACAAAGTGCTAGGGCAGATTATTATGAATACTTGGAGGAAAAGTACTCCTTCTATTGGTTCAACAATGAATGGGAAAGAGAAGAAGCCATTCAGCGTGAACTTGCGATATGGGATGAGAAGAATGTCCCTAGAAAGACTTATGAGCAACCTCTTGAAGACTCTCTCGAATCTAGGTTGGAGAAGTTGATGAAGAAGGTGACGGAGCTCAAGGAAAGCACCCTATCCTATGCTAAGCCAGAAGAGGAGCATAAGGAAGTGTTGCACGTTTCGAGCATACCTCCAGTCAAACCAGAAGTTTCTCCTGAAGCTTTTGAGGTAGAAGATGTGGAAGATCTCGATCTGACTGTTGAGACCTCGGTCAAGGTGGAAGTGACCTCGGTCGAGATGAAAGAAGAACTTGCCGAACCGGAAAAGGCAGATGCAAAAGACTTTGGCCAAATTACTGAGATTGTGGTCAAGGTGGAAGAAAGACCATCTGAACTGAGAGAGATTTCGTGTGTGGATTATCAACCCAGCATGAAACTTGTCTCAAACCTTGGAGAACTTTGCAAGGTACATTCTCCTACTTCATTTGAATTCCCTATTAATATTTCTGAATTTTTCAGGAAAGCACCGGAGAGTTGGAGGTCTCTTCCGAAAGAACCTCCTAAGATCAAGATGAAATCTCTCTTGAAATTGTTGGAGGAAGATGCTCCTTGGATTATAAGGAGTGAAGTTAACAAGCGCTTCACCGCTAAGGCAACGAAGTGTTATTTGTTCAAGTATGGGGTCCCTCGCATGCTCAGGACCCTGTACCATCCCCAAGCTATAGATGGGGAAGCTGCTATGATTCTCGAGAAACTATTTTCTCGATCAAGGAAAGAATGGGACGCAAGGCTAGATTATGTCCCATTGAAGTGCAGGAAGTCTAGAAGGATTCCGGTGAGAATCAAACCGTATAAGCTTGTACGTGGGAGATCTTACCATTTGCCGGTGAAATTAGGAACCGGAACCTTTTTGGAAGAATTTTATGATGGATGTGATGAGCACTCCATGGTGTTCAAGGTACATTGAGTAATTCTATGGAGAAGGGTCCAGCTAGCGACCTTAAACCAAGCGCTTCTTGGGAGGCAACCCAAGGTATTGCTTTCTTCTCCCTTTTCTAGTTTAGTTTAGATAGTTGCTTTGTTTTTGTTTTCCTCTAGACAACAACCAGGTATTCCAAAAGGAAGGATCACAGTTCAGGAGCTACACTAGAAGAACGAAGTTTCGAGAAGTTGAGGAAACGATCTTTACTGAGATACATCTCGGGTACTGTCAGAACACCTCGACCGAGATGTACTTCGCCAACCGAGATGGTCTTATCTGGGAGCTGTTTCTTACTTCTTCATGCAGTTTAGCTATGTTCGGTGAGTATCCTGTCCTTAGACTTATTCTGACCCACTGGGACAGTGTGTCCCAAGTATGGGGTATTTGATGTACTTATTTGATGACTTTGATGTATGACTCACGCTTTATCGGATATTTTATATTTATGCTTCACTTTTGCATCTGTGTTTATCTGAGACCACATGCATACTTACAGGTTATTTGATTGAGAAAAACGTCGAAACCGAAAAAAAAATGGTTTTAAAAAATTTTTGACCTCGACCGGGACAGTTCTGGCAAAACGAGGTGTTTCACCTCGGTTGAACCAAGAACATCTCGACCGAGGTGGGTTAACTGAGAGTTTTCGAAAACGATTTTTGTGTTACTTATCTGGATATGATCTCAGTGAAGATCTTGTTTACCGACTGGATTTAAATTCTTTATATGTTTGAAATGTTTTATGATATGTTTAAGTTGCTAAATGCTTTGTTTGAAATTATTGGCATGTTTAATACTTTATTTTTATCCAAATTATGTTGAATTTGAAGGTTGACACCGCAGCATAAGTTCTCTCACGTTCTTCTTGGAAAGACCAAGGCAATTCATTCTTCTTCTTCTTCTTCTTGATCATGCTTAGCCCCTCATATACATATTGCCTCCCTTTACCTATCCGGGAATTTGGAAGCAAGCAAAGTGGTGAAAGCAAGTCAAAAGTTGAGAAGTGGCTGAAAGTGAAAGTGTTAGAAAGCAATAATAGGTTTGGGGAAGTCAATCATGAAGATGAGTAACTCGGCACCATTCACATAGCCGGGTGTTTGTGTCTTGCCAAAGTCGGATTGAGCGATATTCCTAACGGGTCATGGTATGTGCATCAAGGGTTTGACGCATCTCGAGAAATTGATGATTGCGGATTTCCTAGGCTTCGGTTATTGTGCACCTCTGTCCATGCATCCCAAAAAGTAAAGTAAAAGAGAAAAAAGTGTGAAATAAGCAAAGCTTATTGGTGGAAGATGTTGCAAGTCAAAGTGAAAGTGAAGTTCATCCTTTCCCGGATTCTAGCACCACATTACCTTACATACATCCCTACCCTACGCGTTTCTTAAACCTTTTCTTTTTGGGAAGCCCTTGAGACCTCGAGCTTGTTGATTGACTTAGCGGTTTAAATCGGATTATACATGATTAATTTTGATAATTATGATTTATTATGCATTCTATGATTTTATGCAAAGATGAACAACTTTCCTATATTTATAAAATGTTTTGATCATATTGAGTTTTTAATTTCCAGGAAGTACTCTCTTAGAGTGATCTATGATAGTTGCACACCATAAAATAATTTTTGAAAGACTTTTTCATTGATTTTCTTGACTTATAATCCATTCTATCTTGATTTCTATATGAGGAACTTGCTTAGGGACAAGCAAGGGCTAAGTATGGGGTATTTTGATAGCATGAATTATAGTCTATATTTTGGGGTTTGTTTAGACGTTTTATCTCTCATAATCTGCATGTTTGTATGTACATTATGTGATTTTACTACCATTTCATCTACCCTTGCGAGAATCGAGGTCTACACCTAGTTTCGTTGTAATTACAGGTAATATGGTACGTATTGCATCAAAAAGGAGCAAAAGGAGTCAAGAGTCATTTGGAGCTACATTCAGGAAGCACAACCATGGATTAAAGATTTACTTTGGACCAGTTTTGAGAGATTCTACACTCAGTTATGATCACCTCGGTTGACCAGAGATTCATCTCGACCGAGGCGATCCAGAGACGCCGACTCGACCGAGGCGAACACCTAGGACGCGGCGAGAATATTTTATTCTTGGCTGAGATCTTTTAAAATTGGAAAGTGATCTTATATTTTTGGGCTGAGCTTCTAGAAGGAAGGAGATATGCAGAATCATATATTTTACCTATTTTTATGGGAATATATCTTCTTAAGATTTATTATCTTTGGAGGTTTATTTTTCCTATAAAAAGGGTTGGATTTCCACAATTCGATAAGCCCGCTTACACCGAAATACAGGCTGCATACACCCGCTATCAGCGCAGCAGCCGCATCCTACTCCAATTTGGGAGAGAGTTGAAGAACCTTTTTGAAGGTTGAAGGAAGATTGAAGACTATAGCTTTATAGCTTTTTTGGAGGGTTTTGTAAGATTGTCTTCAATTCCTTTCCTTGTTGTCTTGTCTTGTTGGATCATTATCCAAGGAACGATTTTGTGTGATATTTGATTCAGTTATTGAAGTGTTTTCATTAAATTCTTCTTTGTTCAAATATTCACCTTCTTCCCATATATTTAATACTTTCATTATGATGATGAGTGGCTAATTTCCTTGTGTGATTCTAGGGTGATTGGCTGAAGGTTGTGGGAAAAACAATGATAGAATGATCTTAATCACAGTAGGATCCTGAAAGTTCGAGTCTTTAACCTTAACCCTAAGCATCTCGTTCAGTCGATGAACATCTCGGCCGGGGTGGAAACTGGCTGACCGAGGTGGCTTATCCGATCCTTAACTGAGAGTTAATGTGTTAGAGTTTGCCAAATCCTATTCTTATTATACCTTTCTGGTTCAAAGCAAGCTTAGGATGAGACTTACCCGGTAATTCCTTAGTTTGTATACCAACGATCATAAGTGTAGGTAATAAAGGCTTGTCCTTTATTGGGGTTTGAGTGTGCTTCCATCCCATCTTTGTGAGTTAGCCTGAGACTTACCCGGTAAAGGTTGATTCTATTCCCTTAGATGGTGTGTTAGTTTGAGGTTATAGTTCTTTATCTTAATTCCTTGAGACTTACCCGGTAATAGGAGTTACGGTTTGGGATTAGTGTGTAGTGAGACTTACCCGGTGATCTACTCCACTTTAGAAACACCTTCCCCATGCAAAAATCTCAGCTTTGTCCGCTTACCTATAGATCTTGAGTTGGAACCACAACTAGATGCTTTAATCCCTAGAATTGCATGTTTGCTTTATTTGACATCTTATTCATCTTTGATTGTATACTTGCTCTTGTGGTTAGCATCAACACTAGCATACCGTATTGGACTTTGTTTCACTAAGTCCCTGTGATCGACCCCTGGAATTTTCTTGCTTTTACTACGATTGACCCGTACACTGCGGGTTCGCATCCTTGTTTTAAGCTTAAGTCTAGGGTTATAAATTTAAAGCTTGCACACACCGTTTGGAGCGAACAAGTTTTTGGCGCCGTTGCCGGGGACTTGGTCTAGACCGAGCCGGTACGGTTTGCTCTTGGGGCATTTGCCCCGTGTTGTCTTACCACTCTACTTGAGTGACTTTTGCAGGTTCTTTCTTAGGTATATGCGAAGAACCCGCACTGGAAAGGAAATCGTTCCTTACGATCCCGAACCGGAAAAGACATACAAACGACGCTTAAGAGAAGCGAAGATGGCCCAACAAGACGATCACGATCTTTTGGCCCAATTGAGAGAGACGCAGGAGCAGCTACGTCTCAGTAAAGAAGAACTAAGGCAGGAAAAAGAAGAGAATCAGGCCAGGAATGCAGCAATCGAAGCTGAGATTGCAGCAATTCGGAACCAGATTCAACCTCGACCGATGCAGGATCCAGTAATTGATCTTCGACCGAGGCAAGTCCCAGTTCCTGACGCCCCGGCCGATGTGCATCCACTTCGGATGCCAGTCCGAGATGTTCTTCTTGCAGGAATTCCACAAACCCTAGGTCAAAGGATGGACCCTAATCAACAGCTGAGGCGTCCAGGAGTGAACCTAGGAGATCCAGCGGACCATGACTACGAACTTCGACCACAAGTTCTAGCGATGATTCGCCAATGTCAATTCGGAGGGCTAGAGAAGGAGTCGCCGCATCAACATCTTCAAAACTACGAGATCTTGATGGAGACCTTGCGACCTCCCAGAATTGAAAATAACAACTACAAGCTAAGACCTTTCTACTTTTCTCTTAAAGATAGAGCTCTTACTTGGTATCAATCTCTTCCTGCAGGAAAGATCAGCACATGGGAAGAGATGACTACGGAATTCTTGACTAAATTCTTTCCCCCCCTCAAAGACTGCTGAAATGAGAGGGAAGATCAATGCTTTCATCATGAAGGACAAGGAGAGTTTGTCCAAATCATGGGAGCGGTTCAAAGATATCCTTTTGGATTGCCCACATCATGGGATTCCAAAGATCGAGTTGTTGGAGATCTACTTCAAAGGGCTGGACGGAAACACCCAGTTTAATCTCCAACTACTCTCCGCCGGCACATTTATGGATATGGCGGTTGACGAGGCTTGGGATTTCATTGAGAAGCAAGCCTTACATATGGAGAAGTATACCCACCAAGGAGCTGAAGGTGGAGTTAAAAGAGTCAACTTTCAAGAGACTCAACCCAACAACAACCAACTCACGTCCTTGAAGAACGACGTGAAGCAGTTGAAGGAGCTATTGATGGCTCAAACTAAGAAGGAAGAGCAAGGGCAAAGGAACAACAACAACTACAACAAGAACGGGTACCGTAACAACAACAACGGACCCCAAAACAACAACTACAACAACAATAGAGGATCCAATAGCAACAATTGGAGAGCGAATAATAACCAAAACAACGGTAACAATTATTCAAACTCCAACTCTAATGATTCCTCTAACCCTTTCCTCTCTCCTCCTTCTTCTTCTTCTACTCCATTGAAGAGACAAGGGCAAGGATCAAGTTCGTCTCAGCCGGAAAAGAAGGACGCAGTCCTGGAGGCAATCTTGATCAAGCTTAGTGCTATGGAGAATTCTATGACTTCATTTTCGAGGGCCCAAAAGTCCTTCGAACAACAACTTGCTAATAGGGCGAATGAAGCGCCAAGAGATCCAGGGAAGCTTCCAGCAAAGACGGAAACTAACCCTAAGGGCCAGTGCATGGCCATCACGACGAGGAGTGGACTCAAAACCACAGATCCAGTACCTCGCTCGACGCAGACCACCTCGGTCCAGATCCAGTCGAAGAACACCTCGACCGAGATGCCAACCGAGGCGGTGCAACAGAAAGCAGGAGGAACAACTGAAGCCTATGTTCCACCTCCTGCATATAAACCACCACTTCCATTCCCCCAGTCCAGAGCCAGAGCACATCTTGACAAGCACTTTGGTAAGTTCCTTGACTTGATGAATAAGCTCCATATTAATATCCCTTTCCTTGATGCTATTTTAGGTATGCCCGCCTACGGGAAGTTCTTAAAGGAGATCCTATCAAGGAAGAGGAAGCTGGAGGATGTTGGTGAAGTTAGGATGACATCTAAGTCTTCGGAGCTTATAAAGATCATGAAGGAGAAGATGCCACCTAAGTTGAGAGATCCCGGCTCATTTTGCATTCCCATTCAAGTTGGGGATGTCACTTGTGAAGCCCTATGTGATCTAGGAGCCAGCGTGAGCATCATTCCGCTGGAGCTATGCATTAAGATCGGTCTTGGAGAGCCCAAGCCGGTCAAGATTCGACTTTACATGGCGGATCGCTCCATCACCCATCCCGTGGGCATTTTGGAAGACGTTCCGGTCAAGTTAGGTAACTTCTATCTACCCATAGATTTTGTCGTACTTGACATTCCCGCAGATTATCCTGTTCCTATCATTCTCGGGAGGCCATTTCTAGCAACTTCGGGTTGCAATGTGGATTGCAAGAACGCCAAGTTGAAATTCAACGTTGGTGGCGATGAGGTGGAGTTCGCACTACTTGCAGCCATGAAGGGGGAGCAACTAACTGATGATATCTTCAACATCTACGATGAAGAAGAATCAAGAGAATTGGTGAGCTCTATCCTTATTAATGATCCACTCGAAAGAGTTATTAGCTTCAGTTTAATGGAGGAAGGTATAGATGCTTCTTGTGATGCAGATATACGGAGCCTGAAGGCACTGGAAGAAGATCCAGGAGCCATGACTGAGAAGCTGATCCAGGAAACGAAGATTTCCAGCCTCGGATCCAGTAGCAGTACCTCGACCGAGGCACTTTCTGGACTGAGCGAGGCGTCTGAAGAACACCTCGGTCAACGCCTTTGCGCCTCGACCGAGGTCGACAGAGAGACGATTCAAACTGAGACTGCACATAGTCCAGTTTCTGACACCACTCCACTGGAAAGAGGAAGCACAGATCCCTCCCAGAAAGCACCCCCAGTTGTGGAGCTTAAACAACTCCCTAGTCACTTGAGGTATATCTTTCTTGGGCCGGATTCTACTTATCCCGTTATTGCTAGTGCTTCCCTCTCCAATTCTGAATTATCTAAGCTAATGCATGTCCTGAGAAAGCATCGGAAAGCCATAGGCTACACCACGGACGATCTTATTGGCATTAACCCTTCTTTCTGCATGCATAGAATTCTAATGGAAGATAATCATAAGACTTCACGGGAACCTCAAAGACGGTTAAATCCGATCATGAAAGAGGTTGTGAAGAAGGAAGTTCTTAAGTTGTTGGATGCAGGTATTATTTATCCTATCTCGGACAGCAAGTGGGTTAGCCCGGTGCATGTCGTCCCGAAGAAAGGAGGGATGACCGTTGTGACGAATAAGAACAACGAGTTGATCCCAACAAGGACCGTTACGGGCTGGAGAGTTTGCATCGACTATAGGAAGCTGAACACGGCTACTAGGAAAGATCATTTTCCGCTTCCCTTCATTGATCAAATGCTCGAACGGTTGGCCCAGCATTCACACTTTTGCTACTTGGACGGCTATAGTGGATTCTTCCAGATTCCTATCCATCCGGATGATCAGGAGAAGACCACTTTCACATGTCCTTGGGGGACGTTTGCCTATCGGAGGATGCCATTCGGGTTGTGCAATGCACCAGCTACCTTCCAGCGATGCATGATGGCCATCTTCTCCGAGTACATAGAGGAGATCATGGAGGTATTTATGGATGATTTTTCTGTATATGGTTCCTCTTTTGATGATTGCCTATCTAACCTTTCTCTAGTGCTTAAAAGATGTGAAGACACTAACCTTGTTTTGAATTGGGAGAAGTGTCATTTTATGGTTAATGAAGGCATTGTGCTAGGACACCTCGTTTCTAATCGAGGTATTGAGGTCGATCGAGCTAAGATCGAGACTATTGAGAAGCTCCCTCCTCCTTGTTCTGTTAAAGGTGTGAGGAGTTTTCTCGGGCATGCAGGTTTCTACAGGAGATTCATCAAGGACTTCTCCAAGATTTCTAAACCTCTAACTAACCTCTTGAATAAAGATGTTGTTTTTGAGTTTTCGCAGGAGTGTCTTGATGCTTTTTACAGGATTAAGGAAGCGTTGGTCTCCGCTCCCATTATCCAACCTCCTGATTGGACCTTGCCCTTTGAGGTCATGTGTGACGCTAGCGATGTAGCCGTAGGAGCGGTGCTTGGGCAAAAGAAGGATGGACGGACCACCGCCATTTACTATGCTAGCAAGACGCTAGATGTAGCACAACGCAACTACGCTACCACTGAGAAGGAGTTATTGGCGGTTGTATATGCTTTCGAGAAGTTTCGTTCCTATCTAGTAGGGGCGAAAGTCATTGTCTACACCGACCATGCAGCCATTCGTTACTTGTTGGCTAAGAAGGATGCAAAGCCGCGCCTTATTCGATGGATTCTCTTGCTCCAAGAGTTTGACCTAGAGATCCGCGATAAGAAGGGATCCGAGAATTCAGTTGCGGACCACCTCAGCCGGCTACCGGAATCCTCCCGCGAGACGGATAGCCCACCCATAGACGATTCATTCCCCGACGAGCACTTGCACGTTCTGGAGCGTTTGATGGACTTACTTACTTCACCCCACGATGGAGGTGAAGTATGGGGTGAGGGAACCTCCTACCTCCTTTGAGACGCACTATGGTCCAGCTAGCGACCTTAAATCAAGCGCTTCTTGGGAGGCAACCCAAGGTATTGCTTTCTTTCCCGCTTTCTAGTCTAGTTTAGATAGTTTTTGTTTTTGCTTTGCTTTGCTTTGTTTTTGGGTTTTTGGACAGACAACAGGAAGGAGCACTCCAGGAAAGAGAGATGTTCGAGATTCTGAGAAGAAAGAGGCACCTCGGTCACTGTCAGAACACCTCGACCGAGTTGATTCTTGAAGCAACCGAGGCGACTAGGGTTTCTGCAGAACCGCCTCGGTCCGTACCACCTCGGTCCAGTCGAGACCATCTCGACCGAGGTGACAGCAGATCCAGTAACAGTATAAAAAGGGGAAAAAAATTACTTTTCACTTTTTTTACTTCGTTTCGACCGCGGCGCACAGAATCGCCTCGCTCCCTCATTTCTCGCTCGTTTTCGAAGATTTCCGCTTCCAAACCGAGATTAAAGAGTAGAGGAGTCGATTACTACAACAGATCTGCAAGAAATTTGAGCGATTCGACCAAAACGAGGTAAAAACGTTCGAAAACCTAACTCGTTCGTTTTCTGCTATTTGGGCTTTGGTTGCCCTTGTTTCTGTTGAGAAAAGGCATAAGTACCCCTTAGGAAGCAATTGTAGTGATTTTGGGGGGAAAAGAACTGAAAATCAGAGAATAGAAATCGACACTGCTACGCCTCGGTCCGGTCGAACTGCATCTCGACCGAGGTGATTTCTGAGGGTTGTCAGTCAACCGAGGTGGTCTGACAGAGTGTTAGTGAAAATGAGTTCAGATCGCCGTTTAGCCCTGAGAGATAGATCTTCACCCTCCCCTTCCCCTTCTTCTTCCCGTCCCTACCGCCCGGTTATCCACGAGAGATGTCGGGTAGATTACGAGAGGATAGCGGGCCGTCCAGTTATCGCACCGCGATTTCTGGAGGTATCCGCCTTTGACTGCCTAGGGTTAGAGGCTGACCTTAGGAGGATGATAGCTACAGTCGGGCTGGATCAGTTTTCTGAGATCCGAGCCCCAGCCTACATAGAGCCGACACTAGAGTTCGTCAGCTCCTTCTCCTACCTACCCACAGAGGGATCTGTGAAGTACCGGCTGATGAGCCGGAACTTCATAGTTCCATTAGAGATATTCAGAGAGATTTTCAGCTTTCCTACCCCTACAGCTGTAGACTTCCCCTCCCGATCCGTAGCTAGGGAGTTTTGGGGACAGATAGCCCACATCACTACACATGCAGACAGATGGCGCCCTGGTGATTCCAGGGAGAAGGTCATCTTCCACCCAGCTTTCAGACTCGCCCACCGGATATTCAGCGAGATGCTTCTGGCGCGTACTGAGACGCCCCAGAAGATCAGACAGGGGGAGCTATTTTCGCTATACTGCATGGTCACGGGAGGATACCCGGACTTTGGCTTGCTCCTGGCAGAGGATCTGCACAGGATCAAGGCCAAAGGGAAGGGTGATATTTGCTGTGGAGGTCTAGTCACCCACATCGCCTCCTACCACGGGATGGATCTCAGTATCTGCACATTGGCGGCGGCTCCGAAGCCGCTGGGTCTGCAGGAGATGATCACGAGGCGGATTCTTGTTCCTCGTGGGTTGACTACTCCGTATGTTGCCATGCCTTGGGAGCGGACAGCGCCTCAGGGCATCAGATGGTCTGCACAGTTTTCGGTCTTCGACCCACATTTTTGGCAGACAGCATGGGCCCCGCTTATGGAGGACTATAGAGAGGGAGCAGCTGCAGCTGCTGAGGAGGCTGAGGAGGCTGATGAGGAGGATGATGACGAGACAGTCGATGAGAGAGGAGGCGGCGTCCCGATGGACACAGGGACAGACACTGCTGGGACGAGCGCGCCTCCCATTATTGATCTTGATGAGGACGAGGAGGATACTGAGCCTACACCTGCTGCACCTCCTGCTAGATCTGCTAGGCGTCGGACACGCCGCCATAGAGATGCAGAGGCTCATCGTCGGATCGACGACTTGACAGAGCAGATGATAGACTCATATGCTGCCCTTACAGTGGACATCCAGGAGAGGTTTGCCGCCCAGCACCGACACCTTGACAGCTGGACTCAGCAGATGTTGGAGGGGCAGCACTATCAGCGTAGGATGATGGAGCTACAGTTCCAGCAGACTATGGGCTATCCGTTTGATCCGACCCAGCATCCTTACGTACCACCACCACCACCGCCGGATCAGGACTTCTGAGGAGCTGCAGGATTTTATTTATTTTATTTTTATGCAGTTCGGCTCTTTATCCGGTGAGTCCTCCTTTCTTTTAGACTTTATTTACACCCACTGGGACAGTGTGTCTCAAGTATGGGGTAGTTGATGTATTATCTGACTTATTTGACTCATGATGTATTATTCGACTTATGATGTATCGGATATTTTCATATTTATGCTTCATTCTGCATTTATATGTTTATCTGAGATTGCATGCATACTTACAGGTTATTTGATTGAGAAAAACGTCGAAACCGAAAAAAAAATGGTTTTAAAAAAAATTTTTTGACCTCGACCGGGACAGTTCTGGCAAAACGAGGTGTTTCACCTCGGTTGAACCAAGAACATCTCGACCGAGGTGGGTTAACTGAGAGTTTTCGAAAACGATTTTTGTGTTACTTATCTGGATATGATCTCAGTGAAGATTTTGTTTACCGACTGGATTTAAATTCTTTATATGTTTGAAATGTTTTATGATATGATTAAGTTGCTAAATGCTTTGTTTGAAATTATTGGCATGTTTAATACTTTATTTTTATCCAAATTATGTTGAATTTGAAGGTTGACACCGCAGCATAAGTTCTCTCACGTTCTTCTTGGAAAGACCAAGGCAATTCATTCTTCTTCTTCTTCTTCTTGATCATGCTTAGCCCCTCATATACATATTGCCTCCCTTTACCTATCCGGGAATTTGGAAGCAAGCGAAGTGGTGAAAGCAAGTTAAAGTTGAGAAGTGGCTGAAAGTGAAAGTGTTAGAAAGCAATAATAGGTTTGGGGAAGTCAATCATGAAGATGAGTAACTCGGCACCATTCACATAGCCGGGTGTTTGTGTCTTGCCAAAGTCGGATTGAGCGATATTCCTAACGGGTCATGGTATGTGCATCAAGGGTTTGACGCATCTCGAGAAATTGATGATTGCGGATTTCCTAGGCTTCGGTTATTGTGCACCTCTGTCCATGCATCCCAAAAAGTAAAGTAAAAGAAAAAAAGTGTGAAATAAGCAAAGCTTATTGGTGGAAGATGTTGCAAGTCAAAGTGAAAGTGAAGTTCATCCTTTTCCCGGATTCTAGCACCACATTACCTTACATTCATCCCTACCCTACACGTTTCTTGACCTTTTCTTTTGGGAAGCCCTTGAGACCTTGAGCTTGTTGATTGACTTAGCGGTTTAAATCGGATTATACATGATTAATTTTGATAATTATGATTTATTATGCATTCTATGATTTTATGCAAAGATGAACAACTTTCCTATATTTATAAAATGTTTTGATCATATTGAGTTTTTAATTTC
This sequence comes from Fagopyrum esculentum, assembly GCA_033239045.1. Lineage (NCBI taxonomy): Eukaryota > Viridiplantae > Streptophyta > Magnoliopsida > Caryophyllales > Polygonaceae > Fagopyrum > Fagopyrum esculentum. The sequence goes on along the minus strand of BSUD01000007.1, from coordinate 104,478,453 downwards.
CAGGAAGTACTCTCTTAGAGTGATCTATGATAGTTGCACACCATAAAATGTTTTTGAAAGACTTTTTCATTGAATTTCTTGACTTATAATCCATTCTATCTTGTTTTCTATATGAGGAACTTGCTTAGGGACAAGCAAGGGCTAAGTATGGGGTATTTTGATAGCATGAATTATAGTCTATATTTTGGGGTTTGTTTGGACGTTTTATCTTTCATAATCTGCATGTTTGTATGTACATTATGTGATTTTACTACCATTTCATCTACCTTTGCGAGAATCGAGGTCTACACCTAGTTTCGTTGTAATTGCAGGTAATATGGTACGTTTTGCATTGAAAAGGAGCAAAAGGAGTCAAGAGTCATTTGGAGCTACATTGAGGAGCAAAAAGGAATCCTTCAGGAAGCATAGCCATGGATTAAAGATTTACTTTGGACCAGTTTTGAGAGATTCTACACTCAGTTATGATCACCTCGGTTGCCCAGAGATTCATCTCGACCGAGGCGATCCAGAGACGCCGACTCGACCGAAGCGAACACCTAGGACGCGGCGAGAATATTTTATTCTTGGCTGAGATCTTTTAAAATTGGAAAGTGATCTTATATTTTTGGGCTGAGCTTCTAGAAGGAAGGAGATATGCAGAATCATATATTTTACCTATTTTTATGGGAATATATCTTCTTAAGATTTATTATCTTTGGAGGTTTATTTTTCCTATAAAAAGGATTGGATTTTCCACAAATCCGATCATGCTTAGAGGCTGCAAACATCCGCTTACAGTTAGAACATCACGCTATACCACCGATCAGGGTTTACAAGCGCAGCAGCCGCATCCTACTCCAATTTGGGAGATTCGAAGAACCTTTTTGAAGGTTGAAGGAAGATTGAAGACTATAGCTTTATAGCTTTTTGGAGGGTTTTGTAAGATTGTCTTCAATTCCTTTCCTTGATTGTCTTGTCTTGTTGGATCATTATCCAAGGAACGATTTTGTGTGATATTTGATTCAGTTATTGAAGTGTTTTCATTAAATTCTTCTTTGTTCAAATATTCACCTTCTTCCCATATATTTAATACTTTCATTATGATGATGAGTGGCTAATTTCCTTGTGTGATTCTAGGGTGATTGGCTGAAGGTTGTGGTGAAAACAATGATAGAATGATCTTAATCACAGTAGGATCCTGAAAGTTCGAGTCTTTAACCTTAACCCTAAGCATCTCGTTCAGTCGATGAACATCTCGGCCGGGGTGGAAACTGGCTGACCGAGGTGGCTTATCCGATCCTTAACTGAGAGTTAATGTGTTAGAGTTTGCCAAATCCTATTCTTATTATACCTTTCTGGTTCAAAGCAAGCTTAGGATGAGACTTACCCGGTAATTCCTTAGTTTGTATACCAACGATCATAAGTTTAGGTAATAAAGGCTTGTCCTTTATTGGGGTTTGAGTGTGCTTCCATCCCATCTTAGTGAGTTAGCCTGAGACTTACCCGGTAAAGGTTGATTCTATTCCCTTAGATGGTGTGTTAGTTTGAGGCAATAATTCTTTATCTTAATTCCTTGAGACTTACCCGGTAATAGGAGTTACGGTTTGGGATTAGTGTGTAGTGAGACTTACCCGGTGATCTACTCCACTTTAGAAACACCTTCCCCATGCAAAAATCTCAGCTTTGTCCGCTTATCTATAGATCTTGAGTTGGAACCACAACTAGATGCTTTAATCCCTAGAATTGCATGTTTGCTTTATTTGACATCTTATTCATCTTTGATTGTATTACTTGCTCTTGTGGTTAGCATCAACACTAGCATACCGTATTGGACTTTGTTTCACTAAGTCCCTGTGATCGACCCCTGGAATTTTCTTGCTTTTACTACGATTGACCCGTACACTGCGGGTTCGCATCCTTGTTTTAAGCTTAAGTCTAGGGTTATAAATTTAAAGCTTGCACACACCGTTTGGAGCGAACAAGTTTTTGGCGCCGTTGCCGGGGACAGTTCTGGCAAAACGAGGTGTTTCACCTCGGTTGAACCAAGAACATCTCGACCGAGGTGGGTTAACTGAGAGTTTTCGAAAACGATTTTTGTGTTACTTATCTGGATATGATCTCAGTGAAGATCTTGTTTACCGACTGGATTTAAATTCTTTATATGTTTGAAATGTTTTATGATATGTTTAAGTTGCTAAATGCTTTGTTTGAAATTATTGGCATGTTTAATACTTTATTTTTATCCAAATTATGTTGAATTTGAAGGTTGACACCGCAGCATAAGTTCTCTCACGTTCTTCTTGGAAAGACCAAGGCAATTCATTCTTCTTCTTCTTCTTCTTGATCATGCTTAGCCCCTCATATACATATTGCCTCCCTTTACCTATCCGGGAATTTGGAAGCAAGCGAAGTGGTGAAAGCAAGTCAAAAGTTGAGAAGTGGCTGAAAGTGAAAGTGTTAGAAAGCAATAATAGGTTTGGGGAAGTCAATCATGAAGATGAGTAACTCGGCACCATTCACATAGCCGGGTGTTTGTGTCTTGCCAAAGTCGGATTGAGCGATATTCCTAACGGGTCATGGTATGTGCATCAAGGGTTTGACGCATCTCGAGAAATTGATGATTGCGGATTTCCTAGGCTTCGGTTATTGTGCACCTCTGTCCATGCATCCCAAAAAGTAAAGTAAAAGAAAAAAAGTGTGAAATAAGCAAAGCTTATTGGTGGAAGATGTTGCAAGTCAAAGTGAAAGTGAAGTTCATCCTTTTCCCGGATTCTAGCACCACATTACCTTACATACATCCCTACCCTACACGTTTCTTGACCTTTTCTTTTGGGAAGCCCTTGAGACCTTGAGCTTGTTGATTGACTTAGCGGTTTAAATCGGATTATACATGATTAATTTTGATAATTATGATTTATTATGCATTCTATGATTTTATGCAAAGATGAACAACTTTCCTATATTTATAAAATGTTTTGATCATATTGAGTTTTTAATTTCCAGGAAGTACTCTCTTAGAGTGATCTATGATAGTTGCACACCATAAAATGTTTTTGAAAGACTTTTCATTGATTTTCATGACTTATAATCCATTCTATCTTGATTTCTATATGAGGAACTTGCTTAGGGACAAGCAAGGGCTAAGTATGGGGTATTTTGATAGCATGAATTATAGTCTATATTTTGGGGTTTGTTTGGACGTTTTATCTTTCATAATCTGCATGTTTGTATGTACATTATGTGATTTTACTACCATTTCATCTACCTTTGCGAGAATCGAGGTCTACACCTAGTTTCGTTGTAATTGCAGGTAATATGGTACGTTTTGCATCAAAAAGGAGCAAAAGGAGTCAAGAGTCATTTGGAGCTACACTCAGGAAGCACAACCATGGATTAAAGATTTACTTTGGACCAGTTTTGAGAGATTCTACATTCAGTTATGAGTCACCTCGGTTGACCAGAGATTCATCTCGACCGAGGCGATCCAGAGACGCCGACTCGACCGAGGCGAACACCTAGGACGCGGCGAGAATATTTTATTCTTGGCTGAGATCTTTTAAAATTGGAAAGTGATCTTATATTTTTGGGCTGAGCTTCTGGAAGGAAGGAGATATGCAGAATCATATATTTTACCTATTTTTATGGGAATATATCTTCTTAAGATTTATTATCTTTGGAGGTTTATTTTTCCTATAAAAAGGGTTGGATTTTCCACAAATCGAACATCCGCTGACAGTTAGAACATCCCGCATACGACGCAGCACACCCGCTATCAGCGCAGCAGCCGCATCATACTCCAATTTGGGAGAGAGTTGAAGAACCTTTTTGAAGGTTGAAGGAAGATTTGAAGACTATAGCTTTATAGCTTTTTGGAGGGTTTTGTAAGATTGTCTTCAATTCCTTTCCTTGTTGTCTTGTCTTGTTGGATCATTATCCAAGGAACGATTTTGTGTGATATTTGATTCAGTTATTGAAGTGTTTTCATTAAATTCTTCTTTGTTCAAATATTCACCTTCTTCCCATATATTTAATACTTTCATTATGATGATGAGTGGCTAATTTCCTTGTGTGATTCTAGGGTGATTGGCTGAAGGTTGTGGGAAAAACAATGATAGAATGATCTTAATCACAGTAGGATCTTGAAAGTTCGAGTCTTTAACCTTAACCCTAAGCATCTCGTTCAGTCGATGAACATCTCGGCCGGGGTGGAAACTGGCTGACCGAGGTGGCTTATCCGATCCTTAACTGAGAGTTAATGTGTTAGAGTTTGCCAAATCCTATTCTTATTATACCTTTCTGGTTCAAAGCAAGCTTAGGATGAGACTTACCCGGTAATTCCTTAGTTTGTATACCAACGATCATAAGTTTAGGTAATAAAGGCTTGTCCTTTATTGGGGTTTGAGTGTGCTTCCATCCCATCTTTGTGAGTTAGCCTGAGACTTACCCGGTAAAGGTTGATTCTATTCCCTTAGATGGTGTGTTAGTTTGAGGTTATAGTTCTTTATCTTGATTCCTTGAGACTTACCCGGTAATAGGAGTTACGGTTTGGGATTAGTGTGTAGTGAGGCTTACCCGGTGATCTACTCCACTTTAGAAACACCTTCCCCATGCAAAAACCTCAGCTTTGTCCGCTTATCTATAGATCTTGAGTTGGAACCACAACTAGATGCTTTAATCCCTAGAATTGCATGTTTGCTTTATTTGACATCTTATTCATCTTTGATTGTATTACTTGCTCTTGTGGTTAGCATCAACACTAGCATACCGTACTGGACTTTGTTTCACTAAGTCCCTGTGATCGACCCCTGGAATTTTCTTGCTTTTACTACGATTGACCCGTACACTGCGGGTTCGCATCCTTGTTTTAAGCTTAAGTCTAGGGTTATAAATTTAAAGCTTGCACACACCGTTTGGAGCGAACAATCTCTATGGACTTTTTTATGGAATTGTGACCCAGTAGAAGATTTATGTTATCTGGATTGTTGGTAACAAATTAATGAAACCGGCACGTTTCATTTCTATCAGAAGGACTTGGTTAGTGAATGAATTGGTTGAGGAGTACACTAGACAGATAATGAGACTCCATGGTATACCGAGAACGATCATTTCTGATCGAGATGGATGTTTTTACTTTGAGATTTTAGGCAGCAAATTCAGACTGCTTTGGGGACAAGTTTGTACTTCATGACTACATTTCACCCCCTGACAGATGGTCAGTTAGAGAGGATCATCTAGATCTTAAAGATCTATTATAAGTTGTAAGTCAAATGGGAAACGTGCATGGTTATATTACCTTCCATTAATGAGTTTATTATACAACAATGAAGGACGTGCATCTTTCTGGGATGGCCCTATGAGGCAATATATATAGGCATAGATGTCGTATATCCTTATGCTAGAAGTGATCTAGCAGTAGTAGTGGAATAACACCTTACCAGATTCAGGATGTTATAGTTCAAGTAACGTTGATTGAAGGAAGAATGCTGGTTGTACAGAGTCGCCAGATATTATATGTAGACAAGAGGCGTTAACCTCTAAAGTTCAAGCGAGAGTTCATGTCCGGCTGAAAGTATCTCAGCTGCGAGACATTAGACGTATTAATATGGAAAGGGAACTGAGTTTCCAATATGATGGTTTATTTAAGATCGACCAGTACGGAGAAGGAAGCATGATGTTTAGCTTTGCCTCTGAGATTAGAGGATATCCACCTAGTGTTTCATATGTCTCAACTGAGGAAGTATATACCAGACTCGAGACACCTTGTGAGTTACGATGATTTGGTGGTTGAGTCCAACCACACTTTTGTTGAGCATTCGATTACATTCTTGGAATGAGATATGAAACGCTTGCATTCAAAAGACATTCCCATATTGAGGATATGATGGTCGAGATGAAGACCTGAAGAGGCTATGTGAGAGACTGAGGATAGTGTCCTGAGGAACTATCCAAAGTATATGTTGGGACAGACCCATTTGTGGGAGCACGATTAGATCTTAGTGCTATCTTGATGAATGTTGTGCTTATGTGCTTATATGCCTTGATGTGTTATTCCATGCTAGCTGTGATGTGATTTATGATCTTAGTAGATCTTGATGTGCTAGTGTGATGTATGCTATAGATGGAGAGGATTACTTCCTCCACGCTACCCGAGTATGATTATATTTATAGCTGGAGATGGTTCTTTCCTCCATGCTATTTGAGTGGGATTAGGATTCAGCTGGAGATGGTTCTTTCCTCCATACTACCTTGATGGACATAGTTCAGTGGAGATGTGATTCCTCCATGCGATATATATGTTTATGGGTTGGCTAGAGATGTGTTTCCTCTATGCCTTGTGATGTGGTATGGCGAGAGACGTGATTCCTCTACGCCTTTGGGTAGCGTTATGGCCCTGTTTCCTGGAGATGATGATTCCTCCATGTTTATACTTGAGGTTATAGATTGTTATAGGTTGTGATCTTTTGAACGGAGATGTGATACCTCCGATAGAAAGAGTGAGAGTTATACCTCGGCGTATGGGTCCGAGAGGATTTGGGAATTGTTCAAGTTTCGGGACGAAATTTTTTTTAAGGGGTGTGTGATGTAATAGATAGGATTTCCGAATTCTAATTAATGTTGATTAACTTAATCGTTGATAGTAATTGACATATAACTCGCGAAGATTTCGCAAGTGATGAGTAAGAGTCCCACCGTTATGTTCCTGGCGTAATTTTGGACGTTTGGGGAAATTTTTACTTTCCCCCCGGATAATTATTTTTACCCTCCGGTGTTATTTGGAGCATTTGGGAGCTCCAATTAATAAAAATGCAGTTGAGAGAAATGATCAGGACATCGGATATGTCCTAGATATGAAATAACATGGAGAGGCAAAACGGCCAAAAGAGTCGTTATTTCGTTTCTTAACGGCTAAGAAAGACGGCTTAGGAATACACGTTTTCCGAGGCAGTTGTGGAATAATTATCCTTACAATATTCCAGATTTAATGTTCCAATCTCGAGAAGTTTGGAGAAAGAGGTTCGACCCGCTTTTGGATCGGTTAAAGGATAATTATCGACTTTACTAAAGGATAATTATCGTCTTCACTATAAATAGCGGAAAATCCTTTATTAATACATTTCCTTTCACGTTTCCTCGTAAAAGCTCTGATTTCTCTCAACCTTCAAATTCAGATCTACTCTCCGTTTCTAATCCGATTTCAATTCCGTTTGAGTTTTTGATTCCTCTCTTCATTCTCTTCATAACGGTACCGAGTTTCTGCATTTCCGAGTATATGGAGGGCTTGTCGAGCATATATGTCACCAGGACGGTTCCGTCGCTCAGATGTCGATGAGTTTGATGCTGTCCATGCGTAGCCTGCGTCGTTGTGATTCCGAATCTTCTTTCAGATTGTCAATCGGGTTAGTAACGAATAAGTTATGAATTTATTCGTTTTCCGTACTGCGATTTGGCCTAAATTGAGTTTAGGCTTGTCAAATAGGACAATTAGAAATTCCATTATGGTCGTTATATTATTCTGGTGTTTATGGATTGTTTGTTTGATGAAATCTGATGACAGGGGGTTTAGAAATTGCATGCGGGCAAAACGTTATTCTGGCGAAATCTAATTAATTAATTAAAGGTTAATTAATTAAATTAGGATTAGAATTGAGATTGAGGAATGTTGATTAGATACTACCTTGAGATTTGAGGAATTGTGAGTTATGTTGAGATATTGAGGTTTAGTTGGTTGTGAGGCTTATAGATTGATTATGATCCTTATGGATCCCTTGGGTCTAGATGTGACCTTTTTGATTAACAGGAGTATTGATATCTCTTTATGCCTTGTTATTAGGCAGTGTCCCTCTCAGGATTGGAGGTTGATCGTGGTTGTGATTGTACGAGGTTGAGGTATGTCCGTAGGACTTACTTAGCTACCATCCCTATATTGGGTGTTTGCATGAGTGGTGTGTGCTTTATATGTTTGCTATGATAGCATGAGTTGTCGTTTTTATCGACCTATGTTTTATTGACTGCCCCACTGCGTGGCTGTGATAACCTTTCCCTTTCATCCCGCCGTGGAGTCTAGGAGGTTCTCTGATGTCGGGCCAGACTGGTTTACAGGAAGGGCGCAATCCACTCTCATAGGGTACACGGATTGTGTGACCGATACTCGTACAGTTGGACATTGCACTCAGAGGCGGGGATGTATTGGCCCTCGTGTCACATACTTTCATCTATCTATATATATACGGTTTTTGAGTGAATGGTTCTTATATAAAGATAATAAATGGGTAAATGTGTGATAGCATGTTGATGTGTTTATCTTTCATGATTGTGCTTGTGCTTATGCATTACCTCATATATGTATGGTTAGCTAACGGTTTCATACCGTGTTGTAGATGTTTATAGGTTAGGCGCTACTGGTTGATCTGGCAGGGTGACAGACCGAGGACTCTCGTACATTAGGTGGTTGGTTTGGGTTTGTTGTGTTCTCCTCCTACGTGAGGATGTTCTTTTGTACCTCCTGTGTGAGGTTGTCGTTTTATATACTCGGCTATGTTGTTGTTTACTTTGGGTCGTACAATTTATATTATTTTATGTATTTGTTTTATATCTGTCAGTGTCATGTTGTAAGGTCCAGTGAACTTGTTGTCAAGCTAGGGTCAGGATCCATTGTGAGATCCTAGCCCAATGTGACATCCCGAGTCCCGTGGATTTGGGGTGTTACAATTGTGCACCTCTGTCCATGCATCCCAAAAAGTAAAGTAAAAAGAAAAAAAGTGTGAAATAAGCAAAGCTTATTGGTGGAAGATGTTGAAAGTCAAAGTGAAAGTGAAGTATATCCTTTTCCTGGATTCTGGCACCACATTACCTTACATACATCCCTACCCTACACGTTTCTTGACCTTTCTTTTGGGAAGCCCTTGAGACCTCGAGCTTGTTGATTGACTTAGTGGTTTAAACTGGATTATGCATGATTAATTTCGATAATTATGACTTATTATGCATTCTATGATTTTATGCAAAGATGAACAACTTTCTTATATTTATAAAATGTTTTGATCATATTTTGATTTTAAATTCCATGAAGTATTCTCTTAGAGTGATCTATGATTGTAGCACACCATAAAAAATGTTTTGAAAGACTTTTCATCGATTTTCTTGACTTATAATCCATTCTATCTTGCCTTTTATATGCGGAACTTGCTCGGGGACAAGCAAGGGCTAAGTATGGGGTATTTTGATAGCATGAATTATAGTCTATATTTTGGGGTTTGTTTGGACGTTTTATCTTCAATAATCTGCATGTTTGTATGTTTAATATGTGATTATATTACCATTTCATCTACCTTTGCGGGAATCGAGGTCTACACCTAGTTTTGTTGTAATCGTAGGTAAAATGGCACGTTTTGCATAAAAAAGGAGCTATGAAGTCATTGGAGCTACATTCAGGAACATAAGGAACCATCCAGGAAGCATAGCCATGGATTAAAAATTCACTTTGGACCAGATTTGAGAGATTTCACATTCAGTTGTGATTCACCTCGGTTGACCACAGATTCACCTCGACCGAGGTGATCCAGAGAAGTCGACTCGACCGAGGCGAACACCTGGGACGCGGCGAGAATATTTTATTCTTGGCTGAGATCTTTTATCTTTGGAAAAAGATCTTATATTTTTGGGCTTGGCTCCTGGAAGGAAGAAGATATGCTATATCATATATTTTACCTATTTTTATGGGAAGAGATCTTTCTAAGATATCTTATCTTTGGAAAGTAATTTTCCTATAAAAAGGGTCGGATTTCCCACAAATCCGACATCCGCTATCACCTTGCTTACACCTACTACATCGCTGTGGCCATACTCCAGTTGGGAGATTTGAAGAACCTTTTTGAAGGTTGAAGAAGGAAGCTTATAGCTTTTATAGCTTTTGAAGGGTTTTTGTAAGATTATCTTAGATTCCCTTCCTTGTTGTCTTATCTTGTTGGATTTCTATCCAAGGAACGCTTTGTTGTGATATTTGATTCAGTTATTGAAGTATTTTCATTATATTCTTCTTGTTCAAATATTCACTTTCTTCCCATATACTTGATTAATACTTTCATGATGATGAGTGGCTAATCTCTTTGTGTGATTTTAGGGTGATTGGCTGAAGGTTGTGGGAAAAACAATGATAGAATAATCTTAATCACAATAGGACCCTGAAAGCTCGAGTCTTTAACCTTAACCCTAAGCATCTCGCTCAATTGATGAACATCTCGGCTGGGGTGGAATTCTTCTGACCGGGGTGACTTATCTGACCCGAAACTGAGAGTTAAGTGTTAGAGTTTGCCAAATCCTATTCTTATTACACCTTCCCTGGTTCAATGCAAGCCTAGGATGAGACCTACCCGGTAATTCCTTAGTTTGTTTACCTAAGATCATAAGTGTAGGTAATAAAGGTTTATCCTTTATTGGGGTTTGAGTGTGCTTTCATCCCACCTTTGTGAGTTAGCCTGAGACTTACCCGGTAAAGGTTGATTCTATTCCCTTAGATGGTGTGTTAGTTTGAGATTATAGTTCTTTATCTTAATTCCTTGAGACTTACCCGGTAATAGGAGTTACGGTTTTGGATTAGTGAGTAGTGAGACTTACCCGGTGATCTATTCCACTTTAGCAACACCTTCCCTATGCAAAAACCTCAGCTTTGTCCGCTTATCTTTAGATCTTAAGTTGGAACCACAACTAGATGCTTTAATCCCTAGAATTGTTTATTTCCTTTATTGACTTTTATCATCTTTGATTGTTTTGATTGCTTTGTGGTTAGTAATTGCTAAAGCTTACCGTAATTGGACTTTGTTTCACTAAGTCCCTGTGATCGACCCCTGGAATTCCTTGCTTTTTACTACGATTGACCCGTACACTGCGGGTTCGCATCCTTGTTTTAAGCTTACGTCTAGGGTTATAAATTTAAAGCTTGCACACACCGTTTGGATCGAACATCCCACGATCTCTTTGCCCGGCTCTTGCTTCTTGGTGGAGTATTTAAGTGGTCCTGCAGGCTGATTTGAGGGGGCTTCTCCTTCCTTTTGGACCCTTCTCCTCTAGCATCTTCCCAAGAGACTCTTCCATTGTAGCCTCTCTTCAAGGCACCCTTGTGGGTGTTCTTGAGAGAGATTAGTGTAGATTTTAGTTTTGTAGTGAGATTTGAGTGATTTTTGTGAAGAAACTTGTTGAAGGTTGTAAGATCTGATTTGGAGCTACATTTGGTGTGTTGAAAGACTTGTTTTGAACTCAAATTCAGCTAAGTTTCATTGCTTTCATTTCCTTACTTCATCTTCTTGCTATGGATTCCATGTATGCTTGTATGATGATTTTAGATCTTGAAATGCATGTTGTTGGCTAGTTTATTGTGATTCTAGGGTGATGGATTGATGGTTATGGCTTGGGTGATGATAGAATGGACTTGCATGTTAGTTTATGATGATTTTGTGCCCGAAACCTAAACCAGAGGAGAAAATTCGACCTGTTCTTTAGAGTAAATCGGCCGATTTTTGCTATGATCTACCCGATTTTTCCTTCTGTTGCTCTTTAATTGATGAATCTATATGTTAGGATGTTAGATTGTTGAAATCCTAGTGTTTGTTGAGCATAACATAGCTTAGGGTGACCTAATGCTAGAAAACTAAGTGAGGAAAGAGACCTACCCGGTGATTTCCGATCTTAGATACCAAAGATGATGAACTCTAGGTAGTAGTGAGCCTCATAAGCCGCTATTGGACTGAGTGTGCTAGGATTGTTTCTTGAGACTTACCTTTTCGGAGACTTACCCGGTAAGGAGAGGTTCGCCCCTTAAGTAGTGTTCAGTTTGTGTAGAATTCCCAACTTTACTTCCTTGAGACTTACCCGATAATAGGAGTTTGGTGCGGGATTAGTGAAGCATGAGACTTACCCGGTAATTGCTTCCATTAGAGAAACACCCTTCCCCAACACCGCAACCTTGTCCTTAGAATCTTTAGAAGCTTGAGTCCAATGCCATAACCGGGAATCTTGATCTCTAGAATCCACTTATCTTACCTCTTATCTCCTATCTTGCATTCGTGTGTTTGTTTGCTTGTTTGATTTGCATATTTTGTGATCCTTGTTTGATCACCCCAAAACCAACCAAAAATATTGTGTTTTGCACCTTCTTTATTCCTCATCTCATCTTGGTTTAGATTTGCACTATCTTTGATCATTAAATGACTTGATTTCGCCTCAGTCCTTGTGTTCGACCTCGGAATACTTTCCTTCCTAGATAACGATCCGTACACTGCGGGTTTCGCTAGGTAGTTTAGGAGATTAGATCGAGTTTATATATGTAAAGCTTTTTGCGTGTCACAATCTTAGCGTAACAGTCCTCAACCACTAATGAGCAAGGTCACGGAATAGAGTCTGAACTAACTCTATCCGTCTGTCCTCTGGACATCTAATGGACTCTAAAGCGGAATCCACTTGTCCAATCCAAACCTCTGTCTCCAATCCCACCTTCCCAGAGAAAAGGGGTACTCCCAGATGATGAAATGCCTTCAACCAGGTTTCTGGTCGAGGCCCTCTATACTCCTTTGAGCTCAAACAATCTCAGCAACACGTGTTGGCAAAGTTGGCACCTGAGTGGCTCCCTGGAACATCTCAGAAGATCCCTCATGCCTTGGTAGATCTGGGGGCCGTCTGCCTGCTCTGGCAGCCTCCTCAACATGCCTGATGTAATCACAAAACTCTGACCCCTTCATGGAGACACGATCCAAGTCATCTGACTGAACTCGGTGTTAAGGTTGTCTCCTAGATCCACCACTCGTCTCTGGGACGACACTCTCAGAAATCTCCTCATGAACCTCCTCCACCACAGGTGGATCAACAGCGGGAGCTGGTCCTTGTCCTATCACGCCCGAAGGAAGAGGTGGTCTACCTCTACCCCGGCCTACAGCATAAGCAGCTCTAGTCCGAGCCATCTGCGGGGTATACACACCTAACTTATAAGGCTCTATATAGGCCATATGTATATACATATATATAACACATACACATAATCCACAATACATATATATACATATCTATACTGCAGAGATCCATGGCAGAGGTGTTGACTCCTCATACATCCTATCCCAAATCATTAACTTTGAAAACCAAAATCTTTTGAAAACGTCATATCCTTTTCGGGTTCTGTTTATTTTATCCATCAAACCTCATTGCAGGTATCAAGTGTCATTGTTGTCAACCTATGGCTCTGATACCAACTCTATAACACCCCAAATCCACGGGATTCGGGATGCCACATTGGGCTAGGATCTCACAATGGATCTTGACCCTAGCCTGACAACAAGTTCAGTGGACCTTACAACATGGCACTGACAGGTATAAAACAAATACATAAAATTGTATAAAACTGTACAACCAAAAGGGTAAACAAGATCATAGCCGGGTATCAAACATAACCCTCACACAGGAGGTATACAAAACATCATCCTCATGCAGGAGGAAAACATAAACAACCCCAAAAGTCATAACCCCTAATGTACGAGAGTCATCGGTCTGTCACCCTGCTAGATCACTCAACAACTCACCTATCCTGCAAGGCATCTACAACATGGTATGAAACCATTAGCTAACCATACGTATATAAGGTAATGTATAAGCACAAGCACAAGTCATGAAAGATAGACATATAAGCATGTTGTCACACATTTACCCATTTTATTATCTTCGTATAATAGTCATTCACTCAAATCGTATATATATATATATATATATGTGTGTGTGTGTGTGTGTGTGTGTGTGTGTGTGAAAATATGTGACACGAGCAACGTATCATCCCCGCCTCCGAGTGTTATAACCAGCTGAAGTGGTATCGGTCACACAACCCGTGTACCCTATGGGAGTGGTTTGCGCCCTTCCCATAAACCGGGTCTTGTTTGACTGCAGAGAACCTCCTAGACTCCACGGCAGGATGAAAGGGAAAGGTTATCACGGCCACTACAATGGGTGGTCATTAAAACATAGATTGGTAATAATCAACTATCACATGTTATCAAGCATATATCACTCACCACTCATACAAGCACCCAATATAAGGATGGTAGCTAAGTAAGTCCTAAGGGCTTACCTCAACCTCGTACAATCACAACCACGATCAACCTCCAATCCTGAGAGGGACATTGCCTGATAACAAGGCATAGAGATATATCAATCTCCTATCAATCAAAGGGGTCACACCTAGACCCAATGGATCCTTAGGATCATCCTCAACCTAAACTCCACAACCTATAAATCCTTGAAGCCATACAAGGCATAACATGATCATAACATCATCAACACACTCTCAGCTATACCTAGCATGATACTACTCACTCATACTAGGAGAGGAAGGGATAATTCCATCCACGGGCAAGCCCAAAAGCAAGACACACCTGCATAACCAAGATCAAGACAAGGCTGGTGTAGGTGGGCGTAGGGGCGGCTGCAAGGAGGCGCAAGGGTGACGACTGACCAGCGCTAGGGCGGCTCCAAGGTGGCGTAGGGGCGGCTGGTGTGCAGAATTCACACTTTCAGCTCCTCTTCACTTCTTCACTCGAATCTCTTCACTCCTTCTTCAGCCAGCAGCCAAGCACATACATATACAAACATATATACATTAATTGAAGCCTATGAAGGCTGCCACAAGATCAATCTTGTGAAACCTAAACTAGGAAGGAAGAAAAGAAGGAAAGAAGGAAGAAAGAAGAAAGATAGGAAGAAAGAGATGAAGAACTCACCAAGTTGTAACCTAATTAGAAGAGGAATCACACTACAACCTCAAGGCTGGCTCACCAAAGGCACAACAGCATCAATCATCATCATCACAACCAAGGCCAAGCTCAAGCTTTCACAAACTCACACAAAGATCAAGGAAGATCAAGAAAGAGACCCAAGGAAGGAAGGAGAAGAAGATGAACGTGAGGGAGAAGATGAAGCAAACCCTCATTTGTAAGCAAGGGAGGCTTATATAGGAAGCCAGCCCAAAAGCACGAGTGAAGAGTCAACAAAGTCGGCTGCAACACACCCTAAACCGTAGGGGCGACTCAAGGAGGCGCAGGTGCGGCCCAGACAAACCGCAGGGGAGGCCTCTGGCTCACGCGGGGGCGGTTCAGGCTATTTGTGAACCCACAGCACACACTCTCAACTTCTCCAAATTAAGGCTCTTACACATCACATGGTTTCAAACCGGTAATAACCTCCACGGAGGTGTCCTCCCACTCCCACTACGTAGCTTGCGGTGAATGAAGTCCTCTTCCTCATTTTATGGTGGTCAAACTTTACTTGACGATGGGCCACCTAATGGCTATGCACTTAGCCACTTCGGCCTTACAGCCGTCTCACCAATGTGATCATCACCAATCCGGATACCTTCTACCAACGTCAGGGTGTACTAGTAAGGTAGTGCGAACAAATTGGAGGCTCTATCTCAGCTCTCCTCTATAAGTACGCATAGACGCTCCTGGCATCTCAGCAATACCGTCATCCCATAAAGGTAACTATGGGGTTTCTCATCGGGACCCTTTTATCCCGGATCTTCTCAAAGTCCCTTTCTAATTTTGTGATTTTGTTTGATCTCTTCATATATCATCTCGTTCACAAACTGTTGTTGAACCGTTAGTTAAGTCGTTGCTTCCTCTCAAAGTGTCCACTTACTAAAGGTTTTGGTGATCATACACAACTACCCCGGATGATATCAAAATCAAAATGCCGCAGTTTGCGAACCACTTTTAACCATCACCTCGGGTGGGTATTCAACCCTTGTAGAGCAATATATACACGTATCATACTCTTATCGTTTGTACTCAACTAACATGTCGCTCATTACACAAATACCGTTATCATCTTAAGTGCGCATTAAAGTCCCTAACACTTGACCCTCCCTTTGTCATTCTCGATATATGCCCATAATCGTCTAACACACATGCCGAAACTTTTGTCGTTATTTCACACGTATCCAAAGCTCCGCTTGGACGTATCCAAAATGCCATACATTCCTCATGACTCGATGTTTGTGTCAGAGAAAACGGAATGGAGGTCACACACCTCTTCTTCTTCTAATAACGCTACATGGACACGTCTCGGTCCCACAATCTAATCGACTTCCTTAGAAGGAAGGAAATGTCAAATTCATCCCGCAACTCGGCGGTTATGGTCCACCAACTTATAGGTTGCATAGCTCATCTACATACCTTAGAGGTATGAGTAAAACTATCACCTCGTCCTCATTGGATCAACTTGATACTATCACACTCGCTGCGTTCCTTAGGAAGTCACCTCGGACGTCCTATCTTGATTAGACAACTCTGCTTATCCTCTTACCCTAAATAACCCGTATCACCGTCTTCTCGTGTCATGCTTGTTCCTCTTAATTCCTAGAGTATAACAAGCCGTTCTTAACAAATCATAACTCGAAGAACTACTCGTACACCTCGCACATCAATAGTTGTCATGAACCATTAGGTCACGGTCCACCTCATATCACAACTCTTACTGGTCTACAACACTAGCATAAGCTTAGGTTTCAGATTGAAACCACTCGTAACCATAAAACAAACGTCGCTACTACAATCCACTCAATAACTTGATAAATGCATATCATTAACAAATCAAACTCACCAATAGCACTTGGGAGTCCAAAAAGGCTTCACTACTACTTGTAGTGACCAAACCGGCCCGAAACATCGTCTTTCGATGGTCCTTTCTTTACTCCACCCAAATCTGGTGGTATCTCGACTTCAAGTCGATCTTATTAAACATAACAATCATACACAACTAGTCTTAACGAGCCTCTTACTACGGAGAAGATACCTCTACTTGTCATTAATCATAAACATCTCTCGATAATCAAAGAACAATTGTTCCGCCTCGTACATTTCCTCAAAACCGTACCAGAGTGCCCTGTGGGGAAAACCCGAAGAAATTTCCCATTCGAAACTACCGCAACTCCCAACTCGTAAATTCTCAAGTACCACCATCTTAAGCTTAAATCTTATAACGTAACTAAAATCTCGGTCCTTAAATACACACCATGGCCACATTGATCCCTCGGGTAAGTCAAGAAACTCTGACTCATCTCTCGTTCACGACAACGCATCAATTGGTTCATAAGGAGAGAATAGCATGCACCTTCTTGCTATAAATTCTCATTTGCGTAAGGCAACAAAGGAAAACCTCACCTTCCTCTTAATCATGCTCAAACCTCGAAGATCCATATCCACGTCGTTCTCTCACATGTCAATGTCATGACCGCAAAAGGTCGTGTAAGGTCGTTACAATCTCTCCCTGAGAGGTTGGTTATGGTTACTTGCTTTAACCTTTTTCACGTCATATGACCAAGACACAAGCGCCTTAGTTGATACACCTACTTACCATCTGCATTGAATCGCCGTGCATACACCAACTTTTAATATCGATCCGCTAAATACCACAATCTTGTTTACTCTTCCCTTCCATACTCATCATTAGGCAATCCCGCACACGTGCTTTCTTGATTGCCACCGGTCAGATTATGGCTGCCTCGTCGAGGTCATCTACTTAACTTTCTTCTATACTCTTCATGTTACCTTTAGCCCGGAGGCTACCCTCCTCGGGGTACTCTTACTTTAACTTTGTTAAATCAGTCTACACACCTTAGACTCATTCTAATTTCATAGATAACTATATCCTTCTCGACCTTGCTGGGTCATATAACTCCATTCCATAGGCTTAACCACTCTATCATGATGTCCTTCCAGTGCACCTCTTCAAACATCCCTAACGTTAGATAGCATCCGCTCACGTTTTCTCCTAGGTTGGTAACAGAAGTCCTTTCATAACAGAAGCTTCGCGTTGCGTGTCTCATCCCTTACGGGATCAATGTCTACTTACTCTTCTTTCCTCTTGTCATTTCTTCGCCTTATCATCATGACGGACATCGGTACACTCCACTAACGGGATTTTACCAAGGAAATTCCACTATGTGAATCCTTACCTCGCCATTCTTCTCATAGTTCTCGTAAGTCCGAAGAAGTCCATCCGCCGGTATCCTAGGAAACTTGACACTTCATTCTTTGGTAACCCTCGTAAGTTTAACTCATGGGTCTCTTAATCCTTTCGTCATTGGTGGGACATACTTCTCATCTCGGCTCCTGTACTTAGGAGTGACTAGGGAAACCTTGCCCTAGTTGGATTGCCACCTTGCAATCCTATACACTTAATCTGCTTCTTCCATTTATCACCACGCCTCTTGTACTTCACCACAAGTTGGTTGCCTTTAGTTGTTTTCATTTCCGCTCAATCGTTGTTTCTTCAAAACCGCTCCACATCTCCATGTTACTTTCTTGCCGGTATTGGTTCCATCTTGATTTCTCTTAAGTTAATTCGAGTTTTCCTTCTGCTTGTTCGTCCTTGCGGCCATATCAATAGCCTTCTCATGGTTGCCTTGACATCCTCAAAAGGAATCCGATGACACGTCAAGGTGTTCTCTAACACGTGATGCTCAACTTGATACATGAATCAACTCGTCATCGCATGATTTTAAGCCCAACGGCGTTGTCCAAGGCGATGATATCAACTATCATCTTAACTATAAGGTCACATATCTTCATACGCTACTATACATAATAAGCATATATATATATATATACATATATATATATATATACATATATATATCTTGTGTCCATATTACTACCAATATATCAACTCCAAGAAGTCCACTATCATGCCACATGTACAAACTCATATAAATATAAAGGCCATGTCACCACTATAACATACCAAGTTCATCATGCATAACTACAATCCACATAAACAACTATAGACCAAAACACTTAAATAAGATACATCAAGTCCACAACATCCTAAGTCCACACATATATATATATATATATATATATATATATATATATATATATATATATATATATATATATATATATACATATATATA
>BSUD01000007.1:104448020-104459521 GCA_033239045.1 Fagopyrum esculentum | reverse complement strand
TCCATTTATCACCACGCCTCTTGTACTTCACCACAAGTTGGTTGCCTTTAGTTGTTTTCATTTCCGCTCAATCGTTGTTTCTTCAAAACCGCTCCACATCTCCATGTTACTTTCTTGCCGGTATTGGTTCCATCTTGATTTCTCTTAAGTTAATTCGAGTTTTCCTTCTGCTTGTTCGTCCTTGCGGCCATATCAATAGCCTTCTCATGGTTGCCTTGACATCCTCAAAAGGAATCCGATGACACGTCAAGGTGTTCTCTAACACGTGATGCTCAACTTGATACATGAATCAACTCGTCATCGCATGATTTTAAGCCCAACGGCGTTGTCCAAGGCGATGATATCAACTATCATCTTAACTATAAGGTCACATATCTTCATACGCTACTATACATAATAAGCATATATATATATATATACATATATATATATATATACATATATATATCTTGTGTCCATATTACTACCAATATATCAACTCCAAGAAGTCCACTATCATGCCACATGTACAAACTCATATAAATATAAAGGCCATGTCACCACTATAACATACCAAGTTCATCATGCATAACTACAATCCACATAAACAACTATAGACCAAAACACTTAAATAAGATACATCAAGTCCACAACATCCTAAGTCCACACATATATATATATATATATATATATATATATATATATATATATATATATATATATATATATATATATACATATATATACCTACCAATAATCCAAGAAACTACGTTGCCGAGGTCCAGTGGTGGTCCCGTATATACTACCCCAACTGACTATGCTCGTGATTTGAAAACGAAAAGTCAAAACCCGTGGGGTTATGTTTATTCCTCATTCGGCCTTTAGAAGGTTGTGAGTGCCATTATTGTCAACATAGGGCTTTGATACCACTTTGTAACACCCCGAATCCGCGGGATATCGGAATGCTACGGGCGAGACCTCACAATGGGTCCCGACCCTTAGCCTAATAACAATTTCACCGGACCTTTTCAACAAGGCACAAATAAAGGCCAAAACCGAAAATAAATTTTAATGCAATGATATGATTCCCAAATACAACAAGAAAGGAAAGACATCAGCCGTCTATACACAACGCCAACAATACACAATATACAACAACAATACACGAACTCAATTCCCCAAACTCGACCTACGATGTACGGAACTCCGGCTGCCCACTCCTCCGGATCACTCGGTCACACCTAACCTGCACATCAACTACAAAATTCGGTATAAAACCGTTATCTCACATTCTAGGCATTATAAAGATAGCAAGGGTACAAACACACGCATAAGCACACATAACACACATCATGGTCATATACATACACATCCAATTCTTATTCTCTTTTTAGGTTATTCCATTTCTAATTTCATTCGTTTAAAGTGTGACACAAGAGTCTTATAACTCTCGCCTCTGTCCCCGTGTAACAAACAGGAGTGATGCGGAGCTCAACCCGTATACCATGTGGAGTGGCGAAGAAGCCCGCCCGTATACCATGTATGGCCTGGTCGCAGAGATCCTCCCAATCTCCCTCGGGAGCTGGGCAGTGATGTCACCGCCCGGTAATAATAAACAATGGGTCAAATATATATAACCAAGTTGTCCTAATTTGGTTTCATGATTATAAACACAGATAAAGCACACACCACCATCACATATCCAAATAATGCGTAAAAGCGAGCTAAGTAAGTCTGTAGACTTACCTCGTCCCGACGATCAACTGAATCACATTTCCTAATAGGAATATAACCAAGCATGTGCAAGACAAGGCACGATAGTCAAAACTACTCACAAGCTAGAAGTCCTTAGACTTCTAGTCTTAACGCTCTCGCAAGATCAAAAACCGAAGCACAAGATGGATACGCTCGTCCTAATCTCTACCACCTCAACCAATGTGTAACCCTAATCATCAAATCCTCACAAGCCTCATGAGTCTCACATGGACAACCCTACACTCACCACATGATAAACAACTCAAGCCCCAACACTCAACAAGTCTAAGAATATCGATAACCTCAAACACTCATCTAAGATCCAAGGCCACTACATGGCATTCCACAAGGTTATCTAAGCCATCCTAGCATACTTCTAACATGTGTACACTTTAGGAGAAGCTAAGAACACATGCTCAAGGTAGGATACTCACTGGGGCAAAGACGCGGCACAGAAGGAAGGAAACGCAACCGCGAAGAGGAGAAGAAGGCCGCACGGGAGGGCTGGCTGAGCCAGTGGCCACCCCTGCGGCCTGGGCTGGCCGCACCTGCGGCTCACTAGGCTGCCCCTGAGGCTCAGGCTAGCCGCCCCCGCGGGGCTGTCCAGCCGCAGGTGCGGTCGAAATCTAGAAAGGTGACTTTGAGCTCTTCTTCGACTAGTTCTTGGTGTTCCCGGCCCCTCAAGGCTGGCTTGTTCAAATCCAAATTGAACACCACACTCAACATCATCAACACACCAGATCTAAGCTACCGAGCACATGCAACACAAAGAGGAAGAAAGCTAAGAATCTATGGCTTCCACCATTGAAGCTTAAGGAAGAAGAAAATGAAGAAGGGAGGAAGGAGAGGAGAGCTTACTCAACACATCCGGATCTTGCAGAAAATCATGTGTTGGACAACATACCAAACCAAAGAGAAGGAAGGAAGATCACCATGGAGAGCTTCCAAGAGCTTCCAAGCCAAAGAGAGAAGAAGGAGCAAAAGGTACCAATTTCACGTGAAAGTGAATTGGGAGGAGAGAGAGAGAGAGAGAGAGAGAGAGAGAGAGAGAGAGAGATTTAAGGCTGAGGGGGAAATCAAGGGTCAAGGCAGCCACCTCCCTAAGATAACGAGGGGTCAAAGCAAAAAACGCGGTAACCCAAGGTCGAGATGATATTCGGGATGAAATCCCGTCACTCAGCACCTCGTGCCCGCGGAAAGACTGAGCCGCGCTTGCGGGAAGGTCCATAACTCGCTCACCAACCGGAATAAAAATTCCGGATGTTACACTTCAAGACGAGAAGAAGAAATTTGACTAGTATCGAGAAATAATGTAGAATTCTATATTACAAAATCCTGCCTTTTGTAATTCTAAAATAAATTTATGGGTTTTTCGGATAGTACCCCTGTGGTTTGGGGTTTTTCGGATTTCGCACAAAATTTTTCTATAGTCCGATAACTTTACAACCGTGAACCAAATTGAGAGTTTGACGAGTGAATCCTTCTTCCAATCTGGTTATTCCACCCAAAAGACCGGCAGTCCGCCACCTAGTGTTTCCTTCGAACTCTCAATCTAGTTGTGGAATCTCTTCTCTCTTCTCCTCTAGGTTAATAATTTCGAACTCTAATCTTTTCAGATTGATATTTGTTAAAAAATCAAATTAATTATTGGGTTTATGTTTGTTATTCTATTCGATTTTGGATGGTTGCTTCAATTGATTTTCCTATTTTTGATTTTCAATTTCCATTCATACACATTTATAGTCTTTTCCATAAGGTTTCCTTACGAGGTAGATGTGGTACACTTTCACGACTTTAATGCCGAGGTGGTAAGGTGGTTATGATTCAGGATGTCACTGGAGCTATGATTTAGTTCAGAAGGTTCAATAATCTTTCTTGGTCAAATGTTTTTGTAAGGTGATTGTAGGTTGCGAGTTGTTACTTTTCTTTACTCTTTGTAGAACAATTATACAAGGAATACCAAGAAAATAATGCAGAAGAAGCAAGTGGGGAAGTGATTATTTCACTTTGATTTGCTAAATGTCAGGTTTAGATGAAAATATATGCTTTGATTTTGCATAGAGACTGTGCATCAGTGTTCAGTGTACTTGTATGGGAAATATTGTTTGAACTTGTTTAGACAAATGAAATGACAATCTGGATTGTCTCCAAATATGAAGAAACCGAAATAATATATTTGTTTTTGTTCCAGTGTTGTTAACAACAACTAAAGATACTCATGACATACACCAACAATAACTACTTCAGCTTACAAGTGCACCAATTCAAAAAAACAAAACAAAAAAACGACTAGGACTTAATGAGTTAATCTCTACTACAATGATATATTTTGGAACAACCTCTTGCATGAGGGTGGGACTGGTCTAAATAACATGATTTTCAATTCTAATTCACATTATTTTCAATTCCAAATCATACATAGAAATAGAAAAGTAAGGAAACAACTATCCAACACCGAATAGAATAACAAGCATAAGCCCAATAATTTGAATTTTTGACAAAGTCCATTCTGAAAAGATTAGGGTTCAACAACCATATCGGAGTTCGAAGGGAACACTAGGCAATGGAAGGCCGGTCTTCTAGGTAATTTGTCGACAAATAGAACACTAGTCGTCCATATCGGAAAAGTGTAAAGTTTAGGGGTACCATTCGGACCGTAAAAATGATTGGGCAAAATCCGAAAAACCGCAAACCACATAAGTACCATCCGAAAAACCCTAAACTTATTGATTTGAAACCGAAAACTAAACTTAGATCCTTCATTTTTAAGCTAGTTTCAGGTGTCCAAATTTACACCCTTTAACCTCGCTTTTTAAGTGTTGTGTTACCAATCTGTCACCCATATCTTGAATATTGATCTTCTCTCTAGCATTATAAATTTGGTGTATAGATGTGATGGATGTTGGATAATCTATTCAAATCATATCCAAACCGTTTCACGGTTTCACAATAAACACGGAACTAAATTTTACATTTTCATATTGTACTTCCGTAAGTCGTCCAATGAATGAATGACCTAATAGAGATGGTAAAATATCGTGATTGTAATTGTCGTGGTCTATCGTTATCTTCCACTTACACAAAAAAAACTCCATTGCTTCGTTGTACTTCATCACCAACTACCTTAAACTTACAAATTTTTTTTATTTTGACCTATGCCTCCTAAAAGGGTCAACACCTTCCTTCTTTATGCTCTTTCTCTTTCTAAATTTCTCACACATGAGTCTAACGTTCCTATATCGGTGTATTCCTGACAAATATGACTTTGATATTATCATAATCATATGAAGTTTTCTACCTTATTCACGAACCAAGTGAATAGGAAATTCAAATATATTTTCCATCTACACCAAACACATTCGTATAATATATTCTCTCTACTCCATCTTAGGGGACATTCATATTCTACAATATAAATTTGAACTTGTAAATAACACACTATCGATGTTAGAAAATTTAATAATACATATTAAAAAAATTATTTAAAAATACCTCATAATTGGAGGACGGTTTTTTGTCGGCTCGGTTTCCAATGTCAACATTAGACGACATCTTTAAACTCCGTATTCTTTATAAGAATCATTTATATGGGAAAAAAATATGGCCGTTTTGCAGCGAATATATTTCAGCAATTACGCATGAGCCCAAAGTCGTAATTTTTTTTTTTCACAATTTGACCGTTGAAGCTTCGGTTTTGCACTCCAAATACGAAATAGTTCCTCTTTTGTGTTCAAATGCGGAATTGGTTTCGATTTCGAGGCCCTATGCGGACTTTATTTCAATTTCAGGGTCCAAATGCGAAACTAATTAACTCATTTCGGCTTCAATGACTTCCACCTCAAAGACCAAACACAATATTGAACCGGAAAAAAAAATCCCATCCCCCGAATGCGAAATTAAATAATTTTTGAATTTTTTTTATATGGTGACGTACGCCATTTTAAATCCTCTAAAGCTGACTCAGTAGAGTTGGAACGAGAAACCCGGAATAACCACGTATATAGGACGTGAGGATGGTTTACACCGCCGGTTGGTGTTTGAACTTCAACACCATCGCCGGTGGAATGGGAGTTGGCGGTAGTTCTGCCGACAAATCTACCTCTCTTCGTCACTCCTCTTCGTCCACCCTTCCCAATTTCACTTCCATGGCCAACTCCACCGCTCGAATCGCCATCGTCGGAGACGTTGTATCATTCCTATCTCTCTCCTAGATCAAAATTAGCCAATTCATAGTCTAGAAAGTCAACTGCTTCGCTCAGTTCCGCAATTAATTCAATCCAATTTTATTTTTGTTTCCTCAAAATTTCGCAGCACAACGATTGGGACTTTGAGCTTGATTCCAAAGCCCTTCGATTTTTGCAGGTGCCTTTCTAACCCTTCCTCTATGTAAGTTTTGTCTCTGAATTCCATGTCCCTAGTTTCGGATTCTTAATTGATTTCTGCTATTGTAAAACTGATTCTTATAGTGAAGTTGCTCCTTGTTTAAGTTGTTAACTGTGGCCGATCCTACTAAAGAATTGATTGCGTCTGACTGTAGTTCTTTTTCACGGGCTTATGGTCATTGTTTGATACTTTCACCATTTCAAGCCCTTAAAAAGTGGAATGCGTTATTTTGCTTTCAACATACTAATAGTTGCCCCCATTATCATTTTGCAGCCTGATCTTGTGCTCTTTACAGGCAAGTTTTCCTCTTTTGGCCTAGTACATTTGTAACTCGAAGCAACCCTCTGATAAAATATATTTTCTTTTCAAGTAAATTTCGCAAACATCTTACAATTGTTTTCCTCAGGTGACTTTGGTAATGAGAATGTTGATCTTGTTAGCAGCATTGCACGTGTTGATTTTTTGAAAGCAGCTATTCTAGGAAACCATGATGCTTGGTACACGCATCAATTCTCCAATAAGTATGTATAAAGCAATAAAATCCTTACTTTTATTCTCCAGCATTAATTGTACACACAATAGGTTTGTTCTTTAAGTTCAACTAGCTAATATGTCCTCATTTTCAATATACTTCTGAGGAATATCCAATTAAACCCTGTAAAGCTTTATAATACCTGTGGTCTGTTTAGTATGTGAATCAGTTAATAATGACAATCTACTTATTGCCTATACCAGGAAGAAGGATGCAGTTCAACTTCAGCTCGAATGGTGAGTTCATACAGCCTTGCAACTCAGATTGGTCGTCATTTTCAAGATACTTTGTGTTTCTTCCTAATTCAATGCTATTGATGATTGATGTTCTGCTAAATTGTGATTGAATCTTACTTCCCACTCCACAGTATCAAATATGCCATTCAAGGCTTTTGACAGCTTGAGTAAGATGACTTTTCTTTCTATATTTGAATATACAGTTTTGGTGATTGTCATGTTGGCTATAAGTGTCTGGACTTTCCTACGTTAAAGCTCAGTGTTGTTGGTGGGAGGCCATTTTCTAGCGGCGGTAATCAGCTGTATAGGAAAAATCTCTTAAAAGCAAGGTTGGTTTCACAAATCCTATGTCATATGGTGGCTGCTTTTTCATATGATAACTGCCAGCCTATAACATAAATGTCATGCCATAGGCTTTTTTTTGTCAGAAGACTCAACACGAAGAACAGTTTCTATTTTTAATTAAAATAGCTAATTGTTGTGGAACTTCTTTACCTGGACTTCTTTTTTTCCCTTTCTATGTTGGATATTCATGATTGTATGCGGCTGCCATGGTTGGGTTTCAATGTGTTCAATGATAATAAATAAACAAGTGCTCATGATTGATTTTGCTTGCATTAGATTAAAGTGCTATCCATCTTCTATATTTTTGTATGTAGCATCCTCTATAAGTTTTGACCTCCACATCTCAATCAACAAATAGCTAATAGATGCTAATTCATGTAGGATGACACTTTTCAAACTGTTTCTGTTCTTACAGATATGGAGTAAGCGATATGAATGGAAGTGCCAAAAGAATTTACAGAGCAGCTGCAGGGGCTCCAATTAATCATCTGCTTATATTTCTTGCGCATAATGGCCCCACAGGTAGTCTGTGTCATCCATTATCGTTCTTTTTTGGAACTTGCTTCATAGAAAGCGTCTCATCTTCTATAAGTTTCTTTTGTTTTTTCTTCTATTGAACTGCATGTTAAACATCTATTCAGGTCTTGGTTCTAACATGAATGATATTTGTGGGCGAGATTGGGTGTATGGTGGTGGAGACCACGGTGATCCAGGTAAATCCAGTTTCAGCTCTTATCATCTAGTGCCCCCTATATCTGCTAGCTAGTATACCTTTATGACCTATTTACTTATTCAGTCTGTTTTACTTACAATAACTATTACCTGTGAATTCGTCATGAAAACTTATTTGTTTATAAGCATCCGGCACATTTCACTTGTGCAACTCAGATTGGTCTACTCAGTGTTGTAGGGTAATTGATTGGTCCCTTTTTCTTCATTATTCATATTTAAGAAACGAACATAAATCCATTTGACCTTTCACTTAAGAACTTTCGTTGTCGTGTGTATTTAGCAGTCTTCTCTTTTGCAAATGCATTGTCCACGTCTTCTGCACCAAAGCAAAAGCTTCAAACTTGGCGCTACTCGTCATAATTTTCTCCTTCTCCTTCGGCTTTTGCCTAAAAGATAACGCAATCCTTTCTCTCTCCATTGGCGATCACTCATTTCATTCTTTCACATGTATTTTTTTCACAACATTGAGTACTTCTGCTAGAAACATTGTTTTGTTACCACTAAAGTGACAATCTATAGCAGTTTTGTCAATAGGATCAGGTGTTGCATATTTCCATCAAAGATATTTTTGATCAATATCTGCAGCTATAATCTAGAAAGCAGGGCAAGTTGCTAATAAAAAACAAGATAAGCTCACGAGGTACTATCCACAAAGAATTTAATGTCCTAGCGTGAGTTAGCAAACTAAAAATATCGAGGCTTCCTTATAGAATAATATCTGCAATAGATACAATTGTCTCGTCGCTAATGTCTGAACCAAAGTATTTATTGCTGTGAGAGCCTCTAATGATCCAGGCAAATCCAGTTTAGGCTCGTGTGGCTTTTATTCACTGTCCATTGTCCAAGTTAGTTCCCAAGACATAAGATCCAAGGGCTTTCTTAGAATTCTTACATTTTTGTTGTGTATTCTGAGATATGGTCCAGATTTAGCAGAGGCCATATCTGAGGTGAAAGCAGCCAACAAACATGCTATCCCGTTAGTTGTGTTCGGGCACATGCACAAGGGGCTAGCTCATGGAGGGCATAGGAAAATGATTCACATTGGGGCTGACAATACAATCTATCTCAACGGAGCCATTGTGCCGAGAGTAAAGAAGTTGGATGGTGAACAAGGAGGGATGAGCACTTCAAAGTCAGAAGAAGGTTCATCCAGTACTTGTGGGACGAGGAGAGGATTTACGTTGGTCGAGCTTGTGGGCGGTAAAGTGAAGAAGATATCAGAGGCTTGGGTATCAATTACTGGAGAAGGAGAGTGCATCTCGTTGGAAGAAGAGCATCTATTACTCAACAGCAACATCTAAAATCCAAATGAGGAATTTGATATATGTAGGGATTAGCTTCTGAGATCCTGTGTGATGGTTTGAAGTTCATAATTGTTCCATAAATTTCAGTAACTACACTGTTGTTGATATATGATATGCATGTTCAACCTGGAGTGTGAACCAAAACTTTTGGTCAATGATTGGCGACCGTTGTCCAAATGTAAATGCTTTTAGGATGCCTTTACACCTTAGAAATTTTACACCTCAAATTATTTACTCTCACAACTATGTCACATTCATTTTAAAGGACGTTGTTTCGCTCGTTTTTCATTGTTTGTGGGATATTTTAATTCTATATATAGTTAATACAAATTTTGTCAGATTCTGTCATATTAGAGCTGAATGAAAATATAAAGAAATACTTATTCATAGACAATCCTTGGCCACTATCTTGTAGTTGCTTACGGTCTTCCTCCGGAACCCGAGCAAGATAAGTAGGCTCATGTTTGGTTTATGGCTTGACTTTTTGAAATATTGGTGGTTAACTTGTTATTTGTTGTGTTGAAATTGTAACCGAGAAAAACTGATGCTTAATTGACTACATAATGCAACGATTTTAGTTATTAGTTTATTACATTGTCATGTTTTCCGGAACTAGTAATTTATAAGTTCTTCATCTTTTGGCCATATTTGCCTTGATCTGTACATTGGGTTAGATAGCTTGATTTTGTTTCGAGTTACAAACGAGAAAGAAAACAATCAACATGACGGAAAACACGAGAAGAGCTAACCTCCGGCGATGCACCGAATCCAAGCACTCGAAAACGCTGGAAAATATTGATTTGGCCGTTAGGGTTCTTCAGTGTTGTAGTTTGACGTGAAAATCTTTTGAGTTGGGAGAACACTTCTTTAGGGTTTAGGTATTTATATAAGCAATTAAAAAGTCCTACAAAATAAATGAAATAATAGATTAAAATCCACAAACTTTGAAATACCATAGGAATTTGATGGAAACTTTAAAACCCTAATTGAATACCAAAACATTTATATGGACTTATATAAATCTATATTGAATACCCATACACTTTTAAACTCCAAAACAATTGTGTAAAATATTAACTGAATACACCCCATAAATAAGGTCGAACGAAAAATAAAACTATTTAAGGAAACTTTTTTGGCGATCGTAATGAACCCTGGAATTTTCTTTTGATTTTGGCTTTAAGTTGAGGCACAAAAGATGCATACAGTTGAATACACCAATCTTTTGAAAAAGTTTGGGCACTAAAGTATCATACTAGATAGTGGATGTTGTCGGGAAATGGGACATTGAAGAAGAGTCTGGCCAAGTTGTAAATCTATTTCCAAAATCACACTTTGAAACCCACACTCCCACGCTAACCTTAGATCGTATAACATGCCCCATAGCTCAGCCATGGGAATGGTACACAATCAAATATGAAGCCCAAATTCCCGCAACCAGTTACCCACATGATCCCTCATAACTTCACCAGCAGCTGCAAAACCATCTTTTCTTCGCGCTCCATCCGTATTTACTTTCACATAAGGCTATCATGGTGGTTCCCAAGCAATATGTATGAGCCTCCATTAAACAATTTTTCGAGCACCGTAGTATGAATGCCATGCTTTATGATATTCTAAAGTACAATCCCGAACATATGAACTACGACGTCCATCTTCAAGTTTATCTTCAAAAAGCTTTAAATTCTCTATTTCCATGTCCACCAGATAGCTACTACAATAATTCACTCCATAGATAATTATTAGTATAATAGTAAGTAGAAGTAAGGTTACCTCGTATCCAAACTGCGAACGAGTCAGTGAAAAAAAAATCAGATTACACGGTAGCGTGCAATTGCTTCCACACCATGTGAGCAAGTGGACAATCCCGGAATAATGCTCCAAACCTTCAGAATTCAGTCATCAATCGGAACAAGTGTCAATTGAACATAAGTGCTTTAGAAGCATTCAAAACATCTCCGTTGAGTAATTTCCAAACGAAAAGGTTCATGGTTCAAGTCGTGCGATTATAAGAGATTAATCTTCAATAACCTTAGGTGAGAGGGATTTTTTTTTGGATTATAAAACATTATTTTGACTCACATAAGTCATTTTAGTAATTCATCTACAATCTTCATCTCTTACCAAAAACAATCTAAAATGTAACCCTACAATATAATCTAAAATAACTCCGATAATACCTTCACTACCCCTTTCCCCCTTCTTTTTTTTCTTTTTTTTTTTTTTTGCAATTTT
>BSUD01000007.1:104320810-104447955 GCA_033239045.1 Fagopyrum esculentum | reverse complement strand
TTTTTTTTTTTTTTTTTTTTTTTTTTTGCAATTTTTTTTGTTATTTTTGTATTTCATTTATAAATATTAAAAGGATTATTTATTTATTTTAGTATTTTTATCACAAAATTACTATTAAATATATTTTGATAATTAAAACAAATAAATGAATGTTTAAATCTTTCAAGCCTAATTGTAGAAGTTGAAAGGGGTCTTCAAAATGGTTGAGAAATCATTGCATATAACATTGGGCATTTGGGACATCTATATATTTTAGTTGTACAAAATTTAACAAAAATTAGGAGAACAAAATTTAATATACGGTAATCCGTGTAATGTTTTACTCGAGAAGATATATAATACAACATGTGACATGATGGTGACTATACATGTCTCGAAAGATGACACAATAGATCGTGTATATTGGTCGTAGTCATATTCTTGAGTCAAATAAAAAGCACGAGTCATTGTGAACCAACCTACAAGTCGTTAAGACAATATTTGAGGAGACCTAGAAATCTCTTTATTACACAGCGTAGGCATGAAGGGGATAATGAATGTATGAGGTATCACACAAACCCATCATTCCAATTATATAGTAAGGTAAGGTTGTAAGGTTATAAGGATCTTGTCGAGTTTGTCATCATGTCGTGCATACTTTGAATTTTCTTAATATGTAATTTTATTTCACAAGGTCATGTTTTTAAAGTGTTTCTCGTTCTATTGTTACAAGATCCGAACGTGAAAGTGTCAAGCTAAACGATGTGACCCTTGTGTGGTCCCAATCAGTAGCATCTCGGGTTATTAAAAACTCGGGTGTTACACAAGTTTTGATACCTCATTATTTCGCTAACCGATTAAAAAAAACATTATTATGAAATAAAGTGTGGTGTGTATTGTAACACTCGGATGATTGCACTTGGATTGTTCATAACAATACATTTCCACCAATAGTCACAAATGCATCATTAAGAAGAAGAAAAAGAGGCCAAAACACTTTTTAGGCATGTGATTTATAATATATGAGCATCTCTTATTGTCCAACCCTAAAATTTCACTTCTCTCACTTTCCTAGAAGAGGCACGACGCTCACAATAGTTCCTCATCCTAGTCATTGATAGCATTCCAAATAACGTTTTTTTCCGTCATCATTTTATTCTATTTTCAACCTCTTTGAGCTTAATAAACATATTCTTGTAGTTTATTTCCTTTATATTCCTATTTCGGACATCTACCAATAGGCTTATGTAATTGCAGATTTTGCACGCATCGAGGCATTTGCGGATCACAAATAACTTATCTATAGTTGAATGTCCTCTTACACACTAAGGTCTTCCCTACATTCAATAAAGTCTAGGTCAAGTCGGAGATGACCGAAGTCCAAGAACGAAGTGAAGATTGGGGAACGCGCATAAGTGGTCAACGAGTATCAAGGTCAGATGACCTCCATCTCCCCTTATACATTGGACTCCGAAATGATTGCACGTTATTACAAGGAAGATCCTATAGCAATTATGGACCAAACCCACACTTTTGGCCCAAGAGGTCAGACGACGAGGCCCACTCAATCTGCTTGGACAACGTCTTATTTTGTTTTCTTTGTTTCTATCTTATCTTTTAGTCCGATCTTATCTTAATAGAAGATGAGATCGAGGAAGATTTAGAGTTTTTCGACTCTTTTCGGACCCTACAAATAAGGCTCTCTAATGATTAGGTTAGATATCTCCTTTTCCCACGCTTTCTAAGAGTTTTCTGCTGCTTTTGTTACTAGAGGTCAGACGCTCCTTGGGTCATACGAATAGCACACCTTCCGATCATCAGTAAGACTTGTTTTGTTATTCTAGGGTATGTGTGAGTAATCCCTCTCTGTTCTAGGATCTAGTGAGCCCGACTTGCATTGATCTATGCTATTGAACTAATTTTATGTATTAATTGTATGTTTATGAGTTATAATAGCATTAATTATATTATTTGTTCCGCAAAGTGTGACCTTGACTTTAAGTGACAACATAGTCCTCACACCTTAATATTTCGTTCGGTGTGATGAATCGAAAACCGTATTGGATACATGACAT
Source organism: Fagopyrum esculentum (assembly GCA_033239045.1). Taxonomy (NCBI): domain Eukaryota; kingdom Viridiplantae; phylum Streptophyta; class Magnoliopsida; order Caryophyllales; family Polygonaceae; genus Fagopyrum; species Fagopyrum esculentum. The sequence goes on along the minus strand of BSUD01000007.1, from coordinate 104,445,901 downwards.
TCATGGTGACAACATCGACGTGCCGCAAACAATGATCACACACATGTGACAGTCAACAACGTTGTTTTTACATAACTCTAGCTTACAATTTAATATTGTGGAGTTGCCTTTTGCGATCTACTATATGCATGTTGTGGTGATCCGGATTCAGAAATGCTTTATCTCTATTTCTATTTGTTGCTTGATTATTATCTCCTTCAAATCTGATTTTGAAATTTCTAAAGATCGAAGCTTCTCATATCCAAGTCTAGGGTTTTGCTCCGATTGTGTCTCAGATTATTCCTTATTGCTCTTTGGTGTTTTGACTTAGTTTTACCGTGGTTGAGCTTCCCTTGTTGGATGACTTACCTTTGTTGTCTTCAGTTGGTTTCTTTCTATGATCCTTCATACCTATACATATTCAACTATGATCCTTCCCTATACATATTCAATTTACTTTAATTTTGGGTTTTAGTTTCTTAATTAATTCGTCAAAGTGAGACATCGTCTTATATGTGTTCGATCTTGACCCTTTATATTACAACAAATCTTGTAAGTATTTGCAAGACCTAAAGTTAGCACTTCAACCTCATTAGTCGCGTAACTATTTTTGTTGTAATTCTTAGTGCATCCTATAGTTTGGTATATGCTAAATGCTCATATTTAATAATTAAACTCCACCTAATTCAATACCCCAAATGCCCATCCATACTTTTATTTTTTATTTTTTATTCATCAATTGTAATACCTAAAATCTTTACCAATATATAGTTGTCAGATTCTCAAAGATTAAATTGCTCAAAATCTATTCCATGTATTTCCCTAAATGTTTGACTCTTTCAATTTCATAATTTTGGAATTTTTTAAGATAATCAAAATCTATTTCATGTCTTTCGCTAAATGTTTGACTCTTCCAATTTCATAATTTTGGAATTTTTTTAAATAATTATTATCTTCTCGTTAAAATACCAGAAAGTCGATAAACTGATTGATTTTTGTCCGGTTAAGTTGCATCAAACCCGACTCAGTATGGGTTCAAATTCACTACTTTCCTACCGTGCTTATCCATTCTCATGAATGACCTTTTTTGGGCAAGTCTGCTGAACTATTTCTCCGCTTATTCATTTTGACCCATAGTTTAAAGAGTCGAGCGCAAGGCCGACCAATTTTGTAATCGAGCCTTATCCTTTTTGTTATTCAATAAACAAAAGCTCCATCCTCTTTTTTTGGTAATGACAAAAGCTCCTTCCTTTTTGTTCTCCGGGCCAAGCAAGTTGGCAGACCGGGTTTTTCGTCTGGTCGGACTGCTTCCTATTTTCATACATTCGTACCATCCGTTTTTTCGGACAGGCCTGCCCCAAGAAAGGGTAAGAGAGAACCCGTCCCACGTAGGGCCTGTTTGGTATCAGCTGGATGGAGTTTAATATAGATTCTTTTCCAGTGTATTCTTCGGGATAGAAAAATTGTAAGCGTTTGGTATCGGTTTGAGCTTTTGTATTGTATTCTTTTACGAGATTCTTTTGCTAAAAGAATCCCGAAAAAAGAAGCTTGGGGGAGAAGCTTGACCCCCAAGCTTCTTCGAGATTGTTTAGGTCAGATTGTTATTATTTCCCCTCATATCCTCATTCTCCTCTCCTTTCACAGTCTCGATCTCTCGTTCTTCTTCCAGTCTCATCTCTCACCTCCTTCTCTTCGGATCTTCTCCATCGGGTTACTAGTACCAGTCTCCTCTTCTCATTCCGTTTTCTAATCCCTCATTTCTCATTGTTGCATAAATCTATCAAATACACATTACTGCAGAAATCGATCAGATGGTGATTGTTGAGATTTATAGCACAGATCGATCAAATACACAGCAGTAGAAACCCAAAAATGAAAGAAATCAAGCAATACAAACTTGTAATGGAATCCAACAATCATAATGCCCTTGAGAATGCTACCAAATGTTATACCATCGTACAAGAAAAAGAGATTGAACTTTTGAGTGCCAAATTCAACCGCCTCATTCGTGGATTTTCAAATAATAGATTTTCAAATAACAAGTGTCGAGAAATGGAGAGTGACGACGACGAAGGAGAAGAGACGGTGGAGTCACAATTGTCGATTAGAGGTTAGGGCCGCAGAAAGACAAAAAATTTGGGGTTAAATTTTGAGGGTATTTTGGTAATCTTATCTAAATTAATCTCTAACAATAATCTGATACCAAACAGAAAAATTTTACGTAAAAAAACAATATCTAACAATACCCATCTCCAAAAATCCTCAAGAATCTCAAAAATCTTCATCCCGAAGAATCTAAAAAAAGAATACGCATACGATACCAAACAAGCCGTAGTTTAGAAGAGAGCGCGTTTATTAGCAAGTTAGAAAACATAGATCAAGCATCACGCATCCCCCAGGTGCAGTCCCCTATAAACCAAAGTCGACACGGTAACTTTTGAACTTATTTTCTGGACATTTATACAGCTATATAATACCGGTATTTGACATTGTTAGAGATGACTCGCATCTCTTAAAAGGTTATACTCCACAGAGTTTCATTTGTAATTAGTTACACTACAAACACTAGGAAAGAAAGTGAAACACCAAAAGTTGCACGCGACTTTACGCTCTACAGCTATATGTACAGACAATCTCAGCTCTCCTCACAGCCACTGCAACCTTCCTTTAGGCTAAGGAGAACAGCTGAGTTGCAGAACACCGTCCCCTCTTTGATAAGCATGTTTCTCTTCAAGCCATATCGCCTGACACTATGGCAAGGCTTCTTCTGCAAACACAAGTTGGCTTACAAATGTTTATAACCTCTACCGTCAGTTTCAGATACTCGTCAAACCACAAAACTTACCTTTGAGCTTTATGTTGACAGAAAGGTCAGAGTGTCCTGTCTTCATAACACAGATGATAGTAACTTGTGAAACCGCTGTACCCGAGCTTGGTTCAGCTTGGCACTCTGATCTCCAGGCAAGTTTCTCCGTCTTTTAGATGGCCGATGATAGAAGTCTTCCGTGTCCAGAACATAATAAATCTGTCAGAATGAAGTTGCTGTCAATGTCAGACTTCCATCCAACAGATCACAATGGAATTACTACAACTAGGTGGATGGGTTCAGGAAAGCATGTCATGTGGACCTTCTTATTTAAATAGCAGCATACTATAAATACAACATTCTATCTAGACCTTGTGTAAAATGCTGACCTAAATTATAAATTTTTCCTCTCGGAACCCTTCAAAAGTATTGACATTTTTCTTGGAAGCCACAAGTTTTTTTTTATTTTTTTTCTCTCGGTGACCTCTTACTCTAAAAGGTTTCCTTTCCATACCCTTTTTAAAAATAATATGTTAAGTTACTATAATTTCCGTTATAAAACTTAAAAATAATGAAGAAAAGTAAAATTTTAACTTATTTTTAAGGGAACAAAAATAAACTGATTTTTTCTTGTGTGCATCTTCTTCACTTGCTCTCTCTCTTGGCTGAAATTCTCTCATCCAGTTACTGTAAAAACAGCAATGGAGTTTTTAGAAAACTCGTTTTTTTTTTCTAAAAATAAAATTGTGCATGATCTTTTTTCGTTTATTTTCTTCTTTTTATTCAAATTTGAGATTTTGTGTCCTAGTGCAACCCACCTTCGAAAACCAGTCCTCAAGACCTGCCCATTACATGCGTTCTTCATTCACCGACGAATTTCTTATTCCCGTTTTTAATGATTATGCCAAACAAGTTTTTTAATCTTTAGTTAATTTTAGTTTCTGGGCAAATTTTTTTATTTCACATTTGCATTAGATGTTGGTAATTATTATTATGATTATCATTAATGGTGGATTTGAGCAATTTTAAATAAATTATTCATTTGCTTACATGTTTTCAGTTACTTTATTGATTTTCTTTAGCGTGAAATTGATTTTAATTTAGTGATTCCTTTTGTTTGTATTATCAGCTTATTCTAATGGGATCAATTTGTTACAATGGTCTTCCAGAACATTTGTGGGATGATATCTTCTTCTCTGTTAGAATTGATGAAGGTACTTGAACTGCACTTTTCCTTGTTCATACAGTCCCACGAGAGAGAAGACCAGGATTTTATTTTTTTTTATTTCTGTTCAGGGTAAACAAAGATTAAAAAAAAATTGTAACTGTTCAAAAGTTCTTTAAGCAGAATGTATAAGAAGGGTATGGAAAGAATACTGTTCAAAATAAGAGGTACCAAGAGCAAATTTTAAAACTTGTGGATATCAAGAGGAAAAGGCAATACTTGAATTATTTACTAGTCTCAGGCAAATTTTAAGCAATAACCTAGAACCATCTGTCAGTCTGTCACAAGTCACCCATCCCTACATGAAAATGAATGGAAATATGAACCCTACCTGACCTAGACCAGACCCTTGACCTAGAAGCAACGATTGCACCACTTTTGACAAAAGAAGAACGATCAAGGCTTAGATGGGGAAAAAATCATGAACTTTAGTAGAACTCTACTCATAGAAGTACTAGATGAGATGTCCAGCTAAGTGGTAGTGGCACAAGGAAGACTGATGAAAAGGGGAAAACAAAAGAAAAGTATTGATGCTATGAACTGAAATATCACCAATGACCACTCAATCTGAGAAAATGCCTTCTTTTTCTGTTTCTCTATTTGGAGGAGGAGCGACTAATTTCGTCGTTCCGAAGGATAAAAAGCTAGTCATCAGTAGACCCAGGAGCGCTAATGTACATAAACATGATATCCTGCTTAAAAACTCAAAAAGTATCACAGGTGGATAATACCTTGGAAGTGCTGCAAGCTATTTTATGTTCCAAACCATTGAATAGTTGAACATCTTCCATAGCCAAAGACATAGCTAAATTTTCATCGAAACCGAGATATCTGCGTTTGTTCCTATATAATGAAGAAAACATGTCAAGATTGGAACACAAATAACTTCCTCTAAACAAGCTCTTTGTTTTCCAGAAGTTGAAAGTAACATCAAAAAAGTACAGATAACGCACCAACAACTGAACTGGTGTGGTTTATTCTTTGAGATTTAAAACATATCGACCATACTAAAATTGGAGAGATTCTCAGTTAAAGGGGAAGAATGTTTTTTATTTACAGAATTGCTAGGGACATGGACAGGGAATTACAAAGTGCACAGTGCAGCGCTGGGAGACTGCGCTCAATTTAAAAAATAAAAAAGCAGCTTGGCGCAATCGGCAAGCGCCCCAAGTTGACTGGAAAAAGATGGTGTTATCGGACTGTCCCAAGCTTTTATTTTTCAATAATTTTTCATCTTACTTCATCTAAATTTATCTGAACTTCAACACTGCTGCTCTGCGCCGCTGAAGTTCAAATTTTCAGCGTCATCGGAATGTGTTGTACTATGCACCTAACGTAACTTCCTTTTTGAAATAGACAAAAATAATCTACCAGAACCTCAAATGCCTTAATGTTGAAAATACCGGTACGCTACACATGTAAATCCCAATCTCAAGGGTCATGGCTTTCAGGAATCATAATACATGATTTGCAGTCACAACTCTCTAATATTGATTTAATAGAGTATATCCTAACAAACAAGCAATACCTCTATATTAAAATATCCATATCTACCTAGGCACAAAAAGAGTCTTACCTACAAAGCATGATTCCATAATTTTCCTTTTTGCTAGGGACAGGTGAAAGAATATCATTGTGCAAATACAAAGAAAACTTTGGCTCCATAGAAACAGCAACCATATTGGGCTTTTCCTTGAAGCTATCCATCAGCTGTATTGACAAACGAGTTGGGGTACTGGTACAAAACTGCAAGTATGGTAGTAAAGAACAGACAGCAAATCAAACAAAAGACAGAAAAATAAATATATGAACCAAGCTTATAGATGATGCACGTAAAAAGAAACAACACTTACAAACTCCATACGATATATATTCTCATCATGCAGAAAAACACGAGCATTTTCATGATATACTGAATCATCGAATTTCCCAGTCGTCCTTGATTTTTCATACTCAAATAGTTGAAGCAACTTACAGTCTAGCTCATCAGTAGCAACAGTTTGAAGCTGTAAGAGGATATATTGATCAAAATGATGAAATCAAGAGAAATGGGAAAAAGTAGTACTTTCTTCATCACCCAAACCGCCCTTTCTATGTCGCTAAACAGATAAAATCGCTAGAGTACATACCTGTTTGACCAGCTTATATATCAATTTGTCCAACGTAAATAGGACATATGACTGATTTCCAATGATGGTTCGACAATCATCCTCAAATGTAGCATTATCAGATGAACCATCAAGCAAGTTGTAGAGTGAACTCATGAAACTGCAATAAGAAAATCAAACAAAGTGACTGTAGGTAGCCATGCAGAAGCAGAGAAGGATATGGCTAAAGCATATATATGATAGAAATTTGAAAATTTGTTCATTGTTACCTTGCATAGGGGTCCAATGAACTTGTCTCTTTTGAATTTTTCCAATTTGCTTCAGCAGATGTTGAGCTTCTTTTTGCAGTCAGTATTCTTTCATAGAGTGTCTGACACAATAAAAAAAAGACATCCGTTAGAAATTCTTACAGCAGTTGCAATGATTGATAACCATATAACAAACATATGTAGATATGTAATAAAATATAGTTTCTCACATGATGAAGTCTAAATAGAGCATACAATTCATCATTTCCATAGAAAACACAAGAATCTTTCACTTCAGCATCCTCTGTTACTGAAGATACATACTTCTTCACAGGCTTCACATTGATCAAGAAGTGTTCTGACTGTGAGAGTCCTGTTCTATTATCTCCAGAATATTGAAAATCGGCCTCACTTTCACTCTCAGCCTTGCCATCAAGGCCATCATTTTCCACATCTTCCTCTTCATGCTCTTCCTTGGAACACTCGTCACCAGATTCACTACCTGAAGCATCATCACCGGCTTCAGAAGCATTTGCACTGTCATCAGCATCAGCATCATGATCCATAATAGCGTCCACCACATTACCATTTTCAAATGGTTGGCAATCTGTACTATGTTTTGCTTCAATTACAGGCATACCAGCCTCCCCACAAACAACAGAGTTTTCCTCTTCAGAATCACCATTAGGTGATAGTTCACCCTCTTCCTTTTCACTTTTTGAGCACCCAACATGCTCCTCTCGATTCCCGTTGATTATAGAACCTTCTAGGAGGGATCCATTCACCATAGTTGTGTCACTTGTGTGTTTTGAAATTGGACCATCCTGCATGACGTAGGGAAATAATGCAATCAACTTCAAATTTGTTAGATAAAACCAAATAAGACGCTTTAGACATATAATGGTTTGTACCTCCTTAGCTTGGATGACATCAAAACTAGGCTTGGGATGTTGAATATCCCTAAAAATGTTTGATGGCCCTGCTACTGAAGCTTGAGTACCTGGAAAACTCCCATGAAGTTTAACATTACAACAACCACCAAACAAAAAAGGGAAGAAAACCTAATCGAAACAGCGTATATGCATATAGAAGTTAAATCAAACCTAATATAACTTCCACATTCGTTCTTCCACAATTGCTCTCAGCTCCTGCATGAGATACAGCATTGGACACAATAGACCCGTCAGGTGCTCTTTCCATGGCAACATCATTCGGTTCTCTTGAAGGTTGAGCAATGGATAATATATTGATCGTCTTAGATTCAATAGAATCCAATTCTCCTATAGAAGCATTTCCATTTGCTACAATTGTTCGGCGAGATTTTGTTACATCCAAGATATTCTCATTTCCATTAACTGCAAGTTTTAATTGCTTAGATTCTACATTATGAGCTACACGAGATTGAAAAGGCACCCCCAGCACTGGCTCCAGAAATGTATACCACAGTCTCATGACTTTGTTCAGGTGCTCTTTTGTAGAGCAAACCTCCTCACATGAATACTTTATTAGTTTGCGTATATCTTCGTGGACATCAGTATCAGGATAGTGCAGTTCTAAATGGGGAACCAAGGGCCTTACGTATGCAGCAGCCATAGACAAAAGCAGATCATCATCTTTCTGGATATTTTCCTTCATCTCCTTGATCTCGGCCACCAAAGCTGTCATCATTTATTTGCAAAATTTATCATAATAATGAAACAGCAAGAGAGGGAATTACAACCTAGTAAATACCTTATATAGAGAAGGGAAGTGGTAGAGGAGTCATAAACTAGAAACTGGGGATTACTTCAAACCAGAAGTAAAGAAAGAGGAAAGAAATCAACTTACGATAACGTATTGTACTCAAAAATAAATCATCATACATCTATTTTTTCTTTTTCAAATATTTGGAAACAACATGTATTAAAGCACACTGTCCCTAACGGAACCTACATTAGCTTTGAACCAATGATGGAAGAAATATCCAGATTGACAATGAAATTCAGGTCTAATAGAGTTCATCACACACAACATGAAAGGCTAACACAAAATTCATTCCTACCTCACTAATAATTGGAAAGAATCTTAGTTTGCAGAAGAAAAAGAGAAATGATAAAAAATAAGGCTACTCCATCAATAACTAATTTTAACAGATACTTCACATTACAAGTTGCCAAATACCATGATGCAGCATCTTAAATTTGTAGCTGAAAAACTAGAAAGAATATTGGCCTATTAGAGGACATAAAAGTTATGCTGATGGAAAGATTGTACATAATGACAGTATCTCATGAAGGAACAGGATGGCTTACATGACCTTTACTTGCGTATAAAACACAATAGTTCTACTCAGTTGTGAAAAGGCTAGGCAAAGGCGAACTTAGGCGGTTCCATGAGCACCTCCATTGCTTACCCTTAGGCGACACAGGAATGGAAAGGTGAGTCTAGGCGCACCTTTTGCTCCTATGTACCAGGTAACATAGGCGTCCAGGTGCCCATGATTCCAACATTTAGTAACTTTTGGTTAGTCTTTCTTTTGAATAATCTACACAATCTGATTTCCCAAATTAAATTTCATATGTAATCTTTTGCAATAGATAAAAATTCAAGAAAATATTTTCCTTTGTTATTTAAATTAAACAAACTCTTTGTACACCCTTTGCTTCTTGTAGGAATCGTCAACTAGATTTCCAGAAGTCTGAAAACTAATTCAATAAAGAAAACTAATATTGATAGATTAATGTGAAAAAGAAGTTAAAGAACAAATGACACTGATGTGGGTAATTTCAGCACATATTGCATCTAGTATTCTAGTGAACTAAATACAAACTTACATTTTGTGCTCAAGTTCTTAGAATCTTGCTGCTTGAAATAGAAGCTCCTGTGATCAAGGGACTTGTAGTGATTCTTAGCATAAATGTCTGCCCACACCTGGTTAAAATCTGAACGGCACTTTGTCCACTCTTCTTGTTTCTGTTTAAGACGAGTTAAAATGACAGGCAGTGCAAGGGCTGGACTTTTACACAAAATATCAGTTACATCCAAACCATGGTCACCATACAGACGCTCAATGCACCTCAAATTTATGGCTGCATAAAAAATGAGGGATCATAGTCATGAAGAAATAGGAGCACACTAATGCATATGGCCTATTATAAGTTATATAACTACAACAGCATAACAAACTTCTGATATTACAAAGGAAAATATCAGACCTGTGAAGTGATCCTCAAAAGCAATTGGAGCATCCATCTTGATCATATTATTGTTAATGTTGTTCAATAGGTCCTCTACACATTTTGAAGTTGAGCTCACAGACTCTATCAACATATCCAGCTCAAATCTAGAACCAAGTAATCGTATATTGTTTTCAACAAATCAATATTCTTCTTATCAATATGGAAAAAAAAAAAAGAGAAACAAAAAGCAAAGACAAAAGAAAAATAGCCAATAACTGCAGATTATTATTACCTATCATCTTCACATCTAAAAAGGCTTTCTTCATATTGGTTTCTGCGCATGTGTTTAAATGAGTAGTCTTCACTTCCAGATGTTACAGATACCCAAAAATCATTGAGAACTTGAGCACCAAGTTCTGATCTGTGGCTTGCTGTATGTGAAGGATACTGCAATGGACAAGGAAGAAACCCGTGAGCATGGGTATTCAGAAATACTGTCAAGTTCCAAAAGAAAAGAAAGCATAACCAATATAGTACATCATCAGGCAAGAGTCGATAGCTTGGGGTGCAGCGCTGACAATTAGAAAGATCGAGATCCTGGATTGATTTCCAGTACTTCTCTTTTTTTTCTTTAGCACTCTCAGTGTCACGTTTTGTCTCTTTCTCCTTTTCATCTGCCTTCATGGATCTGGGTAAGTGCCTGTCACTCCATATAGATTCTGCAAGAAAAATAAATACATCAAATTCCAAAATTATAAAATTATACATGTCAGGCCTTCATGCTCACACAAAATTTTTAGAAGGCCATGGATGTGATGACATATCACAATAAACCAACAAGAAAAGCGTATGACCATATGATAAAAATTACGATTTTAGAAAGAAAGAACCAAGCCAGAGAGACCAGAGTAGATATGTACTTTTACTCATAACACCTGCAAGGAATCCATCTGCAAAGAAGCAGAAAGTGTGCCATCAGTTTCCATATTGGAAATAAATATTAACTAATGTGATCAAGTAATTACCTATATTTTCACAACGCTCCAGGAACTCATTAAACCCTTCCATAAGAGCTGGGTACTTGCCTAATAAATCAGCAACCTGAAACAACCAAAATAAACCAATGATTCAAATTCCTAAATTACTTCAGTGAAGTTCTCCATATTTTCGAAATATTTGATGACAGTATGAAAGTACACCAACATTGAAGTAATCAAGTTTTTGGCTACATATTTTAATACAGGTACAGCATGGAAAACTGAAAGTCTGAAAGATTTTCTCCAAACTCGTTATAACTAAGCTGAGAAAGTTCTCCCTAAGCAAATAAACAGGATGAAAATTAGAAAAAATCAGGCTCCTAGAAATTCATTAGGAAAGCAAATAGAAAATGCACCAGGCTTTGTAACTCTGCTCTGGTTATTATCTCTGTACTATATATATGAAGACACTTCAAGAATGCTTGATAATCATCTGAACTTCCCAACTTCTCTTTCACCCTCTCACAGAAAGTGAATTCTTGGTAGTACATGCCTGAAGGAATATGAAGGATTAAAGATGGAGTCAGTAACTAACAGAGAAAATAACATTACAGAAAACTAGTTCAAAAAACCTAGGGCTCAAAATACAAGACATAGATATAGAAAAAAGGCATGCATATCATATATAAATAAGGATCATGAATGAATTTAATATCATTGATCTAAAATGCAAGAACTGCAACGCTTAACTCAAAATATAAGACATGCATACAACATATCAATAAGGATCCTCCAATACACAAGCATTCTATTCTGCCTGTCACCTAACATGTCCAGGGTCACAATTAGGATATATCCAGCTACAGCACATGAATTGTGCGAGCACTCCCTGATATTCAATTCCCTTGGATGATTACATAATATGTCCACCAAGATTAGACATAGATATAAAAAAAAGATTGTATCACTTTAGTCAATCAGTAGGATCGGATTATCCCTTTCCTCCCCTAATTCCAAAAGGGGATGGTAACTGTATTAACTTCTAGGTTCAATATCTCCCAAACCAGAACGAGTACAATAGCATGTAAGCATGTATTCTCTTAGCACAAGATATTTACTAATTGAGGAACACTAACACACAATAGTGTCAATGAGAATCCACAACAGTAGATCACTTGCATTTGCATTTGCATAATACTTAAGAGAAAGTACATATAAACACATGACCGGATCCATAGATATGATTTCTTTTAGACATAGCATAAAACTTCCCAAACAAAATGTCTATCGCTGTTATTACTTGTGGTTAACATTCATCACCGATGTTAATGGATTGCAAATAATGTGATTACACTTTCACTAATGCTCATTATGCATCTACAATAAAGCAAATTGTAAATTTCTTTACCTTCACGCATTATGGTTTATGAGAAAGAGAGAGCTGAAAAAATTGGTCTTACTGATATATCTCCAGGAGAAAACAAGAGTAAATTTACAAGGAGATCAGCCTTATTAGCTTACAAAACAAGCCAACGAGTACTCTAGTGATAGAATATTTAAGCTTATAGACTATAACACAACTATAATACATGCATTAGTCAACCCAACAGTTTACAATGTTACCATTTTTCTGATGTCAAGTCCTGAAATTATTTACTTATCAACAATGCAAGCAGTTTAATAAACTTAAAGTCTTAAAAGGTTTGTTTTGTGTAGAACAGTTCTGATGGTGTATTTAATAGCAACAAAAACAAGGCTCACTTTTCAAGGCATTCCTATCATCAGAAGACGCTGATGGATATCCTTCCTTTCGTGCATGCTTCTTTTTGTCAAGAAGGGGTTGGCTGTTAAAATCCCTGACAGAGTCATGCTCGGGTTCTCTGCTTTCTAAATCCCGGTTCCTCCTGTCTCGGCTGTCTTTTTCCCTCTTCCTATGTTCCTTTTGTGCTTTTATTGTTGCTTTCTCTTCATCCGGATGCTCAATGCTATGATCACGATCTGAGTTGGATGCACTGGCCCTGTCTCGGCGGCAGCGTTGCTAAGCCATATAGCACATAAACCAGACCCGTTCAAAAACCAGAAATGTGGAATCATCAAAGAGTAAAAAATACGAGAATAAGTGGGAAAATCAATCCACCTTATCAAACTGCACTTGACCTGATGGAGGCATTGTTGCATCCCGGTCATCATAACGGTGATAAGTACTTCGAATGTGTTGAACTTGGTGTGAAGATGTAGCTGCTGAATTATCAGGTAAAAATCTCATGAACTCGTCCAGTAAATCCCGATGGTCTTTAAAAAGTATTGTAACCTGCAGATATAAATAATAGCCCAAATGATACAGGATACAATGTCACTTAAGACAGCATGAATAGATCAAGAGGGCGTGATGCCGTGATCAATGATATTCTTAGCTGCAATAGAAATTTACCTCGCCATAAACTTCACCTATGGTTTTATGCTCCCTGCGATACATGTTCAGAATTTCAAGGAAAGATTTATATACACGATCATCATTCTGAAAGCGCTTCTGCAAATGTAAATTTTGTTAATTAATGCCTACAACATAAAAAAATAAACTGTACTTCCGGCAAAAATGTAAAATTCACCTTTATCTTGTTCACAAAATTGATTGCCTCTGCAAACTCTACTTTCTTTGGAGGTGAGTCATCCTCAATCAAGGTAATTTCATACCCCTTGGGTAAGAAAGTATTAAACCCATAAATTAGGTGGTTGTGCCCCTTGAACAATTCCTTAACCCTTGCTATGACACCGTCAGTATCAATTCTGCGAACAGTTATGGATGAACAATATAAATCAATAAATTCATGAAAAAATGAAATGAGAACAATTTGACACCACAAATTATCTCAGTTATAGCGGACTTTTTTAAACTAAGAAAGCAGCCAACTGTACCTTTGACCTTTAAAATCTTTCATGACATCAAGAAAGTGGTCATACTTGTCCCGTTGGTTTTGAAACACTTCCTTTACTTCTTTGAGATATTCCAAAGCATCATCAGTAGTCAGTTTTTGCCCTCCACTTCCTCCTCCACTGCTCTGGATTTGCCCGTACCTACAATGAAACAAATTTTAAAACTCAATCAGATCAGCAATCATAATGGAAATATTGGAACTGATTTTTTTTTCAGAACATTGTAAGTGTCACTAGAAATGTGCTTTTTCTATTGTTCTCCACTTAAAACCTCATCTAGTGGATGACCAAAAAAAACAACAAAATTTATAAGAGAAGTCACAGTTTCTATAAACTGCTCGTATGCTAAAGCTGGCCCTTCGCTTCCCATCAATAAAACAAGTCAATTGTGCAAATCTTCCATTCATAAACTTGAATATAATGATCCCTCCGATTTGTCATCCAATAACTTAATTACAACTATATTTATGAAATTTTCATAAATTTCCAGCCTGATTATATCTTTCAAATTTCTGGCATGCCTATCATTAGTAGTTATGTATAAACTGCTCGTATACTAAAGCTGGCCCTTCGCTTCCCATCAATAAAACAAGTCAATTGTGCAAATCTTCCATTCATAAACTTGAATATAATGATCCCTCCAATTTGTCATCCAATAACTTAATTACAACTATATTTATGAAATTTTCATAAATATCCTGCCTGATTATATCTTTCAGATTTCTGGCATGCCTATCATTAGTAGTTATGTAAATGGACATATTTTTTCAAAAAAAATTTACTCTGATATGTATCTCAAATTTCAGTCATCTAAAATATGTTGATAGCCTGATTATATATATCTTTCCAATATATCACATCACAGCATGGAAACATCCAATTATCCAATTGACAAGAAGCGTATACAATTCATCGGCCTCAACTTCACTGCGTTTACTTCAGCGACTTCAGAATAATACTAATCATGGTAATAATTATTAAATTCACGAGTAAATTACTGAAATCAGCAAATTTTGGCGATTAGCAAACAAGAGAAAATCTTAGTTCTGCATAAAGGCGATAACTAGTACAATTCAAGTTCCAACCCCAAAATGTCTCAAATAAACCCTAGTCTCTTCTAATAAGTTACATGAATGCTTAGTATAAACACCATCGAAACGTCAACAACTATGAAAAAGTATGGTGCGTTACCCCACGAGTTTGATCAACCGTCTACAAAATCCCCCCATTTACAACTCACCAACGTAAATTATGAAAGTTAACGATGAATTCAAAAACAGAAGGTGAGAAACGCGTAGAATTCCCAAAATGAGAAGTGAGAAACTCACGATTCCCCACGAGAAGTACCAAAGGTCCGTTTGACTGGAGCGTGATTATCATCCGGTAACCTCTTCATCCCCTGCAAGCCAAATTCCGAAAAGACGGGGGTTCAATCAACTAAGTGGCACTAAGAAGCATGAAACAGGAAGAAAGCAACACAATCCAAGGCCAAAACTAGCAAAATGTAATCAATAGAGGAGAATTAAGAAGAAAAAGAATCAAATCAAAGCAGCAAAAGTAAGACCTACTTAGTTAGCAGGACAATTTTGAGGCTGAAAGAAATGAAAGCAAAGCAGAGCAAATAGTTTGTAGATCTAGGAATAGAGAGATCGAAACGGTAAAAATGATGATCGATCACAAATTCGCAAGCTCCATTCGGTTCCCGTCCCTCTATCTCCTCCCTCCCCTCTGGTTTGTTATTCTTTCTTTTCTCCTTAGCGTTGTCAGGAAACAAATGAAAACGGAGTCTTCGAAACAAGAAAGAGACGAAATAGGTGAGAGAATATAGGGGAGAAACATATGACGAATAATATGAATTTTTTTTGAGATTTTATGACGGTGCCCATATGGTCCGGTGTGGGAATGGCGGGTCACTTGGGGTCAGCGGCACCGGTATGAAACGGCTCATTCAGCATAATTAACGGGCAATCAGTCATTGATCTAATTCTCATTTAGTCATTTTTTTGTTGTAAATTCAAAAATAAAATAAAAATGAATTTAGTCAATACTCAATACACATACATTTATGAAAAGTTTTGGACTCATTTGGATGGGGTAAAGTAAGTGGAGTATAACGACTCAAAGATGGTTGTCTTAAACTTAACTATAAGGTGTTATAAAATTCAGCAAATCAATTCTCTTTTGGTTAAATCATTAGAAATCATTGCGTCGTTCCTATTGCTATAGGAAATGGCAGGTGCAACGCGGAATCAGTTTTAGAAGCAGAAGCATTGGCCCTTCGGGAGGACCTACAAAAGGCCAAGGGGATAGGAGTGAATTCCATTGAGATTGAAAGCGACAACCTGATGTTTATCAATGCGATTAATCGAATTTGGAAACCTCCATGGGGTTTGGACATGATCATCACGGATATTTCTAATATGATATCGGGATACTCTAACTCCATAGTGCAACATATTTACATGGAAATCAATACGGTCACAGACAAGATTGACATGGACACAATCTCTCAATGGACATCAATACTATTCCTGAAGATGTTCATGACCTCGTCCGCAAAGATGCTTTCGGTCGATCGGTCTATAGGAACTGATCCGCCTTATTCTCTTACCTTTGTATCAAAAAAAAAGTATGTGGGGTGTAATTTGATTAATTTTGATACCCTTCAAGAAAAGAAAATACATTTTGCTTAAAAAATGATAAAACAACATTTTATGGATCAAACTTTACTAATGAACAATAACATATATGTGGACTAAGAAGCAATTCGTTAAATATAAAAAAAAATTCAAATCAAGGTGATAACTTATGTGTTATCAAGACACTCCAAAGTCTTTTGAGTTGTTTGTGAGAGGTTGAGATGATCATCTCCGACTTCCGAGTGGATCTTCGCTTTCTTAACGAAGTCCAGGTCAAGCATGTGTTCAGAGACATCAACTGGATTGTTGACCGATTGACCCATTTTGGAATTTCAAACCCAAACACACCCTTTTTCTAACGACCCCGAACTTGGTGTTCTCATCCGTAAGGATGCTTTAGGATGGATTACCTCTAGAAGATAGTATGTCCTAACCGCTTTTCGTTTTCAAAAAAAATAATAATAACTTATATGTGGACTAAATTGATTTTCATTCCACTTCCGAAATTGAAACCAAAAGGTGATTAGTTTCTTTTATTTTAAAGTTTTATGGGTCTTTTCACATTTTTTCTTGACTTAATCATTGACAATTTACCCAATAGTTCATAGTGGGGTACATGAACTCTTGTTAATTGAACAAACATGATCATCCAATGATTCTATAGTATTTATCGTCTGCTTTCTTCTATTATATAATTTTTACTTGGATTTTTAGTCTGATTTGTTTAAAGAACTTTTTAACAAAATTCCCTGAAGGTTTTCACAACTAATTGGGTATAAGGTGGAGAGCGGATGAATACATCTATAACCACCTTCATCCCCGTACATCGAATATGTTTTCACCACATCCTCGTACTTATGCCCATTAAAAATCTCAAAGATGTTTAACACCCATAAGGTTGGGTTATAGGTTAGATCCATGGATGTACGATTTCCACCGCGGATTCATCCCCTAAAATATTTTTCTTATATGTTACTCACTCATAACTTCATTTGTATCCGTATAATATCAGATTAATGAAGGATCGGATTTTTTCAATTCAAAGACAACTCTTTTTAAAGCTAATGTTGAACCAAAAATTAAAACAAATTGCAAATTGCAAGTTAAAATAAATGAATCATTCAAATTGTGAATAATATGGGTCGAATTATAACATAAATCCAAAATAGTTTACATTGTTTCGAAACATATAAAAATATGAAAAGGGCACAGTCACTAAACGAAGTGGTTTACACAGTTCTCCTCGATATCTATTAGAATCTTGAAACCAATATACTCTATTAGGAATCAGCTTTATTAAAAGAAAAGGTTTTGTGAGAAAAAAAGATAACAAGAAGTTGTTTATTCCGCTTAAAAAACTTTGGAAGAGACTAGGGTAAAAGTTCACATGAGAGTTGGGGTCAGAGTTTGCAAGAGGGAAGGGATTAGAGATTTAGATCACAAGAGAAATGGAGCTTGGTGTCTAGAGGTAGAATTCGCAAGAGTATATTGGAGGTGTAAAGGCCGATTTT
This sequence comes from Fagopyrum esculentum, assembly GCA_033239045.1. Classification (NCBI taxonomy): domain Eukaryota; kingdom Viridiplantae; phylum Streptophyta; class Magnoliopsida; order Caryophyllales; family Polygonaceae; genus Fagopyrum; species Fagopyrum esculentum. The sequence goes on along the minus strand of BSUD01000007.1, from coordinate 104,428,316 downwards.
AGACCGCCAGTTTACAATTTTTCATTTAGGTCATGTGTTTGATTCGACTAAGGTAGAAACTCTTATAATTATTTATTTTATTAATGAAGTTTTCCGACGAGTCTTCACAACTACAAAAACTCTATAGCTAGTAGGATTCTTCACAGAAAAAGTTTTTTCAAATCTTTTAGGTTAAAGCCTTCGAGGCCGTACGAGTTCCAATTTGAGTTTTTGTACTCATGAAATTCTTTTATGTAGGCTTGGTGTGGACATGCCACCTTTTTTTATAGGAAAAATGACCAAGAATAATACCAACTATGAGGTATGAACCAAAAATAATACAAACTTTAAAAATTACTAGTTGGTATACAAACAATTTCACATTAAACCAATTTTGATACGGGTGAAGTTATAGCCAATTTTATTACAAAATCGCCCATAACTTTTTAATCATACAAAATTACCCCTACATTATATTTTCTTTCACAAAACACGCCTATAACTTTTTTATACCTATCGAATTATATAATAAAGGTTATTTGTCACTTTATTCTTAAATATTTTAGGCCATTTATTTAAAATATAACTATAAGAATGATTGAGAAGTTTTAACACTTTAAAAACAAAATTTTGGTTAAAAGACTCATACTTGATGACATTTTTTTGAATTTTTAAAATTTAAACATGGAATGTACTTTTTTTTATATATTAATTTTAAATTTCAAATTGCACAAATTTCCAAATTAGTATTATATTCTTTCGTTAAGTTTTACCTACAAATATGGATTATTCCCTCAAACTACACCCATAAAACAATAATGACACAAAACATGGTTCTATTAACCAAAATTTCATTTTTAAAACTTCTTATTTTAATGAATCAACTACCTTAATATTAAAAATAAAGTGATGACTAACTTTTCTTACCTAATTCGTTAAGTATACAAAAATAACATGGGTGATTTTTGAAAAAAAAATAAAATATAGGGGTCATTTTGTGTGACTTAAAATATGTGGGTGATTTTTGTAATAAAAGTTGGCTACCGTATCAAAATTGGTTTAATGTGAAATAGTTTGTGCATCAAATAGTAATTTTTGAAGTTTGTATTATTTTTAGTTCATACCTCATAGTTGGTATTATTTTTGGTCATTTTTCCTTTTTTATATCATGCAAACTCCATGAAATCAATCTATTTGAAGACTAACTAGACCACTAACTTAACGAATAAAATAGTTAAAATATAACTAGTTTGTTACAAAATATCCAAGGGCATTTTTTGTAACACCCCGTAAAGTTGTCATCCCACATCATATGAATGGGGATTTATGGTTAACTTATAAGGATGGGTTGCTACCCATGTCACCAAGAATTCTTTTTTTCCAGTGGTAGAGTGAGGACAAATAACTCTGAAGTTAAGCGTGCTCGTGCGGGAGCAATTTCAGCATGGGTGACCTCCTGGGAAGTTTTCTGCGCGAACATGGTTGGCATGGGGTCGGGTCTTACATTTTTATACTACATTCCTATCATAAACCAACCCATACTTTGCTCAACCATTGCAGGTAGTGTCCATCACCAATGGAAGAAAGAAAAGCACATTAATTTTTTTTACTTAATTGGGAAAATGGAGCTCTTGAAATTGGTATTTTATAAAATAGGCTCCTATATAAAATAGGGGAAAGTAAGCCTGTAAATTAGAAAAATAAGGGTACAAATGTTGAATATTGATTAGACATTTTTCTTTTTCTTTTAATTTCTCTCACTATTTCCCCATTATTTTACTTTTCTCTCTCCTCACTTTCTCTCGGCCAAAACTCTCTCCCTCCCGTAACCCTTTCTTTTCCTTCCCGTGTGCAGTCGCCGCCTCCATTACTCCGGCCACCAGGGATCCGATGACAGCGCCAAAGAGCACTGTCTCACCGCTAGGACATTTGGCCACTAGGCTGACAATGAAGGAGCGAGAGATTTAGGATTTCGCCGTCAAGGTTGTCGCGAGGAGGGGCTACGCCACTGGGTTCCGTCGCCGGTGCCGCTATCTGCCCGTCGTTCTATCACCAACCCTCTCTCTCACCGGTCCCCGATTTCAGTTTTCCGTCGACAACACCGCCCTCTGGAGTTCGTCATTGTTGCTCCATCGCTGCCGGGAACTAGATCTGTATTTTTTCGGTATGTATTTTATCTTACCCAAGTATGTAGGGATGCATTTTGCAAGATAGGTGGGTAAGCTTGCACTAGGTAAGGTTGTTTTTTTGCCGTTGTTGTTGACGTTGTTTTGGGTATGTATTATGAAAAATAGGCGAAATTGTTAACAGTTGTCTTGGGTAAGGTTGTTTTTGGGGCATAAACTTGTGTGGGAATATTAACACACTTTTGGTTAACAAAACTGGGTTGTTGTTTTTTGGGTATGTTAGGTGTGTTATCATTTTTGTGTGTTATATGACGATTTATGTTTGATTACTCAAAATTCCGATCTTAATATTGGGATATGCACTTACCATGTTCGATGTGCTACACTTACAACCATACAAACAAATCATTTATCCAAACATATCAATATCTTACAAAACACTTACTCAATCATATCAAACTTGAATTTGTGGATTTGTATGCATTTTGGGTAATAACTACGTACATACCCAAAAAATTACAAGAAATCAATTTTGGGTAAGTGCTACGTGCATTTTGGGTAATAACTACGTACTACACTGATAATCATGCTTTTTTTGGCATAAATTCCCTTCAAAATTTTCATCAAATCTGTCACCATTCAAATCGGATGAGATGTCCACTTTTTGCCCACTTTTGTACTATTTCTGATTTACCCTATTATATAGGGGTCCAATTTCTCAATTACAAATTGGGAGGGCCCTGATTTTCAACTCTATGGTGTAAAAGGCCCATAATGCCAATTCTTCTAATTTTTTTTAATAAAATTCTCAAGGTATTTGGTTTCAACTCTGAAAATATAAATAAAACTAAAATGAGTTTAGTGTAAATATCATTGTTTATTCATAAATTTGTTTTATAGGATCATTGATTTCTCACATTCAATGTAAAATTGTTTCATTCCCCATTTTGCTTCACTATATGTATTAAAATTAGTCAATATTTACTCCAATTATTTTGAACCACAAAAAATTATTCAAGTTTTTTTTTGTTCATTCATACTTAGAGCTTCTAAGTCTTCTTTCCTTCATTAGAATCTCTTCCAAAGCTTTCAACCCCCGTGCAAGATTCTTAAACTATATCAAAATGTACGCGAGAACATGAGAGGATGACTTGATCTTTCGTCGAGTTCAAACTATCTTCATTGATGCCTCCACCTAAAGTAGCTCGACTCCGCGTGGTTCCTTAGGCAAAGATGACGAAATGTTAATTGTGGCTATAAGACTATAATTTCCAAATAATCAAAATTTGTTGAATAAAGGTGAAACGGGGGGTTGAGCTTTTTTGTCTACATGGTGAGAAAGTAGGCATTTTAATAATGCAGTTAATAAAGTAGGTCCTTAAATTAAAATAAAACACATTAGCTTTTAATATAAATCATGTATAAAATAATATACTTTAAACGGTATTTTGTGGGGTTCGAACCTTAGTTGATAGCTTCACCCTCCCCCATTATCACCTAGACAATTAAATCCATAATTTGTTGTTCATTTTAATTTTAATTATATCTTAATTGTAATATCCAATATCTTATACCTAAATTTTAATAATTCAATTTCAATACCTGAAATGTAATACCCAAATTATTATACTTGAAACCTAATACCAAAAACATACACCCGAAATCGGACACCCAAAACACATATCCGGAACTGGATACCCAAAACATATGCCTGAAATCGAATATCCAAAGCATATATCCAAAATTGTTCTCCAAAGAACATGTATACAATTATTCCATAAACACAACAAGGCAAGTTCAGTTGACAGACCACTTTTTCCGGGAGAGTAATCGAGAAGATACTTCACATCTTATTTTGTAAGGGAAGGCAAGAAAGTATCAATTATGTCATACACACCCTCATTTCATTACCCAACTTTAGTTACCCAAACAAAAAAAAAATTCTAAATCTAATACCAACTTTGATTACACAATCTTATGTCGTCTTTCCAATTAGCAAGAGAAATTTAGCGCCAATAGACTCATCCCTTTCACCTCCATACCCGAAAACATCATTGTCTCTAACAATCTAATGGCGTCTTTACAAGTGAAGATCATTTTGGTACCGACGGGTCTAGAGTTTGAAGCCATTAAAGATTGAGCTAATCAAGCGGTTGTAGCAGCCAAAGTTGGTCTCCAAGACGTATCGGGGAATTCCGGCAATAGGAAAGTCGGCCTTCAAGATCTAGCGGTTGTAGCGACTAAAGATCAAGTGGCTGTAGGGGAGAAGATGTCATGATCGACGTCAACATATCATCCATTATCGCTTCTCGCCATGGTCGCCCTTCTCACCGTTGCTATAACCCTAGGCCTTCAAATCTCGCTTTCTCGCCTACAACATTTTCTTCGATCCTTCAATAAGTTGCTTCTTGCTTGCAACTGGTCTTCCAATTAAAAGTTATATTTAGGGAAATTCTTGTTGATGCCCCTGTGGTATGGGATATTTCGGATTTTTCCAGCAATTTTTTAAGTTCGGTTCGCACCCTTCAAATTTGAAAGTTTCCCACTTCCGTCAATTCTCACTAACCATGATTAAAGATTTTAAGTTAAAGTTTAAATGCCAAATATAACTTTAGCAAGAGAAATCATATTTTAGTTACCCAAACAAAAAAAATTTCTAAAATCTAGTACCAACTTTGATTACAGAATCTTATACCAACTTTGATTACGTCATACACACCCTAATTTCATTACCAAACTTTAGTTACTCAAACAAAAAAATATTAAAATCTAATACCAACTTTGATTACACAATCTTATGTCGTCTTTCCAATTAGCAAGAGCAATCCAGTGCCAACAGACTCATCACTTTCACCTCCATACCCGAAAACATCATTGTCTCTAACAATCTAATGACGTCTTTACAAGTGAAGATCATTCTGGTACCGACGGGTCTAGAGTTTGAAGCCATCAAAGGTTGAGCTAATCAAGCGGTTGTAGCGGCCAAAGTTGGTCTCCAAGACCTATCGGGGAATTCCGGCAATAGGAGAGTCAACCTCCAAGATCTAGCGGTTGTAGCGACTAAAGATCAAGTGGTTGTCTGAGAGACGATGTCATGATCGACGTCAACATATCATCCATTCTCGCTTCTCACCATGCCGCCCTTCTCACCGTCGTCATAACCCTAGGCCTTCAAATCTCACTCTCTCTCCTACAACATTTTCTTCGATCCTTCGATAAGTTGCTTCTTGCTTGCAACTGGTCTTCCAATTGAAAGTTATATTTAGGAAAATTCCGGTTGGTACCTTGTGGTATGGGGTATTCTGGATTTTTCCCAACAATCGTTTCAAGTTCGGTTTGTGCCCTTCAAATTTGAAAGTTTCTCACTTCCGTCAATGTAAAGTCCAGACTTTTAATTCTGATAGAAGAGCGGCGTTACTAGTAGCCTTTAGGGGTAGCTACCGCCCCTGCAGCTTCGGAGACCCGCGGTCGCGGCCATCCATGATCATGTCTCGGTAGTTCCACGGGGGCGGCGACACAACAGAGCGGGAGTTGAGCCCGTTTCCTCCCGACCTTTCATTCTCACCTTTTTTAGACCCCGAGCCCTCGTTACCTCTACCCTAGAGTGACCTTTAACACCTTGACCTCTTGTTTTCCCATAGCTGAGAAGTGACTCCCTCCTTTCCCCCTTTCTCTAACATGTTACCCATTTCTATTCCTTCTCTTCCTCATCCCCTCTCTTCCTTCTCTTCTTCCATTATTGCTCTTGTGACATCCTTCAAGTGATGAACCTTTCCATGGTTGTTGTACACGGTTCCGGATAACAATATTGAAGTGCAATAAGTTCTCCTTCTTCATCTTTCTCCCTTCTTCTCCTTCTTCCTTCTTTCAATATTAGGGTTATGGAAGTATTTATTCACTCAATAGAGTCCCATTCTTGTGTTGCATGTATGTTCCTCTTGCATATGTTGTGGTGTGGTGTGTGGATCTTGTGATGGAAGCTTAGGGATGACAAGCCAGCTAGGGATACATTGGAGGTCTGCTGCACATTGAAGAGCCAACGAATCGTTGTTTCGGGAGTTCGACCGCGACTCAACCTAACCACGGGTGTGCCTCACCTAGAGCCGTAGGGGCACCTTCCTGGAGCCGTGAGTGCGCCTTCTACCCTTCCGCGATCGCGGATCGCGCCTTCTGTTTTCCGCCGTCGCATCCTTACACCAGTAGGTCCTCGATCTCTTGAGCTCTTGATTCTTCCTTCATCTTAGTGTTGATTCATGATAGTATCTCTCATAGACTGGACTTAGGATAGCCTTGTGAATGCCATCTAGTGGTTGTGAACCATACGCGGACATTGGTGGTTGGATGTGCTTTAAGTTGGCTTTGAAGTATGATGACCTTGTGTGGATCTTCTAAGTTAGAAGTTGTATTCTAGCTTGGTTGCGGTGTTTGAGACTAATATGTTGATATCATATGAGTAGGTTATGAGCATATGAGATCATGTAGATTAGGAATGGTTTACCCTAACATATGTTGTGAGTTGTATGATCTTGTAAAGATCATTAGAACTAGAAGTCTAAGGACTTCTAGAAAGTGAGAGTGATGTTAATTGTGTGCCTTGATGGCCAGGCTTAGAGTATCTTCCTGCGGGAAGCGGAGTACGAATTTTATCTGATTGATCATTGAGACAAGTAAGTCTCCCGACTTACTTAGCTAGATTCTGCGTAATAGTCTGATGTGTGATGACGATGTGTGTTATAATTGTTGTTATAATGATTAACCGGATTCGAAAGACCATATGCATATTAATTGGCCCAAGTGTATGATAATTGGGCGGTGACCGCTTGTCCAATTCAAAATGGGGAAACTAGGAGGTACTTTGCGACCAGTCCAACAAGTGATGTTGATTCGCATATGGACCAAACCTTTTTGGTGAAAGGGGACAGGGGCGAGATCATTACGACTCTCGTCTCATGCCATAATTTGAGCTAGTAAAGGATTAACGACATTGTTCGCCACTTAGCGTGCGTGCAAATAAGCTTTAAATTTATAAAACTAGAATCAAGCAAGCGAACCCGTAGTGTACGGATCGGCGTAGTAAAGCAAGAATTCCAAAGTATCGAACACAGGGATTTGGGGGGAATAAATTCAGTTGTAAAGTTGTCAAGCAAGTAAAAGGGTAAAGCTTTTCAAATATATTGGGAAAACAACAACCCTAAAGATCCAGGTATCTAATTGTGGCAATCGATTCAAGATATACTAAAGAACTAAGGACAGAGTTAAGAGTTGTAAAGATATACTAAGGTAAAGCAATGTACGGTGAAGTTCCAAGGCTTTATATGACTTATCTAAAGACACTCTCTATAAAGGTTGTTGAGGCTTCAGTATAGAAAGGATCTATGGGCAAGAATTAATCTCAAATACCCAAACTTGTAACCCAAGGATCAAGACGAACTAAACCGATTAAGGTTGTGACACTCAAAATCGAAGTAGAGGTTGTTGAGGCTTCACTACTACCTAGAAAAGGGCAAGACAAGACTAGATTAAAGCTAATCTTTAACCTTGGATCAAAGTAAAAGCAAAGTTCGTAAACTGGTGTAAATTACGGGCAGATCTTGAGTTCCACGGCCGTGGAATTTCAAGAACAAACCGTGATTTTGGTTCGTCGGCGAAATCTCTCTAACTCTCAGGGTCCAATCTGTTTACCGATCGATCTATCATTATCTAAGCCACAACTATTAACCCTTCACCTTAGAATTGCTAAAGAGTTTTAGCCAATAACTGTCATTATAATTGATACGTACACTACGGGTTCGACCATAGTCCCTGTGATTTCCGTGCTTTGTTTGTGGTCATTAGTTATTTGACAACCTGATTTCCGTGCTTTGTTTCACCATAGTCCTTGTGATCGACCCCTGAAATATTTGCTTTTTATTACAATTGATACGTACACTACGGGTTCGCATATTGTTCAAGCATACTTCTTGGGTTATAAATATTAAAGCTTGCACACACCTTTTGGAGCGAACAAGTTATTGGCGCTGTTGCCGGGGACTTGGTCTAGACCAAGCCGGTTTCGGTTGTTTTTCGGGGCTATTGCCCTTGTTGCTATTGACTACTCTACTTGAGTGTTTTCGCAGGATATTTTCTTAGGTTTATGCGAAGAACTCGTGCTGGAAAGGAAATTGTTCCCTACGATCCCGAACCAGAAAATACCTACAAAAGAAGATTGAAAGAAGCTAATATGGCCAATCAAGACAATTGCGATCTTGAAACCGAATTGAAGGAGACATTAGAACAGCTACGCCTCAGTAAGGAAGAACTGAAGTGAGGGAAGGACGAGACTCAAGCAAGAACATAAGGAATTGAAGCAGATATGGCCGCTCTAAGGGCCTAGTTTCTGCCTCGACTGATCCCAGATCCTCGACCGATGCAAGACCCAGTTCATGTTGGCCCGACCGAGGTACACTTACCACCTCGGATGGCTATCTGAGATGTTCTTTTTGCTGGAGTTCCACAAATCCTAGGACAGAGGATGGACCCCAATCAGCAAGTCAGACGTCCAGGAATCAACCTAGGTGATCCAGCTGAGCATAATTTTGAACTTCGACCGCAAGTTCTAACCATGATCCGACAATGCCAATTTGGAGGTTTGGAGAGAGAGTCTCCGCATCAGCATTTGCAAAACTATGAGATTCTGATGGAGATCTTGAGACCTTCAAGACTGGAGAATAACAACTACAAGTTGAGGTCTTTCTATTTCTCTTTGAATGACAAGGCACTTGCTTGGTATCAATATCTTCCGGCCGGAAAAATCAACAATTGGGAAGATATGACGATGGAGTTTCTAACTAAATTCTTTCCTCCCTCTAAAACCGTTGAATTGAGGGGAAAGATCAATGCTTTTATCATGAAGGACAAGGAGAGTTTGTCCAAGTCATGAGAGAGATTCAAGGATCTTCTATTGATTGCCCACATCATGGGATTACAAAGATTGAGTTGTTGGAAATTTATTTCAAGGGTTTGGATGGAGCTGCTCAATTCAATATCCAACTACTTTCAGCCGACACATTCATGGATATGCAAATAGATGAAGCTTGAGATTTCATTGAAAAGCAAGCTTTACACATGGAGAAGTACTACCATCAAGGAACTGAAAATAGAGCAAGGAGAGTTAGCTTCCAAGACACATCATCAAATGGAGCTCAACTCACCTCGCTTAGCAATGAGGTAAAGGCATTGAAGGAGTTTTTAGTAGCTAAAACAAATAAGGAGCAAGATGGAGGATATCAAGGAAGAAACAATTATCAAGGACCGCGGTACAACAATTACAACAACAATAGAAACTCCAACAACAACAATTGGAGGAATCAAAAAATCCCGGTAACCCTTATTCTCATGCTAATAATGCTTTTAATGTCCCCTCTTCTTCTTCTTCTACTCCATTGAGAAGCCATGAGCTTGGATCGATTGTCCCAGCCAGAAAAGAAGGATGTTGTGTTGGAGGCAATTTTGACCAAGCTTAACGCTATGGAGACATCAATGAATTCATTTTCGAATGCACAAAAAGCCTTAGAGCAACAATTCTTCAAGGCGAATGAAACGCCAAGAGATTCAGGGAAGCTCCCAGTAAGGACAGAGAGCAACCCTAAGGGAAAGATTATGGCAATAACAACACGAAGTGGATTGAAAACGGCAGATCCAGTACCTCGGTCAAGCCACGACCAGACGAACACTTCGGTCGAGGTGCCAACCGAGGTGGAGCCCCAAAAAGCGAAAGATAAATCTGAAGTCTATGTTCCACCTCCTGCTTATAAACCACCACTTCCATTCCCTCAGTTAAGGGCGAGAGCACATCTAGACAAGCATTTTGGTAAGTTTTTAGACCTTATGAATAAACTACACATTAACATCCCTTTCCTTGATGCCATTCTAGGGATGCCCGCTTATGGAAAGTTTCTCAAGGAGATTCTATCAAGGAAGCTAGAGGAAGTTGGTAGATTTTGGGGAAGTAAGAATGACATTTAAGTGTTCGGAGCTTACATGTCATTCAAGTCGGGGATGTAACCTATGATGCATTGTTTGATCTAGGAGCCAACGTGAGTATTATTCTGCTGGAGCTATGTGAGAAAGTCGGCCTTGGAGAGCCCAAGCCGGTGAAGATGACGTTATACATGGCGGATCTCTCCATTACCCGTCCGTGGGCATTTTGAAAGACGTTCCCATCAAGTTAGGTAATTTCTACTTACCTATAGACTTTGTTGTACTTGACATTCCCGCAGATTACCTCGTTCCTATCATTCTCGGGATACCATTTCTAGCGACTTCGGATTGCAATATGGATTGCAAGAACGCCAAGTTGAAATTCAACATTGGCGGTGATCATGTGGAGTTTGCATTGCTCGCTGCAATGAAGGGAGAGCCGTTGGAGGATGATATCTTCAACATCTATGATGAAGAAGAATCAAGAGAATTGGTGAGCTCTATCCTTATTAACGATCCTCTTGAAAGAGTTCTTAGTTTTAGTTTAATGGAGGAAGGTATAGATGTCTCTTGTGATGCAGATATACGGAGCTTAAAAGCATTGGAAGCAGATTCAGGAGCTAAGATTGAGAAACTAATCCAGGAGAAGAAAAGAAATTTAGATTTTGGTCCCAGTTCCAGTACCTCGACCGAGGCACTTCCTGGACCAAGCAAGGTGTTCTTATCTGAAGAACATTTCGGTCAACCACTTCGGACATTGACTAAGACATCAAGCGAGATGTTGTCAACTGAGGACAACAAACTTTCTGACTTGTTTTCTGAGAGTCACTTACAGTTGGTGGAGCATTGGCTCCGCCAAGTTTCTGATGGTAAAGAGTCTTGGTATGCTGATATTGTCAATTACCTTGTTTGTCAGGAAATACCGCCCGGATTGACGTACGCTCAAATGAAGAAGTTCTTCAAGGATGTACGTTACTACTACTGGAATGAACCTCTACTGTTCAAGAGAGGTCCGGATGGGATGCTTCGACGATGCATTCCGGAGGATGAAGTTTCTAGTGTCATACGGTATTGTCACTCACTTCCTTATGGAGGACATGCTAGCGCTTAAAAGACGTGCGCTAAGGTATTACGTTCTGGTTTCTTTTGGCCTACATTATTTAAGGATGTGCAAACGTTTGTTGTTTCTTGTGATGCATGCCAAAGAACAGGGAATTTGTCAAGAAGGAATGAGATGTCACTCAACAATATTCAGGATATTGAGATTTTTTATGTATGGGGAGTTGATTTCATGGGACCTTTCCCATCATTCGTAGGGAACCTGTACATTCTTCTAACTTTTGATTACGTCTCTTGATGGGTGGAAGCTACCGCCTCCCCCACTAATGACACCATGGTGGTTGTGAAGTTCTTCAATCGGACTATCTTTCCGCGTTTTGGGGCACCACGCATCATCATCAGCGATGGAGGGACACATTTCATCAACCGGAAGTTCAAAGCACTTCTATCGAAGTATGGGATAACCCACAAGGTAGCAACCCCTTATCACCCTCAAACTAGTGTGCAGGTCGAAATCTCGAATAGAGAAATCAAGGCAATTGTAAGATCCGAGGTCTTAGGGATGTTGTTCTCATGCCAACCATGCTCGCGCAGAAAACTTCCTAGGAGGTCACCCATCCTGAAATTTCTTCCGCACTAGCACGCTTAACTCCAGAGTTATTTGTCCTCACTCTACCACTGGAAGAGAAGAATTCTTGTTGACATGAGTAGCAACCCATCCTTATAAATCAATCACAATTCCCCATTCAAATGATGTGGGATGATAATTTTTACGGGATGTTACAGCAATTCTGGAAAAGACCGTCTCTAGGACGAGGAAGGATTGGTCCATGAAGTTAGACGATGCTCTTTGGGCTTATAGGACAGCATTCAAGACTCCCATTGGTACCACCCCTTACAATTTGGTATATGGGAAGTCTTGTCATCTACTCGTTGAGTTGGAGCACAAGGCATATTGGGCAATCAAGTGGTTGAATTTCGACATCAAGGAAGCCGGAAAGAAGAGACTATTAGAGATCAATGAGCTGGAGGAGTTGCGCTTATGAAAATGCCAAGATCTACAAGGAAAGAATGAAGAAATGGCATGACAAGCATATCATTCCTAAGGAGTTCAAAGAAGGAGATCTAGTTCTACTATTCAACTCCCGCCTCCGCCTCTTTCCAGGTAAGTTGAAATCTAGATGGACAGGACCTTACGTTGTGAAAACTGTTCTCCAAATCTGCAGAATCGGGGTATCTCGTTCCAAAACCCTAACCTCTTCTTCTTTTACTAATTTAGCACAGATTTGGAATTGGTTGCCACTATTTATTGTTGAGAAAGATATAAGTACCCCTTAGGAAGCCTTTGGTAGTGATTTGGGGGAAAAGAACTTACAGATTTGATATTTGCGAACGAACAACCCTTCGCCTCGGTCCGGTCGGCTGTGTCTCGGCCGAGGTGTTCTTGAGGCAACCGAGGTGTTCTTCATCCAGAAACATGAGCACTAGATCTGGTCGCCAACTGGTCTTGAGAGACAGACCTAGTAGTTCCCATCAGTCCTCTCCTTCTTCTGCTTCACATCATTCTATTCCGATGATCCACGAGCGACACCAAACGGACTATGATCGTATTTGCAGGCGTCCTATCGTTGCCCCGTGTTTTCTTGACATTGTTGCCTTCGAGTGCCTCCATGTGTCGGAGGACTTGAGGAAGATGATCTCCATGATAGGACTGGAGGAGTTCATGGAGATTAGAGCGCCGGCCTACCTAGAGCCGACTATGGAGTTTGTGAGTTCCATCACTTACGTGCCGGAGCGCAGTGGGATCAAGTACCGGTTGCTGAACCGGAACTATGTCGTGCCTATGGACCAGTTTAGGGAGATTTTTGGCATCCCTACCCCCACAGTTTTGACTTTCCCTCCCGAGCCGTAGCTCGAGCTTTTTGGGGCGAGATAGCCCACGTGACTGAGCATAGTGATAGATGGAGACTCGGATATTCCCGGGAGCGCATCATATTCCACCTTGCCTTCCGCCTAGTTCACAAGATATTTAGTGAGACTCTTTTGGCGCGTATTGAGAAGCCCCAGAAGGTCCGACAGGGGGAGTTGCTGAGCTTATTCTAGATGGTCATAGGGGGAGTTCCTGATTTTGTTGGTATGCTAGCGGAGGACTTGCACAGGATCAAGGGCAAGTCGAAGGGCGACATCTGTTGTGGAGGGTTGGTGACCCATATTGCTACTGCTATGGGTCTGGATCTTTCTGCGTGTACACTAGTCACGGCTGTGAAGCCGCTGGGATTACAAGAGATGATCACCAAACGTATCCTCGTTCCTCGTGGTCTTGGCACGCCTTACGTTGTCATGCCATGGGAGACGTTGGCTCCACAAGGGATTTTGTGGTCATCTCAGTTCTTTGTCTTCGACCGGCAGTACTGGTCTGCTGCCTGGTTTCCTTACATGCAGGATGCTAGAGACGTTGTTGTTGATGATGAGGAGGAGTATGATGGAGGAGCTGCCATGGAGACCGGTACTGATACCGGCGGCCCTAGTGTCCCCGTTGTCGATCTAGATGATGAGGCGACGGAGGAGGAGACAGCAGCCCTACCACCACCACCTCAGCGCAGATCCCGCAAACGTAGAGATTCCGAGGCTCACCGACGGATTGATGAGCTGCCTGAGCATATGATTGACTCTTATGCGGCTATGACGGTAGACATGTCCCAGCGCTTTGATGATGAGCGTAGATACACTGATGGATGGATGCATCAGATAGGGGAGAGCTAGCATTACCAACGTCGCATGATGGAGATTCAATTCCAACAGATGATGGGCTATCCCTTTGATCCGACACAGCACCCTTACATTCCACATCCACCACCACCAGTTGACAAGGACTAGAGCTTATGGATTTCTTTCTTTATTTATTATGCAGTTCAGCTAGGTCTAGTGAGTATCATGTTTCTTAGACTTATATTTGACCCATTGGGACAATGTGTCCCAAGTATGGGGTATTTGGATGTATTTTTTTGACTTATGTGTATGCTTGTATGACTTCCTTGGATATTTATGATTTTATTCTGTTTACTTGGCTCTATGTGCTTATCTGTCATTACATGCATACATACAGGTTTTTGTTTGAGAAAAACGTCAAAAACTGGTTTGAAAAATTTTTTTTATGACCTCGACCGGGATGTTCATGGCCGATCGAGGATGAACACCTCGGATGACGCCAGAACACCTCGACCGAGATGGGTCCTTAACTGAGAGTTTTTGAAGCGTTTTGTGCTTCTTCTCTGGATATGACCTCAATGATGATTCTGTTTGTAGATTGGTTTTGAAATCTTTATATGCTCGAAAGGTTTTATAATATGTTTAAGTTGCAAAATGCTTTGTTTGAAGTTTTAGCATGTTTAATACTTTGTTTTTATCAAAATTATGTTGGATTTGAAGGTTGACACCACATGATGAGTTCTATCACATTCTTCCTGGGATAACTAAGGCAATTGATTTTCTTCTCTTCTTCTTCTTGATCATGCTTTAGCCCCTCATATACATATTTGCCTCCCTTTACCTAACCGGGAATTTGGAAGCAAGCAAAGAAAAGTGTTCGCTCAAAAGGGTGTGCGTCAAAGTTTTAATATTTATATCTAGAACTCAAAAGCAAAGCGAACCCGCAGTGTACGGATCGGCTGTAGAAAGGTAAGAATTCCAGAGTCGAACTCAGGGATTTGGTGAGAATAATTCCAATTTCAATTATCTAGCGAAAAGTGCAAAAGCTTTTGTGATCAAATAAGAGAGGAATGATTCCAAGGATTCAAGTATCCGATTTAGGCTTTCGATTCAAGACACTTCTATAGATTTAGGACAAAATTTATATTGCCAAGATTAAATGTTCAAAAGTAGGATTCGTACGATGAAGTTCCGAAACCTATATGACTAATCTATAGGTTCTCTCTATAAGGGTTGTTGAGGCTACAATATAGAAAGATCTAAAGATAAGAATTATGTTCAAACTAACTATCTAAAACTCCAGGATATGACTCTCCAAAGTAAAGATTAGAAAGCACGTTTAATTTCTTAATAAAGGATAATGAGTCTCTTTATTACCCAAATTCTTGCGATCTTAATCTATTAAATGTAGAAACAGGTTTGAAGTGTCTTCATACATTCAATTTAAGGTTAGAAAGGTTAATCAAGATTGGGATTTAGGCAAGGATTGGTTTTGATTAAAGATCAGTTCAATTAAAGTTCGTCAGAAGGATAAATCGCCCTGTTCATAAGAAAATCGGCCGATTTTCTCAAGAACAGTCCGATTTTCCTGTTTGTCGCAAAACCAAAATCTAAACTCTCAGGGTCCTAATGTTTGAATGAGTTCAGTCTATCATCATCTAAGCCTTAATCATCAACTATTCTCCCCAGAATCACAATGGTTTTAGCCAACCATTTTCAAAATCAAATCAAATAAATTCTTGAGTGGAAAATCGCAAAGAAACCAAATCTTGAATGAAAAATTCAATAACTTATCAAATCTGTAAACAATTGTCAAACCTACTCAATGTATCTCTTAAACAACTCAATATTGTGTTCACAAACCACAAACAAGGCAATGGATCAAGAAATCTCACAATCAAAGATCAAGAATGACTTTCCGGCAAAAGCTCCTCAATCTCTCCCCAAGAATCCTTGATTTCTCACAAACGTGTAAAAATTCTCCAGTCCGAAGTCCTCGTTTTCGTTCCTAGGGTTCTCCTCTATACTTTCTTGCAGATGGGACGTTTGGCAAAACTCTCCTCTAGCCCAAAATAATTGGGCTTTGTATCGTCTTTCCATTTGGCTGGTTTGTGAAGAAAATCGACCCAGTCGATTTTGGTGCAAAACCGTTCGATTTCAGTGTATGAAAATCGTCCGATTTATCTACATTTTGGCGCGATTTTCTTCAACAGAAAGTGTTCTTCCTTTGGTTCGTCTTCTATGCTTCTCCTTTGTAATTCCTCAGCTCCTTGTGATCCTCCCAAGATTCCTTTAGCTTCCTTAACATCCTTAGATGCTTCTTGCTCCATTTTTGCTTCCAATTCAACTCTATTTACCTGCAATTCATCAAAATCTCGTGTAGACCTCTATTTCCGACAATTGATTGAATAGAACATAAAAGGTATGCAAAATCCCTCCAAATGCAAGGTAAATAGAGATGATGTGCTGCAATATGCATGAATATGATGGTACATAATTCATGTCATCCAAAAGCAAGTGAAAGTGAAGTTGAGATGTTGGCTGAAAGTGTTAGAAAGAAACAATTGGGTTTGGGGAAGTCAATCATGATGATGAGTAACTCGGCACCATTCACATATATGGGTGTTTGTGTCTTGCCAAAGTCGGATTGAGCGATATTCCTAACGGGTCATGGTATGTGCATCAAGGGTTTGAGGCATCTCGAGAAATTGATGATTGCTGATCTCCTAGGCTTCGGTTATTGTGCACCTCTGTCCATGCATCCCAAAAAGTAAAGTAAAATAAGCAAAGCTTATTGTGGAAGATGTTGAGTTTCAAAGAAAGTGAAGAAAAGATCCTTTTCCCGGATTCTAGCACCACATACCCTATATACATCCCACCCTTACACGTTTCTTGACCTCTTTTGAAAGCCCTTGAGACCTCGAGCTTGTTGATTGACTTGGTGGTTTAAACTGGATTATACATGATTAATTTCGATAATTATGATTTATTATGCATTCTATGATTTTATGCAAAGATGAACAATTTTCTTATATTTATAAAATGTTTTGATCCTGTCTTGATTTTATTTTCCATGAAGCATTCTCTTAGGGTGGTCTATGAGTGGAGCACACCACCAAAATGATTTAAATGATTTTCATTGATCTTTTTGACTTATAATCCATTTTATCTTGTATCTAAGATTTGGAACTTGTTTGGGGACAAGCAAGGGATAAGTATGGGGTATTTTGATAGCATGTATTATAGTCTATATTTTGAGATTGGTTTAGACATTTTATCTTCATAAATCTGCATGTATAAATGCATATTCTTTGATTATATTGTTGTTTTGTCTACTTTTATGGGAATCGAGGTCTACACCTAGTTTTGTTGTAATTGTAGGGAAAATGGAAAATGGCACATTTTGGACCGAGATGGAGTTAAGGAAGCTAAGGAGTCATTGGAGCTACATTTTGGAGCATTGAGAAGATCTCAAGAAGCATGGAAATGATTAAGAAGATTGGTTTTGGACCAGATTCGAGATGATTTACATTCAGCTGAGATTCACCTCGGTCAACTACAATGTCACCTCGACCGAGGTGATCTTGAGGAGCGTCCCGACCGAGGCGAACACCCTGTCGCTGGCGAGATCTTTATTTTTGGCTGAGATCTTCTATTTCTGGAAGGAAAATATCATATATTTTTGGTTGGATTTCTGGAAGGAAGATATTATATTTGGCTGATTTATTTTGAGAGATATGGATATATTTTCTAGGAAATTATCCTTTTAAGATATCTTATCTTTGGAAGATAATTCTCCTACATAAAAGGCTGATTTTCCACAAGTTCAGCCATGCTTAGAGCATTTGGAATTTCTAGAGTTTTGAAGGAAGAGTTGAAGGAAGTTTTGAAGGATTGAAGTTCAAGGAAGGAAGGAATCATAGTTGGAGTTGGCTTTTGAAGGAATTTTTAAGATCTTCTTAGATTGCTTTTGGTTTGTTGTCTTTTCTGATTGTGATTTGAGGAACGCTGATTTGTTACTTGTTTAATTCAGTTATTGAGACCTTTTTGTTAATATTTTCTTGTTTGAATATTGATTCATTTCCTATAAATTCGATTATTGTTATCATGATGATTGTTGGCTAAGTTTCTTCTGCGATTCTAGGGTGTTTGGCTGAAAGTTGTGGGAAAGACAATGATAGAATGATCTTAATCCCAACAGGACCTTGGAAGCTCGAGTCTTTACCTTAACCGTAGAACACCTTGGTCAGTCATTGAACATCTCGGCCGGGATGGAATATAACTGAACGAGGTGAACCTTTCCTGAACCTTTGCTGAGTTAAGAGTTTAAGTTTGCCAAATCCTATCCTTGCTATACCTTTCCTGGTTCAACGCAAGCCTAAGATTAGACTTACCCGGTGATTCCTTTGTTTGTTTACCCGAGTGTAGGTAATAAAGGTTTATCCTATATTGGGGTTTGAGTATGCCTTCATCCCATCTTTGAGAGTTAGGCTGAGACTTACCCGGTAAAGGTTGATTCTATTCCCTTTGGTGGTGTGTTGGTTTGAGATTATAGTTCCTTTCCTTAGTACCTTGAGACTTACCAAGTAATAGGAGCTTTGGTTTGGGATAGTGAGTAGTGAGACTTACCCGGTGATCTATTCCCACCTTAGAAACACCTTCCCTTTGCAAACCTCAACTTTGTCCGCGTTATCCTTTGAGATCTTGAGTCGGAACCACAATTAGATGCTTTAATCCCTAGAATCCGCATTCCCTTTATCTGACTTTATATCATTTTTGATTGCTTTAATTTGTGGTCATTAGTTATTTGACAACCTGATTTCCGTGCTTTGTTTCACCATAGTCCCTGTGATCGACCTCTGGAATATTTGTTTTTTATTACAATTGATCTGTACACTGCGGGTTCGCATATTGTTCAAGCATACTTCTTGGGTTATAAATATTAAAGCTTGCACACACCTTTCGGAGCAAACAGTCTGTTTGAGTGAAGTCGGCTTTCTTCTTTTCTACTTGGACTCCTTCAACCGTGGTGGTTGGATTTTTGGGGCAGTTTGAATGATGCTCCATGGTTCCATGTTGTGATCAGTAATAAACATTTGAATTAGTACTCTCCAACGGGCAAAGTTGATACCGCAGAAAAGGGTGGTCGAGATGTGGATCTTTTTTGAGCAAATCCTCCATCACCTATAGAGTTCATGATTAGTCTCGCTGATGATTAAATCAATATACGTGAGTCTAGTTCTGATACCAATTATAGAACCGAATAGGTGAATAATAAGGATATATATACTCTAGAAGGGAGGTTGAATAGAGTATGGGAACCTTTCACAATATCGTATATCAAGGCTTTGAAACTAATCTCAAGGCCTTGAAGTCAATCTGTGGTCTTAGTGACAAAACTATTTCTCAAGGCTTTGAAGTGGATTTCAAGGCCTTGACTTCGAAACCTGCAAGAGATTGTTAGTCACAATATAAGTGATAGCTTGCGGAATATAAAATATCGATGCAACGATATGTTTACGAAGTTCGGTCATAACATCCTACTCTCCGCCTAGGGTTTTCGACCCTAGGATTCTAACTATCTATTATCTGCTTTTTGTGAGTTCTAGATACAACCTAAAAGAACTTCCTTTCTTCTCTCAATGTAGCCTAAATGCTACGATCTTGTCAACTCTATTCTAGCAATAATAGTCTAGTTACTTCGTAGAGTAACACACTCAAGTATAGCACTCTCTAGATATGCAAATGGAGCTCTTGTGTTTGTCTTCACTCTAAGGAAGTATTCTAATGTAAGCTTAAAGAGGAAGAAAAACTTTTGGATCGATGAAGATGTATGATCGCTTGAAGACTTGGATTCTTTTCCATGTAAGCTCGTTGTTTTTCTTCTTCAAACGCCATCTTCATTTATAGTCTTCTATGGAGATCTTCTTTAGCCGTTGTAAGATACCCGTTGTAACATTTCTATTTCTCCAGAGAATACGCTGTTTGGTTGAGGTGAAGTAGCCGTTGTAAGATCTTCTTTCTCCAGCCCTAGATTTTCTCTCTTCTACTTCTTCTCTTTGACGGTCGTTGAAGATCTTCCTCACCCTCATCTTCTCTTTTGGAAATGCTGTTGAAAATCTTCACTTAAGATCCGAGATCTTCTCACTTGGAAGCCGTTGGAGATCTTCACTTTGAAAGTCGAGATCTTCTTATCTTCTTTTCCGTTGGAGATATTCTTGTTTAACATCTTCTTGGCCCTTGAAGATCTTCTCCTAGATTCTCTCGTGCGTTGCAACAAATCCCTTATCTTCTCCTAGATTCTCTTGTGCGTTGTAACGAATCCCTTAGTCGAGTCTTTCCTTTGTAATGCTTTTCAAGGCTCGAGTTCTTCCCATGAAATTTTTTTCAAGGCCTGCACATATTTGAACAAACATCCCAAGACATGAAATCTAGAAATATAATCGATATTTGTTAGTTTATAAAACCGTATTTATGTGTTAAGTCTTCCATCATTCACATAGAACAATTCATAATCAAGGTGGATTTATCACATACAATTATGGGTGAGCACTAAATGAACAAAGTCGGAGACAAAGTCCATGGTAGAAGATGAGAGACGTAGATGGAGTGAGTGGCGTGACATGAAGGGATGTGGTGAACCTTTAGATGATAGTGTTTGAGATTACAAATTGAGGAGTCTTAGGAGGTATTAGGTATGAGGAGTGTATAATCCGGTCAAACTATCAATAAAGTTGTGTGAAGAGTTGAAGTCCTTACTTGTGGAGATACTAGTTGGGCAAGTGGTTTTAATCCCGATTGACTAGTTGGTCACTGGAGTTTCCAATTTAAATAAGGTGTTTTGTAACATTTATTGCTTTAAAACTTATATGGTTAGTAATTGTACTTAAACTAGATATTTTGTTGCCTTGGGAAGTAAGATTAGTTCCCAATACTAACAATCTACTATCCAACAAATATAATAAATAAATTTAATAAAGTTCAGAATAACAATAGGTTGGGGTATTAAGAAGATAAAAAGTGATGTGAGAATTGTGAATTCATGTTGAAAAATAAAATGAGTGGCTTGGTGAAAACAAAATGGTGCTTGGTAAAAAAAACAAAGAGAGAGATTCTAGGATGTATTCATTTGTTTTGACATGGCAATTAAGAATAAGAGTAGTAAATAGTTTCGGTAGGCCACTTGGAATTTATAAGAAGATAGATTGGAGTTAGTATTGGATTGAAATATTCACATCATGGGGTTTGAGTTTATCTTGGAGGAAGTCATCTACTTACCCTAAAGGTATTTGTTGTTTGATTAGTTTTAAGTTAGAGCATTATGTATAGTGCATGTTCTACTTTAAGCATCTTGAGAATTTGTGTACTATATTGGAGAAGTAGGTTTCATTTAGCTTACTCAAGGACGAACAAGATCTAAGCACAAGAGAATATGATACCGTCTACTTTGTAGGGTGTAATAAGGGATTATTAGCGAATTTATTGGTGAGTTTTAATAAAATCACAAGACTATAAGGACCATGAAACAAAATATGCAAGAAGTGGTCATATGTAGAGCATAAGTAAAGAAATGTTTGAAGTAGAAGACAATTGTGCATCAAATAGCCTCCACGACCCAACCGCGACCGCGGCCTTATCTAATGTTAATGGTATTTTTCGGCTTTTGTTTGTTTTTTGTGTAGTTGTATTCAAACCCGTGATATTTATGTCCAATTTTCCTCTACATTTTAGGTTAAGCAAGAGCATAGTCCAAGGGTAGTGTACATTTCATTTAATCCCCACCTTCTATCACTTTAGATATCTCACGATTCACTCAACACGATCATACAAGGTGAACAAGAATTGAATATGGGATGTGGGCGAAATCCCGCCAATGGATGAGATGTTTATTCGACTCCCTCCCCCTTTGTGGGGATCCAAATCCCTACGAGTGAGCAGAAAAGGGAGGAGGAAAGAGGCTTTGATACATTTCATTGCTTTCATTTTGGAGAGAACTAAGTCCTCATTGCTTCATTAGACAATGAAGCCCATTGATTGATTTTGTTTGTAAGGTTTTTCCTACTTAATTTTATTGAAATTATTATTCATTTTCTTGTGTTTATTTTATGTGATTGGGATCCATTTATATCTAGCTTGATTATTTAGGACTAAGCATTTTTATGTCTCTTTCTAAATTCACAATTTGTTCTAGTTGAGGGTCTCAACTGCAGTAGTCTATGTAACTTCTCAATATCTTGTTGAGTGAGTTTGCACACGAAGGATTTGCGTAAAGAGATTTTGCATAGTTAGAAAGATTATCAATGAGGTTTAAATTCAGTTGGTTTCTTGTGTTATTATTGGTAGCTATTGATTTGAATCTTTGTATAAGATTCATTGTCTTCTAGCACTTCATTTTAGGAGAAGGAAATCAATAACTGTTGTCGTATCTTGCATATGAACAAAAATAATTGCACTAAATGTTGCATTTGATGTAGAATCGTCGTTCATCTCGTTAGGTTGTCTCCTGAACGTGTTAATGACTGAGAAACAAAGCTTCCAAGGTTGGTGAGATCGTGGTACTAGCCATCTTTATATAGTTTTTATGGCGCAAGATTTTCGACTATGCCTTGCTAAAATCATGTAATGGATTCACTCCATTGTTATGTTCCACCAAAGTGATGATTTTGTGTGAGATCTCTCTCAAGATGGATCCAAGCACGTGACATCTTTCTTTTTGTAATACTCACATCAATTTATTGCTTATTTTGAGATTGCTTCCATTGACAAAGTTATGCTTGTTCTTGGTGTTGAAAGCATGTCCGTCTGTTGGGATGTGTCACTCGGTATTATGGC
Source organism: Fagopyrum esculentum (assembly GCA_033239045.1). Taxonomy (NCBI): domain Eukaryota; kingdom Viridiplantae; phylum Streptophyta; class Magnoliopsida; order Caryophyllales; family Polygonaceae; genus Fagopyrum; species Fagopyrum esculentum. The sequence goes on along the minus strand of BSUD01000007.1, from coordinate 104,405,652 downwards.
ACAAGACCTCCAAATTTCAGGGGCAAATATTTATAATCTAAGATAAGATTCACAATTGTGCATATGGCAGGTTGAAATAGTTGACTACCTTTTATTACATTGTGCTAGTTGAGTTCAATCCGTGCTCTACTTGGTTGAGTTCAATCCTTATCCCCGTCAAGATTGTTTTTTATGAAGTTTTTTTAAAAAAATTTGTTTTATATTAAATATAATAGAATTTTATTTGATAACTTTTTGCTTTTAAAAACAACTTTTAATAAATAAAAAATTATAAATGTTTCTAACGAACCAATAAATTACTTTATACACTTAGTTATTATTTTGACCAATAAATTATCTATTAAAAATTTTGTAATTTTTAGTAGTTATATGTACTACAACACTTAACTAAAAAATATGGTAGGTGAAATATCGGACAATATGGTTACAATATTAGTAGTGTTGCTGATCAACAATATGGTTACAATATTTGTAACATGTGAATCTTGAAATAATGTATATCATCTTTTTTTAACTTGATTAACAAAGCGACGTACAGTACGTTTGTTTAATATGCCGTTCTCAAAAACTGAAAGCGAGATGAAAAGCTAAAAAGTCAAAGGCATGCATGCATTACGCTATGCCATAAACCTCATGCCTATTATTGTGAGGCAATGAAGTTGATGATACTATACACTTGTCATTCATCTAATAATGGCAAATAGCAATATATATATAATCTTGGATCCCTTGTCTTTCTACCATCGACCTCTTTTGCAATTCTCCCCATCTGTTTTACATTTCATCTCCCAACACACACAAAATGAACAACTCTCAGCATTCAAGCATGGCTGAAGCCAAGAACCAAACCGAGGTATGTATACAGTTCTTCTATGTCTCAAGGTTACTCCTCCTATTGCCGATTGATTTTAGGATGGAACCCGAACGACTTGTATGTGTGGCTCACTGGACGTGTGTCCTTCATGTCGTTTGGTCCCAGAACAGATATAAGAAAAGTTAACAATTTTGTCTTTTGGAAATTGGAATATCAACTCCCTACTTAACATTGTAGGACAAAGCCACACAAACCATGGAATCAGCACAGTGTACAGCCCAAAATGCATCTCAATCCACCCAAAATGCAGCTCATTCTGCCATGGATTCTGTGCAAGAGGTACCCTTTCATCTTCTAAGATCAAAATAAATGCTACCTAACATGATTCATACCATACATCATATTTTCATTCATTCTTTGTTTTGGAATGGCCAAAATAGGTTGGGAATCAGATGCAGAGGAAGGGGCAAGAAACACTGGAAGAAGCCAGGCAGGAGAAAGGCCTTAAATGATAGAATCAAGAACCATAAAGGATAATTCTATGGCTAATAAAGAGCAGCTATAATGTCTTTTATTCACTCCTTACACTTTTGTTAGGGGTTTTTTCAAAACCCTATGTCTTTCATTCCTGTAAGAAAATAAAATTATAATCAAATAAATTACTACCAACTACATTTGTGTTATTCACTTATTTGCATAGAACATGAAAACAGATACCCATAAGTAGAGAATACATACGGCAACAGCGGTCATATTAGGAGGAGTCACTGGCTGTCTTAACCGGCACTCGGATATCCTTGTAGCGGCAGACGTAGGGTGCGTCGCAACCAATATAGGGTCCGGTCCACCTAGCCTCGTCAATGTAGCTAGCGTCCCAAACGGAGGCATACAGGAACATGGGCTTCTCCGGGAAGGCGGACCCGCTTTCCCTCTCAACTCTGCGCACCATTTTCCCATCGATCAGCCACTCGATCGAGTTGGGGAGCCACTTAATCACATACTCATGGAACCCATCTGAGATATCAAATCCCAGACTGTGAATCTCCTCTCTATTACCGCTCCCTGCACTCCAAATGAATACCCAATTCATCCTTCTAGTAATCAAACATTAGCATTTTCACAGTAATAAAAGAGACATGCCTAGAGTGTAGTAGTTAGTCTGTGCGAGACTCTTGTCTTTGCCCAAGAACTCAAAGTCGATCTCATCTTGAGACTTGTCGCCTTCCAATGAGGAGAGGTAAATGTTGAAGTTAAGACCGCTGGTATTGCCTTCTGGACACTTGATAAGAGCGCCAAAAGTACCGTAGAGGTAGCGATTGGGTGATCTCCACCTCGATCCACCGCGCTCATCAAAGGTTATGCTCAGATCTGAGGTCTCCGGTCTGTGGCTACACACTTCCGGGGAGTAGTCGATAGCTATTTCCTTCAAGATTTCAGTTGTATGGTAATCTGTTTCTGGGTGAAGTGCTGGATCAGCCATTGGAGATAAGAAGTATTTTGAAACATAAAAACTAACCAAAATCCAGCTAAATGGAAGCAACCCAAATATTGCAAGCCATACGCAGGACTGCAGGAGCAGCAAGAAGATGGTGAAACCCTATCTCCCCCAAGTAGCACCTTCGGACATAGACAAGAACGTGAGCTAAAGGTAGGTTCGCCTGTCGATTTGGGCCTTATCCAGTCAGTCTAAGTACAATGTGGGCCGATTTGAGCTTCTCCTGGACCTTCTTGATAATGACTTCAGACCGGAGCTCTAGGTTTATCAATGATACACATGCGGGCGGCCCCTAAATGACTCGTTGGATGTACAACTAGACACGAGACTCAAACCTAAACCGGCCAATGATACACATGCGGGCGGCCCCCTAAATGACTCATTTGATGTACAATTAGACATGACACCCAAACCTAAACCTAAATTGTAGAAATCTAAACCGCCGGTTTAGGTTTGACCTAAACCGGCGGTTTGGCGGCAGTTTAGCCGGTTTATATATAAAAAAAATTAAATAAATAAAAAATTGAAAACTAGACCAAACCGGCCCAAACCGGCGGTTAACCGCCGGTTTGGTGTAAAGTGTCAGTTTATGTTTGACCGAAAGCTAAACCTAAACCTAAACAGGTAACCTACGGTTTGACCAAACCGGCAACCTAAACCGCTGGTTTGGGCTGGTTCACAAACTGCCGGTTTGGTTCATACCGGACCCATGTCTATGTACAATGAGTGTTTGGGGTTTTGATTGATCAAAATAAGAAGGCGATTTTGAGTGTTTGGGGTTTTGATTGATCGAAGGAAGAAGGCGAACTAGTTCCTTGCTTAGTTGCTCTGTGAAAACTACTACAGAGATTTCCACCTACGTTTTGGTTTTGCCTTTTCTTCTATTTCTAGTTTGAAATTTATTAGATTAGGTTGAATTGAATGGAAACTGATTGGATTAGGTTTATAAATAGATCGATTGTGCGTGTTTTTGTATTTTTCAATATCATACAATAGTTTAATTATATTACGTTGAAACTAAAATCGATTGGATTAGGATTAGAAATGGATTAATTATGTGTGTTTTTGCATTTCTTTAGATTTGTTAGTTTTAAAAGGATTATTTTAGGCAACAAATTTGGGCAGTTTTGACAGTTTTCTAATATTTGAATTATGTAAGTATGTAATCAACTAAAAAAGGTAACCGAATGTAATTTTAAAAGGAAAATATGAGAGAAACGATTCCGCAAATTCAAATGACGGCTTCTTTCAATCAATCAGTTATCAATTCCTTTATTCTCGCTCACACAAATTCCCTATTCTCTCACTCAAAGTTCCTCTCGTCTCTCTCTCTGTCGCCATTGTTACCGCTCGGAGCTTTAAAGATTCGGATATCATATTCACCGTTTACTCTTGTTGATTTGCCATTGTTACAGGTCTCATTTCTTCTTCTCCATCGTCTATCATCGAACACACAAGTTAGTAATCAATCCCGATTTTTTGATTAATCCTTCACATTTCTGGTTAATTTGTTATGGGTTGAACAATATGGTCATTTGAGTTCAGAAAATCGACTGTAAACAGAGTATTCAATACTCAGTAACTAACCAAGTTGTGTAATTGATTTTGAAGACCCAATTTCAGAAATTGTGTAAACCAAATACCAAACCAAGGTACAAATCTTTAAATTTAACTTGTTTAGATGCCGGATATGGTGTTTCTTATTAAATTGATGTAGGGATTATATACAAAAGCATTTAATTTGGAAAATCAGTTGAAGATTGTTGTTGCATGTTCAATATAATGTTCTCGATACACAAAAGCATGTATGCATATGTAATGAATATGTTGTTTATTTAGTCTTTTTGTGTATTGATGTCAATAATCGACAAGGGGTATGAGTATTGAAATAGAAATGACATAATATGTATCAGATGTGTAGATTATGTACATTTACAATACTGACTTAACAAACATAAGAGAAATGATGTTCATTTTGGTTGATTTGTGTGCTGAATATGTAGAAATTATACTACGACATACATTATCATTACATATTGTACATGAAGCATGATAGTACATACAGTTTTTAAATGTACATATAACATATATATTTGAGCAATTTGTACATTAACCATTCAATTTTAATGTGCCAACACAACTGATACTCTTAAGTTAATTGTTGATAGCAAATCAAATGACCCGAAAAAAGTGTATGGGAATCAAAATCTGTTTACATCTTTATGTTCATACGTTAGTAATAAACATAATTCTTGTTATTATTGTTGTTATGTAGCCCTCCTGCTTCAAAAATTACAATAAGAAATATTGTCACTAATGTGACTAATGACGATGACTTTGTTGACCCTCCAAGCGAGTGTCTAAATTGCTACATACATTTTATAATTTGTGATTGTCTTACTGTTTTTTAATCATCTAATTTTTACTAGTAGTAAAAACAAGAGTGTTTGTCAAAACTGAGACAAATGACGAGAAGAAGAAAGGTTGACACAAGCACTCCTACTGCCACGCATACATACCGGGTTCTTCTAATTATGTACACATTTGTTGTAAAAAATGTAACTTGTTATGTATTGGCTAACAACAATAATCATATAAATAACACGTGTATAGATCATCAAAGAGGTCTAACAAGACCAAGGAATCAGTATCAACAAAAGCAATTGCTCGAACCCCTGAACCTTCAGTCGAAGAGATAAAGTGTGTGTTTGGTAGACACTAAACACTAGTGTTTAATAGTGTTTTAAAATTTTATGTGTGTTTGGTTGGTAAAGTTAAACTAGTGTAATGGGTTTTAGGGAGTGTTTTTGAAACTGTAAAAGAAGAAGGGTTTGTGTTTAGGGAGGAGTGTTTTTAAAAACAAAAGACGATTTTGTCCCTACTATTCGTGTTATTTACTTCTTCTACCGGATATATAAAGAACAATCTCTCACTGTGGTTCCCAAATTTTGGCCCGACTTTTCGATGAGTAGAGAGCTTCGGCAGCGTGGCCTTCCTCTTCCCTCCACCTTGTGACCATTCCACTCCGGCGTCCTCTCTATTCCGGCATCAGGTTCGTTTAGCTCGCTCTTCCCTCTTTTGTTTATCTTGCTCTTCCCTCTTCTTTCGGTTCTTCTTCCAACTGAACAAGTAAATGAGAGAAGTGGTGCCTTTCGTGGATGCTTTCAATTCTCCTTGTCAATTGCCCTAAACTCTACCTGATAATTTTGATTTGGTTTCTGAACATTCAATATGAATCGAATTGGAATGAAATCTGTATTAGAAGGGATTTGCGGTAATACTTTCTTCTTTGTTGTTTCTTTAATAGGGTTGATTTTGAAGGTAAGATTGATGGTATGGTACTCTATTATACGGGAGAGTTAGTGAGTGAGAGAGATGGATAACATTTTAGAGTAATTTGGGATATGATTTTCATGTAAATGAAATAGGATTTATTGAGCTGATTGGTGATCCTAACTTATGTAATTGTAAGCGGTATCAAACTTCATCCTCGAAGACAGTCCCTAAATTTGATACAAGATTGTGTATATTGCTCTCTCTGAAGTAATTATCAATTGTGTTTTGTGGTTTAGTTGTGGTGTTATGCTTTACTTTAAATTTTAACTTGGAAACATAATCTTCATATTTTATGCTTGGGTTGAACCAATGCATGATGCACTGTGATCATGTATTCCTTTATTTGTAAAATAGGGATACCAATTTTGGATAGAGGCAGACTAACAAGGGTCATTCTTGATTAAGAACATACACCCGGACAACTACAATCTCCATGGCTATGTCCCTAGTTACATTGGAGACTACAAGTATGACAAGGAAATTGAGATCGTACAAGGTTTTGTAAACCAATATGTTTCAATATCAGATAACAATTTATCATTGGGTTAATCACAATTTATCATTGGGTTAATCATAAATATTATAAATATATTTAGTTTTTGCACAACTATGCATTGCAGGATGTAGCATTGATTTGGGAGAAACTATATATGAAGCTCCAAGAGAAGGGTTAATCTTGTAGGAGAGGATTCCGTGATCGTTCTACTAAGAAATTCTATGTTCTTGATCATGATCTTAAATATATCAACAAGTTGTACGTTACTCTTGATTCAGACAGGTTAGTTTTTTCACTTTGCGATTAAAATGATGAGATTGATGAGTGATGATGAGTAATTCATCTTTATTTTTTGAATGTTTATATATACATGCAATATGGGTTGGGTTGTGGGATTTATATATTGATTATACCCTGATCAAGATTTAGTTTATACAGTTAATGTTAGTGATTATACACAAGATTGGTTCTTTGCTTGAGGTTGACACTCGCCTCTACATCTAGTGCAGAACTGCAGGTATGCACTAAAAAAACCTTGATTTGCAAAGCATCACATATACCCGTTTCCATTTCGTGCAACATAGCAAAAATCATACTTCATTAATTCAAAATTGAAAAAATTACACTGAATTTAATCAATAACTGCATTGCAGATGATGATCAATGATATGGACGAAAAACCGCCATTTTTTACAACTGGAACAATAGGGCAAGCCAACAATGTAGCAAGGCATGGAATACATGGACTTTACTAGCTTTATGTTGTCCAAATACCAAGCGAGAGAAGTTGCTACTTGGGGATGATCCTAACACCTTAATCGTTAGTTTATAATTTACTGAAAATAAAAAATTACTGTCACTTTCTTCACAAATTTTTTGATGAGATGAATGGATAACTCTAGTCTGTTTTCTTCTAGTAACGTTAACTTCCACTTCTTATCACCTCCTCTGCATAATTAATCAATGGAAGGAACTTTTTTAGTGATGAGAAATTTACAGATGGAATAGCAATATACATTTACCATAATACATTTATAAGACAACTTTTTAGTGTTGAGAAATTTGCGTCGGCGAGGTACAGAGGTTAACAGATTTGTACTTGTTAGGTTAGTTGCCGGTCGAGCAGCATGGGCGAGATGCAGATGTTTGCAGATTCGCCTCCCTGTTGAGAATTGCGAATCCATGGTAAAAAAACATAACGCATGTGAGAGGGGAATTAAATACCGGACATAAGAATGTAATTTGGAAAAAAAGTAAGGACAAAATAGTATTTTTTATAAAAAAAAATACTTAAAAAAAACTACTCATACCAAACACCCACAAGTGTTTTTAAAAAATCTAAACACTAGCAAAAACACAAAACATTACTAAAAACACTTAAAAACACAGACACTAGTGTTTTATTCTTTTTTTTTGCCAAACACACACAAAAACCGAAGGTGTTGATGGAGGTGTTAAATCAACACATTCAACGATCTCTGAGACTGCAAGGTCGTTCAAATTAATGTACAGATTACATTTATGTAAAGATTGTTTTGTTTTCATAAACTCATACGTAAAATGCACACTATCATGTAACATTCGTGATTATGTACTTTGTGCATGTACATAACAAGATGCAGCACAAATTGTAACACTCAATCATTATGTAATCTGTTTGTGTAGTATTATGCAACATACAATGCAACATTCACTGTTTATGCACTCTGTGTGTCTACATAACAAGATGCACACAACTAAGCCAGATTGAGTTGCTCAAATCATGGAGAAATTGGACTCCATACAACAAGATCATAAAAAATTGGCTAACAAGGTTGAACATCAAGGAATGTTAATTGATGAATTAACAACATATTCACGGGACCTCGGAACCCTATATGACAAATTAGAAACAACTGTGTACATATCAAGTAAGAGGACCGAGATAAAAATAAAATTTGGTTAGAGACATGGCAAAACCATCATTTGCTGCAAACAGTTATGCACCTACTGAAAAAAATGTTGATACGTCGTCTAAAGTCATTTTGGACGATGCGATGGTGCAAGATCTAGCGGGTGGTTCGAGTGAGGTATAAACTTTACTAGTGTGATATGTACAATTATGTTATAAAATATCGAAACAATGTAGCACACTATACTGTAGTTGTAATATTATGTATCTTATTATGTTGCTTTATATAATATTGTACATATATGCTTGTGACAGATTAATAGTATAAAATAAGGTGTCAATGTAGTTGAACCCATTCAAAGGGTGAGATTAAGAGTTCAAAAAGATAGTAAGTACAAGCGTACTCCCTACAGAAAAAACGTCAAACTTTCCAAGGAACCCATAATGAGCATGCTTCCTACTCATGATCGTCAAAAGTTTATAACTAGGTCAAGAACAAGGACGATAAAGGGTTGATAAGAGATATGATTAATAACATTTCTAGAGAATTCGTCATGGAAATATTAAAACCTAGTGGATGGATAAAAGACGAGGTATGTATTATGTTATGTACACATGATACTACCATATGTCTTATTTATGTTCCACCAAAATGCATTTGTTTACCCAAATTACATGTTTATTACATATTTGACTTGTTTACTTTAGGCTATAGATGAAATTATTATGCAAATCCGAAAAAGTATTGTCGAGAACCCCAAAAAATTCAGACACATTTTTGTGTTATCGTCTGGGTGGTTTAAGACATATAACAGTACAACATTTTCCAATTATGTTGCTTCCAAGAATGAGATGCCAAACTTGAAACCAAGCATGTTTGAAGTCATATCAGGAGACAATCCTCAAATGTTCAAAAAGCCTTTGTACGACGTTGATTTGATATTTTCCCCATTCAACCTACGTGAATCACATTGGGTTGCTCTTGAAATTGACTTTTGTCGATGGTGCATTTATGTATATGATCCCCAAATTATGTACATAAAAGAAGATAAACTCCATGAACTATTAGAGTGCATGGTTGTTATGTTTCCTAAACTTCTCATAGTACATGGTAGGCGCACTCGGCTGAGAGATAAGTTGAAGACGCCTTTAAAGATGGTTAGGAAAACTAGGCTGAACATCACCGCCGATGGGTACGTAAAGTAATATCAAAGATGTATTTATTCACATATAATGTGTATTTATGTATACATTTGATGATTTATTACAGGGGAAGCTGTGAGATTTACACTTTGAGGTACATACAATACTTAGCTTTTGGGTGTATAGATATGAGTGGCATCAACGATGATATTGTTCAAGCAAGTAGAGAGAAACTTACTAATGTTGTATACAAAAGGGATTTGTCCGCATGGTTTGATAAGAATTAAAGATGATTATTTTAAGTCAATGTCTTTTGTAACAAATTCATAACGACGTGCACTTTGATTAGTATTTCAAAACAAATTATGGCTTTAATGGATATCTATCACATTTATATGTTCGCCCACCTTTTGCTTCTCTTGTTGATATAAAAATTAGAAATGTACAATAACAATACATAAAGAAATCTCATATGAATTATGTACATAGCATACCAATGATATTTGTCTCAGTATTTTCATGCACTCAATTTCCCTACATCTCTTGGCCCCATCAATGAACATTTGTAGGATTTTGTTGGATCTTGTTCTTTTTCTTAGATCTCCTTTAAGGTGCCATATACAGTATCCATGAAACATCACTTGATAGTGTGCTGTTATACCTTTCTTAATAGAATTATGTCTATCAGACACGAACACAAGCTCGTTGTGGTCCGGTATGATACGACTCAAATTCATAAAGAAGAAATTCCAAGACACATCATTCTCACTATCAACAATTCAAAACGCAATGGGGTATATTTGTTGATTTGTATCTTGTACAGTTACAACGAGCAACACTCCCCCATATTTCCCACTAAGATGGGTGTCATTTACTATTATAACCTACAAATAAAAGTGATTACATACTGTTAATACAAAAAAAAGAGGATTATGTACATAAAAAACAATAGATATGTACAATGTAAGTTAATGAGGAACCAAAATGTAACGAAACATGTACACAATATGAAATTAAATGGTAAATCCTTATGTAGCATTCTCATCGCTTCCAAACCTTTGATGAATTGTCCAAATGCAATAAATACGTACTTGAATCGTCTTTCATCATCAAGTATAAGAGATGCAAATGTCCCTTTATTTACCGACTCTAACATGTACAAATATGCATGGATTGAGCTATAATTATCCTCGTAAGTTCCTCTAATCATGTCCTTTACTATTTCTTGTGCCTTCCAACACTTCCAATAACTAGCATTGATTCGATGTAAGCTTTTCATAACCGTGAATATCTGATTTGCTGAAGGCAACATTTTTAAGTTACCGTACCTACGCATACATACGTACATATTTATGTAACATAATATATAGATGAAAGAAACATTTCAATGCTACTAGAAAACATACATTGCTTTTACTTTTTCCGCGATAACTTGGTATGAAACATCCCTGTTACCAGATCTCTATGGTGATAGGAACATGTGTGTGTAGAAACAAACTTTGTTGCTATAAAATAACTTGATTCTCCAAGCTTAGAGAAACAAACCCTCCATTTACATTCTTCATCAATACATCTTGCTGCTACTACCTTCCTTTTTGATTTAACAATCTTATATTGCGAATATTCTGATATTGAATGTAGACACAAAGCGTTCTTCAATTCAACTTTTGAACGATATGTCTTACCAACAACAAGTTGAAAATCATGCCCAACAGGTACATAAGTAGTTGTATGAGGAACTACTGGAAGAAAGTCACTTACTGCATCATCTTCATGGAGCGAGTTAGATCCAATAGTTGTTGATATACAAAAAGCATGTTGAGAACCAACAATAACGTGATGCTCTATATTTTGTACCTGTCCCTCATCCACTTGAAGTCTTGAACAGGACAACTCTTACCTTTATCTACACTATGTTGATCTCCATACATCTATTCGGTAGGCTTGTGTACTACAAGTATCGTGATACACAACGACACACTCCACATAAATTATTGTAGACCGTTTATATGAATAAATATATCCAAATCACCCCTTGTGTTGACATCAAATGGCTTGAGCGATGGATTAAAGGGATTTTTGTACGACAACTTGATATCAAATTCCGGTACACAAATTCCGAATTGTGTTGCCATGTTTGTTTTCATCTGATCAAAAGTGCAAGAAGCGTTAACCACAAGAGGTTTTCTTGAAACATCAGCAACGAAGTTCGATACATTGTTTTCAAATTTTCATTCACCGCCGTAATAAATGGTAAAGAAAACAAAATTCATAGGTGAAAGAAAACACAATTCTTCAACGACATAAAATGGATGGAACATACCTAATGTACATACTAATGTGTTATATCGACAAAGAATACACTTTACTACATAAATTTAATCATTATGTAGACATTCACAAAATAATATGTATGAATCACGCAACTAGAATTCAAAACTTGACACATTATTATCTAGATGTGTATACATATTTCATGTCCAAAATATATTAAATAATTCATCTACATATTATTCCCAAAAGAATGTTACTGAAAAACATACGTACAGATGTGTAAATACATAAACACGTTGTAGGTACACAAGCTAGAAAATAATGTCAAAAACAATTTTAGAAATGTTCACAATCATTTATGGATACACAACTATCAAAATACGACTTATAATCAATAACTTACCTCGAATAGAAACAGAAAATCCCGAGATCCAGTAAATATTTTAGAAGATGGATGATTCACCGTTATCCTTGCGATTTCACTGACTTATGTAGGACCGATATTTAGCGAAAACTCTCCATTGATGCTGTCGAACAAGAATTCCGAGATCGTTTTTGCTTAACAATGGAGAAAATCAGAGAAGACGTTGGATCTTGTTAATAACCGTAAATAAATATGGAGAGATTCTAGGATTAGTTAGTATTTCATTCCTTATTTAACGTTGTAGCATATTTGTTTAGATCTTTAGTTAAGAAAATAATTAAATTTATATAGGAGAGAGAAGGTTGACTAATAAGGTAATATCTTTAATGATTTTCTACTAAATCTTTTTCATGATAATATATGGTGCATACTTTGTCTACACATAACAAAAAGTTCCTACTTTATACACAATGTTACATAATGAACCTACTTAACCAACTCATTATGAGTTAAATTGAAATCGATTTGGGATTTGGGAAATTGTTGAAAAAAAAATAAATTAAAATATAAAAAATTGTACAAAATTACCTCTTATTTATCTAAATTTTTATATAACCACCTTTTATATTTTATTATTCATTTGACCATCAAGGTCGTTATGAAGTAACCACCAAAATACACTACATGCCGTTACTAAATGGTGGCCCCACAAAAATTTCTCAATTCTAAAAGAAAATAGTTACTCTTAGAATTCAAGAGTCTACGGGGGGATCAATTGAAAAAGAAGTCACTTATACTCTTCTTCCTTATGTCTTCTACGAAAGAGAAAAATTAGTCGGCACCAATATTGAGCCCAAGAGCTCAAATCTAGCGATTGCAAATAAGTAAACTATGAATGGAAGTATAGATTTAATTTTTTAATCAAAAACCAAATTTCAAACATAAACTAAACCCTCACATCTAGCGATTGCACATTGTCGGCTCAAATCTTGCGATGTTGAGCCCCGCTGTAACATCCGGTATTTTCAGTTTCGGAACGAGAGTGCGATTTGTGGAATTAGTATTGTTGAGAGTTAGCCACAAACTTACAAAATAGGAGAACCGCGGGTTCGATATAGTCATTTTGCAGGCACAATGATCTGAGTGAACGGGATTTCTATCCCGTCTTCCTTCCGACCTCTCGTTTCCTTCTTTTGCTTCCCGACCTTTCGTTCTCCAAGTGACCCTTGGCTGCTTGACCTTTTGTTTCTTTCCCCCAAATGAGCAGCCCTCTCTCTCTCTCTCTCTCTCTCTCCCCCCTTTCATTTTCACGTGATTCTCTTCTTCTCTTCTCTTCTTCCTTCTTTTCCTCTCCCATTGTGATTCTTCTACATCTTCTTCTTGCAAGTGAGAGCTGCTTTGATAACATGAATTATAGTCTATATTTTGGGGTTTGTTTGGACGTTTTATCTTTCATAATCTGCATGTTTGTATGTATATTATTTGATTTTACTACCATTTCATCTACCTTTGCGGGAATCGAGGTCTACACCTAGTTTTGTTGTAATCGTAGGTAAAATTGCACGTTTTGCATCAAAAAGGAGCAAAAGGAGTCATGAGTCATTTGGAGCTACATCCATGGAGCATAGCCATGGATTAAAGATTTACTTTGGAGCAGATTCGAGAGATTTCACATTCTGTTGTGACTCACCTCGGTTAACCACTGATTCACCTCGACCGAGGTGATCCAGAGACGCCGACTCGACCGAGGCGAACACCTAGGACGCGGCGAGTATATTTTATTCTTGGATGAGATCTTTTAAAATTGGAAAGTGATCTTATATTTTTGGGCTTGGCTCCTGGAAGGAAGAAGATATGCAGAATCATATATTTTACCTATATTTATGGGAAAATATCTTTCTAAGATATATTATCTTTGGAGGGTTATTTTCTTATAAAAAGAGTTGGATTTCCCACAAATCCGACATCCGCTATCAGCGCAAGATCGTGCTATACCATCGATCAGGGTTTACGCAGCAGCCGCACTCCAATTTGGGAGATTCGAAGAACCTTGTTGAAGGTTGAAGGAAGATTGAAGATTATAGCTTTTATAGCTTTTGAAGGGTTTTTGTAAGATTATCTTAGATTCCCTTCCTTGTTGTCTTGGTTGTTGGATTTATATCCAAGGAACGCTTTGTGATATTTGATTTAGTTATTGAAGTCTTTTCATTAAATTCTTCTTGTTCAAATATTCACCTTCTTCCCATATATTTGATTAATACTTTCATGATGATGAGTGGCTAATTTCCTTGTGTGATTCTAGGGTGATTGGCTGAAGGTTGTGGGAAAAACAACGATAGAATAGTCTTAGATTCCAGTAGGATCCTGAAAGTTCGAGCCTTTAACCTTAACCCTAAGCATCTCGATTCAGTCGATGAACATCTCGGCCGGGGTGGAATTCTTCTGACCGAGGTGACTTATCCTATCCGAAACTGAGAGTTAAGTGTTAGAGTTTGCCAAATCCTATTCTTATTACACCTTTCTGGTTCAATGCAAGCTTAGGATGAGACTTACCCGATAATTCCTTAGTTTGTTTACCAACGATCATAAGTGTAGGTAATAAAGGTTTATCCTTTATTGGGGTTTGAGTGTGCTTCCACCCCCTCTTTGTGAGTTAGCTTGAGACTTACCCGGTAAAGGTTGATTCTATTCCCTTAGATGGTAGGTTAGTTTGAGATTATAGTTCTTTATCTTAATTCCTTGAGACTTACCCGGTAATAGGAGTTGCGGTTTAGGATTAGTGAATAGTGAGATTTACCCGGTGATCTATTCCACTTTAGTAACGCCTTCCCTATGCAAAAATCTCAGCTTTGTCCGCTTATCTATAGATATTGAGTTGGAACCACAACTGGATGCTTTAATCCCTAGAATTACATGTTTGCTTTATTGATTTCTTATTCATCTTTGATTGTGTTAATTGCTTTTGTGGTTAGTATTTACATAAGCATACCGTTATTGACTTTGTTTCACCAAGTCCCTGTGATCGACCCCTGGAATTCCTTGCTTTTACTACGATTGACCCGTACACTGCGGGTTCGCATCCTTGTTTTAAGCTTAAGTCTAGGGTTATAAATTTAAAGCTTGCACACACCGTTTGGAGCGAACAAGTTTTTGGCACCGTTGCCGGGGACTTGGTCTAGACCGAGCCGGTACGGTTTGCTCTTTAGGGCGCTTGCCCCCGTGTCTACTAATCACTCTACTTGAGTGACTTTTGCAGGGGCAAGGATCAAGTTCGTCCCAGCCAGAAAAGAAAGACGCAGTTCTGGAGGCTATCTTGATCAAGCTAAGTGCTACGGAGAATTCTATGACTTCATTTTCGAAGGCCCAAAAGGCCTTTGAACAACAACTTGCAAGTAGGGCGAATGAAGCGCCAAGAGATCCAGGGAAGCTTCCAGCAAGGACAGAAAGCAACCCTAAGGGCCAGTGCATGGCCGTAACTACGAGGAGTGGACTCAAAACTGCAAATCCAGTACCTCGGTCGGTGACACTACCGACGCAGACCACCTCGGTCCAGATGCAGTCGAAGAACACTTCGACCGAGACGCCAACCGAGGTGGAGCAACAGAAAGCGGAGGGGAAGACTGAAATTTATGTTCCACCTCCTGCATACAAACCACCACTTCCATTCCCTCAGTCCAGAGCCAGAGCACATCTAGACAAGCACTTTGGTAAGTTCCTTGACTTGATGAATAAGCTACATATTAATATTCCTTTCCTTGATGCTATTTTAGGTATGCCCGCCTATGGGAAGTTCTTAAAGGAGATTCTATCAAGGAAGAGGAAGCTGGAAGATGTTGGTGAAGTTAGGATGACATCTAAATCTTCGGAGCTCATACAAATCATGAAGGAGAAGATGCCACCTAAATTGAGAGATCCCGGCTCATTTTACATTCCCATTCAAGTTGGGGATGTCACTTGTGAAGCCCTTTGCGATCTAGGAGCCAGCGTGAGCATCATCCCGCTGGAGCTATGTGTGAAGATCGGACTTGGAGAGCCCAATCCGGTCAAGATTCGACTTTATATGGCGGATCGCTCCATTACCCATCCCGTGGGCATCTTGGAGGACGTTCCGGTCAAGTTAGGTAACTTCTATCTACCTATAGATTTTGTTGTACTTGGCATTCCCGCAGATTATCCTGTTCCTATTATTCTCGGGAGGCCATTTCTAGCAACTTCGGGTTGCAACGTGGATTGCAAGAACGCCAAATTGAAATTCAACGTTGGCGGCGATGAGGTGGAGTTCGCACTACTTGCAGCCATGAAAGGGGAGCAGCTAACTGATGATATCTTCAACATCTACGATGAAGAAGAATCAAGAGAATTGGTGAGCTCTATCCTTATTAACGATCCACTCGAAAGAGTTATTAGCTTCAGTTTAATGGAGGAAGGTATAGATGCTTCTTGTGATGCAGATATACGGAGCTTAAGAGCACTGGAAGAGGATCCAGGAGCTAAAACTGAGAAGCTAATCCAGGAGACGAAGATCTCCAATTTCGGTTCCAGTAGCAGTAACTCGACCGAGGCACTTTCTGGAATGAGCGAGGCGACTGAAGAACATCTCGGTCAACACCTCTGCACCTCGACCGAGGTCGACGGCGAGATGATTTCAACTGAGACTTCTGAAAGTCAAGTTTCTGGATCTACTCCACTGGAAGAAGGAAGCAAGGATCCTCCTCAGAAAGCACCCCCAGTAGTGGAGCTTAAACAACTCCCCAATCACTTGAGGTATGTCTTTCTTGGACCGGATTCCACTTATCCCGTTATTGTTAGTGCTTCCCTTTCCGAATCTGAATTGTCTAAATTAATGCATGTCCTGAGAAAGCATAAAAAGGCTTTAGGTTATACTATAGATGATCTTATTAGCATTAAGCCATCTTTCTGCATGCATAGAATTTTAATGGAGGATGATCATAAGACTTCACGGGAACCTCAAAGACGGTTAAATCCGATCATGAAAGAGGTTGTGAAGAAATAAATTCTTAAGTTGTTGGATGCAGGTATTATTTATCCTATCTCGGACAACAAGTGGGTAAGTCCGGTGCATGTAGTTCCGAAGAAAGGGGGGATAATCGTTGTGACGAATAAGAACAACGAGTTGATCCCAACTAGGACCGTTACGGGATGGAGAGTCTGCATCGATTATAGGAGGTTGAACACGGCCACACGGAAGGACCATTTTCCACTTCCCTTCATTGATCAGATGCTCGAGCGGTTGGCCCAGCATTCACACTTTTGCTACCTAGACGGTTATAGTGGATTCTTCCAGATTCCTATCCATCCGGATGATCAGGAGAAGACCACTTTCACTTGTCCATGGGGGACATTTTCTTATAGGAGGATGCCATTCGGATTGTGCAATGCACCCGCCACCTTCCAGCGATGCATGATGGCTATCTTTTCCGAGTACGTAGAGGAGATCATGGAGGTATTTATGGATGATTTTTCTGTATATGGTTCCTCTTTTGATGATTGCCTATCTAACCTTTCGCTAGTGCTTAAAAGATGTGAAGACGCTAATCTCGTTTTGAATTGGGAGAAGTGTCATTTTATGGTTAGTGAAGGCATTGTGCTAGGACACCTCGTTTCTAATCGAGGTATTGAGGTCGATCGCGCTAAGATCGAGACTATTGAGAAACTCCCTCCCCCTTGTTCTGTTAAAGGTGTGAGGAGTTTTCTCGGGCATGCAGGTTTTTACAGGAGATTCATCAAGAACTTCTCTAAGATTTCTAAACCTCTAAATAACCTCTTGAATAAAGATGTTGTTTTTGAGTTTTCGCAGGAGTGTCTTGATGCTTTTTACAGGATTAAGGAAGCGTTGATCTCCGCTCCTATTATTCAACCTCCGGATTGGACCTTGCTCTTTGAGATCATGTGCGATGCTAGTGATGTAGCCGTAGGAGCGGTGCTTAGACAGAAGAAGGATGGACGGACCACCGCCATTTATTATGCTAGCAAGACGCTAGATGAAGCACAACGCAACTACGCTACCACCGAGAAGGAGCTATTGGCAGTTGTATATGCTTTCGAGAAGTTTCGTTCCTATCTAGTAGGGGCGAAAGTCATTGTCTACACCGACCACACAGCCATTCGTTACTTGTTGGCTAAGAAAGACGCCAAGCCGCGCCTTATTCGATGGATTGTCTTGCTTCAATAGTTTGACCTAGAGATCCGCGATAAGAAGGGATCCGAGAATTCTGTTGCGGATCACCTCAGCCAGCTACCCGCATCTCTACGTGAGAAAGACGATCCACCCATAGACGATTCATTCCCCGATGAGCACTTACACTTGTTGGAGCGTTTGATAGACTTACTTACTTCACCCCATGATGGAGGTGAAGTATGGGGTGAGGGCACCTCCTATCACGTTTGAGACGCAACATGGTCCAGCTAGCGACCTTAAATCAAGCGCTTCTTGGGAGGCAACCCAAGGTATTGCTTTCTTTTCCCGTTTTCTAATCTAGTTTAGATAGTTTTTGTTTTTGCTTTGCTTTGCTTTGTTTTGGCGTTCTGGACAGACAACAGGAAACATCAAAAGAAGGAGCATAACTGGAAGGACAAAAGTTCGAGAATTTGAGAAGACGGAAGTATCTCGGTTATTGTCAGAGTACCTCGACCGAGACGATTCTTGAGCAACCGAGGCAATTAGGGTTTTCTGCAGAACCACCTCGGTCCACATCACCTCGGTCCAGTCGAGACCATCTCGACCGAGGTGACAGCAGTTCCAGGAACAGTATAAAAAGGGGAAAAAATTTCTTTTTCACTTTTTTTACCCACTACGACTCGACCGCGGCGCCTCCTCACCCCGCTTCCTCGAATCTTGCTCGTTTTCAAAGATTTCCGCTTCCAAACTACGATTGAAGGGTAGAGGATCCCATTGCAAGTGTAGATCTGCGAAGAAATCGAACGAATCGACCGAAACGAGGTAAAAACAGTCGAAACCCTAACTCGTTCATTCGTTTCGATTTGGGCTTTGGTTGCCCTTGCATCTGCTGAGAAAAGGCTTAAGTATCCCATAGGAAGCAATTGTAGTGATTTTTGGGGGAAAAGAAGTGGATTTCTGAGAGTTGAATCGCAAACTGCTTCCGCCTCGGTCCAGTCGAACTGCGCCTCGGCCGAGGTGATTCTTGAGAGTTGTCAGTGACCGAGGTGACCTGACAGTGGTAAATTGAAGATGAGTTCTGACAGATTTCTGGCTATTAGGGATAGACCCTCTCATTCTCCTTCTTCTTCCCATTTTTCCAGACCTTACCGCCCGGTGATCCATGAGCGACACTAGGTAGATTATGAGCGTATAGCTAGCCGTCCAGTGATTGCACCACGCTTCCTGGACGTATCTGCTTTTGATTGCCTAGGGGTAGAGGGAGACCTTAGGAGGATGATTACCACAGTTGGACTGGATCAGTTTACTGAGATCCGAGCCCCAGCATACTTGGAGCCGACCCTAGAGTTCGTTAGCTCCTTCACCTACCTCCCCACGGAGCGAGCTGTGAAGTACCGGTTGATGAACCGGAACTTCATAGTTCCTTTAGAGCATTGGCGCGATATTTTTGGCTTCCCTGAGCCCACAACCGTTGATTTCCCGACTAGAGCAGTTGCTAGAGAGTTTTGGGGGCAGATTGCCCATATTGTGGAGCATGCTGATAGATGGCGCCCTGGAGATTCCAGGGAGAAGGTCATCTTCCATCTTGCCTTCAGATTAGCCCATAGGATATTCAGCAAGACACTTTTGGCGCGTACTGAGACGCCCCAGAAGATTAGACAGGGAGAGCTCTTCAGTCTATACTGTATGGTTACAGGGGGTTTCCCGGACTTTGGCTTGATGCTGGCAGAGGATCTGCACAGGATCAAAGCCAAAGCGAAGGGAGACATTTGCTGCGGAGGTCTTGTCACCCACATTGCTGCTTATCAGGACATGATCACTCGGCGGATTCTAGTTCCCCGAGGTCTGACTACACCATTCGTTCCTATGCCGTGGGAGCTGACTGCACCACAAGGGATCCGTTGGTCTGCCTAGTTCACCGTTTACGATCCGCATTATTGGCAGAACACCTGGGCTCCACTGATGGAGGATCATAGGGAGGCAGCAGCTGCCCCAACTGAGGATGACGAGGAGGAGGCTGATGATGAGGACACAGTGGACGAGAGAGAGGGTGGAGTCCCGATGGATACAGGGACAAATACTGCAGGGACGAGCGCGCCGCCAATCATAGATCTGGATGATGAGGAGGATGCTGAGCCTGCACCTGCTGCATCACCTGCTAGACATGCTAGGCGTAGGACACGCCGTCATAGAGATTCAGAGGCTCATCGTCGGATCGATGATCTGACAGATCAGATGATAGATTCTTATGCTGCCCTCACTGTGGACATGCATGAGAGATTTGCTGCCCAGCGCCGACAGATTGACAGCTGGACTCATCAGATGTTAGAGGGGCAGCACTATCAGCGCAGGATGATGGAGCTACAGTTCCAACAGACTATGGGTTACCCATTCGACCCATCCCAGTATCCATACGTGCCACCACCACCACCACCGGATCACGACTATTGATGAGCTGCATGACTTTCTTTATTATATTTTTATGTAGTTCAGCTATTTATCCGGTGAGTACTCTTGTCTCTAGACTTATATTGACCCACTGGGACAGTGTGTCCCAAGTATGGGGTGTTTGTATTTATGTGATGATTTTGATGTACTTATTTGATTACTTTGATGTATGACTCACATTTTATCGGATATTTTATTTATGCTTCACTTCTGCATTTATATGTTTATCTGATATTACATGCATACCTACAGGTTATTTGATTGAGAAAAACGTCGAAACCGAAAAAAATGGTTTAAAAAAAAAAAATTTTTTTGACCTCGACCGGGGAGATTCTGGCCGAACGAGGTGTTTCACGTCGGTTGACCTACGAACACCTCGACCGAGGTGGGTAATAGAAAGTTTTCGAAAACGATTTTGTGCTACTTATCTGGATATGATTTCAGTGAAGATTCTGTTTACTTACTGGTTTTAAATTCTTTATGTGTTTGAAAGGTTTTATAATATGTTTAAGTTGCTAAATGCTTTGTTTGAAATTATTGGCATGTTTAATACTTTGTTTTTATCCAAATTATGTTGAATTTGAAAGTTGACACCACATTATGAGTTCTCTCACTTTCTTCCTGGAAAGACCAAGGCAATTCATTCTTTTCTCTTCTTCTTCTTGATCATGCTTAACCCCTCATATACATTTTGCCTCCCTTTACCTATCCGGGAATTTGGAAGCAAGCGAAGTGGTGAAAGCAAGCAAGTTAAAGTTGAAAAGTGGGCTGTAAGTGAAAGTATTAGAAAGAAAGAAATAGGTTTGGGGAAGTCAATCATGAAGATTAGTAACTCGGCACCATTCACATAGCCGGGTGTTTGTGTCTTGCCAAAGTCAGATTGAGCGATATTCCTAACGGGTCATGGTATGTGCATCAAGGGTTTGATGCATCTCGAGAAATTGATGATTGTTGATTTCCTAGGCTTCGGTTATTGTGCACCTCTGTCCATGCATCCCAAAAAGTAAAGTAAAAAGAGAAAAAGTGTGAAATAAGCAAAGCTTATTGGTAGAAGATGTTGCAAGTCAAAGTGAAAGTGAAGTTCATCCTTTTCCCGGATTCTAGCACCACATTACCTTACATACATCCCTACCCTACACGTTTCTTGACCTTTCTTTTGGGAAGCCCTTGAGACCTTGAGCTTGTTGATTGACTTAGTGGTTTAAATCGGATTATACATGATTAATTTCGATAATTATGATTTATTATGCATTTTATGATTTTATGCAAAGATGAACAACTTTCCTATATTTATAAAATATTTTGAGCATATTGAGTTTTTAAATTCCAGAAAGTATTCTCTTAGAGTGATCTATGATAGTTGCACACCAGAAAATGTTTTTGAAAGACTTTTCATTGATTTTCTTGACTATTAATCCATTCTATCTTGTCTTATATGAGGAACTTGCTTGGGGACAAGCAAGGGCTAAGTATGGGGTATTTTGATAGCATGAATTATAGTCTATATTTTGGGGTTTGTTTGGACGTTTTATCTTTCATAATCTGCATGTTTGTATGTATATTATGTGATTTTACTACCATTTCATCTACCTTTGCGGGAATCGAGGTCTACACCTAGTTTTGTTGTAATCGTAGGTAAAATGGCACGTTTTGCATCAAAAAGGAGCAAAAGGAGTCATGAGTCATTTGGAGCTACATCCAGGGAGCATAGCCATGGATTAAAGATTTACTTTGGAGAAGATTCGAGAGATTTCACATTCTGTTGTGACTCACCTCGGTTGACCACAGATTCACCTCGACCGAGGTGATCCAGAGACGCCGACTCGACCGAGGCGAACACCTAGGACGCGGCGAGTATATTTTATTCTTGGATGAGATCTTTTAAAATTGGAAAGTGATCTTATATTTTTGGGCTTGGCTCTTGGAAGGAAGAAGATATGCAGAATCATATATTTTACCTATATTTATCGGAAAATATCTTTCTAAGATATATTATCTTTGGAGGGTTATTTTCTTATAAAAAGAGTTGGATTTCCCACAAATCCGACATCCGCTATCAGCGCAAGATCATGCTATACCATCGATCAGGGTTTACGCAGCAGCCGCACTCCAATTTGGGAGATTCGAAGAACCTTGTTGAAGGTTGAAGGAAGATTGAAGATTATAGCTTTTATAGCTTTTGAAGGGTTTTTGTAAGATTATCTTAGATTCCCTTCCTTGTTGTCTTGCTTGTTGGATTTATATCCAAGGAACGCTTTGTGATATTTGATTCAGTTATTAAAGTCTTTTCATTAAATTCTTCTTGTTCAAATATTCACCTTCTTCCCATATATTTGATTAATACTTTCATGATGATGAGTGGCTAATTTCCTTGTGTGATTCTAGGGTGATTGGCTGAAGGTTGTGGGAAAAACAACGATAGAATAGTCTTAGATTCCAGTAGGATCCTGAAAGTTCGAGCCTTTAACCTTAACCCTAAGCATCTCGATTCAGTCGATGAACATCTCGGCCGGGGTGGAATTCTTCTGACCGAGGTGACTTATCCTATCCGAAACTGAGAGTTAAGTGTTAGAGTTTGCCAAATCCTATTCTTATTACACCTTTCTGGTTCAATGCAATCTTAGGATGAGACTTACCCGGTAATTCCTTAGTTTGTTTACCAACGATCATAAGTGTAGGTAATAAAGGTTTATCCTTTATTGGGGTTTGAGTGTGCTTCCACCCCATCTTTGTGAGTTAGCCTGAGACTTACCCGGTAAAGGTTGATTCTATTCTCTTAGATGGTATGTTAGTTTGAGATTATAGTTCTTTATCTTAATTCCTTGAGACTTACCCGGTAGTAGGAGTTGCGGTTTAGGATTAGTGAATAGTGAGACTTACCCGGTGATCTATTCCACTTTAGTAACGCCTTCCCTATGCAAAAATCTCAGCTTTGTCCGCTTATCTATAGATCTTGAGTTGGAATCACAACTGGATGCTTTAATCCCTAGAATTGCATGTTTGCTTTATTGACTTCTTATTCATCTTTGATTGTGTTGATTGCTTTTGTGGTTAGTATTTACATAAGCATACCGTTATTGACTTTGTTTCACCAAGTCCCTGTGATCGACCCCTGGAATTCCTTGCTTTTACTACGATTGACCCGTACACTGCGGGTTCGCATCCTTGTTTTAAGCTTAAGTCTAAGGTTATAAATTTAAAGCTTGCACACACCATTTGGAGCGAACATGCTTCTTCCCGTGCACAGGCTGGGGACTGCAGAACCGGGATGTAGAGTAATTCTTCTTCCCCTTCTCCTCCTCTTCTTCATCTTCTTCCTTCTTTGAGCACTAATGTTGGAAGCCATGGATTCTCGAGCTTGGTCCCCTTTTGTGTTGTATGTGTGTAGATCCGGACTAGGATGTTAGGTGTATGTAGATCCATGTGGTGGACATTATGGAGCCAAGTAAGCCAGCCAGGAGATGACGGGAAAGCTTCTACACACCGAAGAATGTTCGAGGATTGCCGTTCTGGAGTTCGACCGCATTCGCAACATGATTGAGCCGCAAGTGTGCCCTCTACACTAGAGCCGCAGGTTCGGATGGCCTGAGCCGCGGGGGTGGCCACTTGGGCCGCAGGTGCGGCTCACCTAGGCCGCAGGGGCGGTTCTAGCACAACTTGAGCCGCCGTTGTGGCCTTTTGCTCCTCTCCGCAGCCGCGCTTCCTTGTTCCACGACCTCGTCCTTGCCCCAGTGAGTACCCTTCTTCGACCTTGTGTTCGTCTCTTATTCTAGGGAGGTTATATGATAGTATCATGCTAGGTTGGATCTAGCATAACCTTGTGGAATGCCAAGTAGTAACTTTGAACCTTAGGTGAGTGTTTGGGGATTTTGGAATGTTCTAAGGCTTAATGAGTGTTGATCTTGAGTTGGTTATACAGATGTAAGCATAGGGTTGATCTTGTTAGGCTTGTGAGGCTTTGGGGTTGTGGTCTTATGATTGTTGAGATTGTGGAGACTAGGGCGAGAGTATCCTAACATGTGTTATGATGGTTGTGCTTTGTGAGATCGTGTGGACTACGAGTGCTACCCTAGATTATGAGTTTGTATGATCTTGTAAGATCAATAGGACTAGAAGTCTAAGGGCTTCTAGTATATGGGAGAGATGTTGATTACATGCCTTGTTGTGATCAGACTTTGAGTATATCCCTACGGGAAGTGAGATTGGTTGTCTCGGTTTAGCTTTGAGACGAGGTAAGTCCACAAACTTACTTGGCTAGCTTCTACGTATTAGTTTGACTATGATGGTCGTGTGTGTTTAATTATGTTATATCAACAAAACCGGACTAGGACGACTCTTTTATTTATTAATTGGCCCAAGTGTATTATAACCCGGCGGTGACCACTTGTCCAGTTCAAAATGGGGAAACTGGGAGCTACTCTGCGACCAGTCCAACAAGTAACGGAGGGGTGCACCGCCTCTATTCTTGTTGGTAAAAGGGGACATAAGCGATTTTTGAGGATTCTCGTGTGACAACCTAAGTTCAATTAGTAATTGAATGACATAAAGAAAAGATAATAACCGGATTGGGTGCAATCATGTTGTTGTGTTTATAATATATTCGTGTGTATGTGCCTTCATCGTTATTCTAATATTTGGAATGTCAGCTAACGGTTTTATACCGCATTGTAGATGTCTTGCAGGTTAGGGATGCTGCCGAGTGACTCGGAGGGGTTTACAACCGGGGTTCCCGTACATTATAGGATGGGGATGGGATTTATATTATGCGTCGTGGACGTA
Source organism: Fagopyrum esculentum (assembly GCA_033239045.1). NCBI lineage: Eukaryota > Viridiplantae > Streptophyta > Magnoliopsida > Caryophyllales > Polygonaceae > Fagopyrum > Fagopyrum esculentum. The sequence goes on along the minus strand of BSUD01000007.1, from coordinate 104,380,473 downwards.
GTTACTTTCGTTATGGATTTATGATGTTTGGAGGACTCAGTTGGAGTTTCCACTTTGTATTGTTATTTCTGAATTTTTGCACTTACATTAAAACGTTTTGGGATTTGTCTTTATTTGTACCTTGTTGGAAAGATCCGGTAAAATTGTTGTCAAGTTAAGGGTCAAGACCCATTGTGAGGTCTCCGCCCGTAGCATCTCGAGTCCCACGGATTTGGGGTGTTTCAATATGGTATCAGAGCCTTGGGTTGAAAACAATGGCACTCGTAATCTTCTAAAGGCCGAATAGTTAAATCAATAGAACCCGCAAGGGGTTTGACTTTTGAAACGAATTACGTTTTCAAAATCATATGCATGAGTCTGGTTTGGATAGAATGCACGGGACCATCACTCCTTCCGCAGATCTTGGCAGCTTTGTTGTTGGGTTGTAGTTATATATGTGGATTATAGTTATGTTTCTGGACTATGTAATATTGTAGTGGATTTCCTGGATTTGATATGTTGGTAGTAATGTTAACATATGACTTATATAGTTATATATACATATACATATGACATGATAGTATCATATTAGTAATATGGGACCTTATAGTCAGTTGATAGAAAGCTATCATCACCCTTGGCCGCCGCCGTTTGGCTTAGGATAGTGTACATACGAGGATGAGTATGCTCAAGTACTGAGTTGAGCATCACATTTTGACGAACACCTTGATGTTTCATCAAACTCCTCTTTAAGATGTCAAAGCAACCATGTGAAGGCTAATGAGTACATTAACCGCAAGGACGAACAAGTAGAAGGGAACCTCAAGACAACTTAAGCAAAACCGAGAGGAAAACTATACAAGTAAGGAGGCGACATGGAGACATGAAAGTGGTCTTGAGGAAGCAATGATGGAGCATCAATAAAGCAACTAGAGATATTAAAACTTATGATTCTTCCAAGTTCAGTGCCGACAACTGAAGACGCGAATCAAGTGGCGAAGAGTACAGTACCGCTCGAGGATAAAAGTAGCGTTCCAATTAAGGCAAGTTTTCCATAGGTGCTCATAAGCATGGAAGTCAAGATGAGAAGAGTCGTCGAACAATTGTGAAAGATTTAAGATACCCGTAAGTTAAGCTTAGGGAGTGCCAAAAGGTGAAGTGTCAACTTTACGAGAATTTGAGTGGGTGACTTGTTCAAACTTACGAGAGTTATGAGAAGAATCACGTGGTGGGGATTCATATGGTAGAATTACCTTAGTGGAGTCAACCATTTCCATTATGGTAAAGAGACTAGGCTATGCCAAGAAGAAGGAACAATATGAAGATGATGACCTCAAGAGGATGAAAGACAAAACAAAGAGCTTTTATCGAAGGACTTAAGATATCAACCAAGAGAAACACGAGTGGATGTTGACTAACGTTAGAGATGTTGAGAAGACACATTTACAAGATATCACGGGAGAATAGTTAAGCCTATATAAGTGGAGCGTGTGGAACAACAAGGCGAAGAAGATATAGTTATCTTATAAAAAAAGGAAGAATGAATGAAGAAGGAACTAACGGAGTTTAAGGTATAGTACCCTGAGGACGGTAGCCTTCATAAGAATGGTAACATGAAAAGTGTAGTAGAATAGTAAGTCGTTGACTTCAAAGAAGGTCACATACAAGTTAATTGGTAACAATTTAGAACACACAGGTGCGAGTTGTCTATTGATGAGTATAGAGGGGAAGACTAAACAAGACTATGGGAATATAGAGGATCATCAACAAGAGCTTAAAGTATTCACGGTGGATCAATATCAATGGTAAGGAAGTCCATCAACGGAAGAGCATTTGCCTTAAATTAAATAATGTTGAATGAGTTCAAGCAAGTAGTTGTTACAGACCTCCCAAGGGAGGTTGTGATGACCCTTTGCGGCCTTCTTAGGTCATGGTATTGCCATATGGGGAATGACATGGATCAGGGTAAAGAGAACTAGAAAAACAAAGAGGAAGGTGAGGCTTTCACCGTTTTTGTACGTAAAAGGGAATATATAAAGAGGATGCATGGTGGGTTATTGTGATGAAACAAATGATATACTTCCGTGACCAAAAGCTGAGTCAAAATTTTCAAACTCACACGGAAGAGCCATGGTGGTCATGACATAAAACGGAGAACATGGATTATAGCAACGCTGCAAGCTTAGAGCTTTCGATGCTAGTATTAAAGTAATGTGTTGGATCTTCGGTGATGTGGTTGAGGACTTTCGCCTACCGTTCCCCATGATGCATACTAGTACGGTTGTGAGGAAAAATAATAAGTCGGAAAAGGTGTACATTGTCTACCGATAGGTGTATAAGGTGACCAACAAAAGCAGGTATCCTCGCCCCGTAGTGGAAGACTCACAAGACCAGTTGCATGTGGTTGCAATGTTCTTTATAACCGACTGGAGGTTGGGATGTCACCAACTAAGGGTGAGAAAAGAAAGGACCTATGTAAGATGGTATTTCGGACCCGGTATGGTCACTACCTGTTGTAGTGAAGCCTTGTGAGCTCACGAGTGCGCTCGACAAGTTTATGGATTTTATAAATAAGTATTTATCAATATTCTTATGGGGTTGCAGTGGTGGCGTACAACTTGTGGTTTTTCAAGTGGTTCCAAGGTGGACCATAACCTAATGTTAATCATGACAACTATTGATGTGTGAGATGTACGAATGATTCTTTAAGTTCTTATTGTTGACAACGGCTTGTTGTACTCTCGGAGTTGAGAGGAATAAGCTTGACACGAGACGATAGTACTGCAGGTTATGCCGGTTAAGAGTATAGGCAAAATTATCTAAGCGAGTTAGGATGTATGAGGTGTCTTTCTAGTACACGTACTGACAACAAGAGAGATCAAGTTGATCCAAATAAAACCAAGGGGTATTTTCGGTGCTACATCCAAGGAATGTTGGAGAGGTATGCAACTTTGAGGTTGGTGGGCTATAACTGCCGAGTTGTGGAATGATTTCAATGCCCTTCCTTTATGAGGAAGTATACTGGAATGGTATGGTCCGAGACGTGTCGTGGAACTTTGAAAAGCGGCAGAGGTGATTGACCTCTACTCCGATTTCTTTTGCACAAACGAAGAGTCTTGTGGACTTGGTGATAAATAGTGATGCCTCCAAGCGGGGCTTGAGATGCGGTTGAAGTAACAAGAGAAGTTTCGCGTGTGTATTAGAAAATTGTGTGCATATGAGAAGAATGACCGATGAAGGTCTAGAGTTATGATTGTTGAGATTGTGGAGACTATGACGAGAGTATCCTAGCATGTGCTATGATGGTTGTGTTTTGTGAGATCGTGTAGACTACGCGTGCTACCCTAGATTATGAGTTTGTATGATCTTGTAAGATCAATAGGACTAGAAGTCTAAGGGCTTCTAGCATATGGGAGAGATGTTGATTACATGTCTTGTTGTGATCAGACTTTGAGTATATCCCTACGGGAAGTGAGATTGGTTGTTCTCGGTTTAGCTTTGAGACGAGGTAAGTCCACATACTTACTTAGGTAGCTTCTGCGTATTAGTTTGACTATGATGGTTGTGTGTGTTTAATTATGTTATATCAACAAAACCAGACTAGGACGACTCTTTTATTTATTAATTGGCCCAAGTGTATTATAACCCGGCGGTGACCACTTGTCCAGTTCAAAATGGGGAAATTGGGAGGTGCTCTGCGACCAGTCCAACAAGTAACGGAGGGGTGCACCGCCTCTATTCCTGTTGGTGATGTAACACCCGAAATTTTAGTTCCGGTAGGAGAGCACTTTGATAGTCTTTAGTGGTAGCCACCGCCCTTGCGGCTCAGTCGTGCCGCAAGCGCGGTGATCTGAGTGAGCGGGATTTTATTCCGTCACCTTCCAACCTTTCGTTGTGAGAGCTGACCCTTCGTTTTGGGAACCCAACCCCTCGTTGGTTTTTCTTTGCTTACCCCCTCAAATGAGTATCTCTCTCCCCTTCCTTTTCACATTCACGTAACTCTCACCCATCTCTTGACCTCTCTTCTTTTCCTCCACCTTCTTATCCTTCATCTTCCATGGTGTTCCTTCCTTCTCCTTTGTTTTGTGTGGGATCTCAAGCAAGAAGGACTATAGATCCGGACTCTTGGTAAGTGGTCTTTTCTTCTTCTTCTTCTTCTTCTTCTTCTTCTTCTTCTTCTTCTTCTTCTTCTTCTTCTTCTTCTTCTTCTTCTTCTTCTTCTTCTTCCTCCTTCGTTGAGCCCTAATGGTGGAAGCCATAGATTCTCAAGCTTCTTCCACTCTTGTGTTTGCATGTGTGTGGATTCAGCCTAGGATGTGTTGTAGTGTTTGGATCCATGTGGTGATCATTTTGGACGGAGCAAGCCAGCCACGAAGTACCGAAACTGATGCACAACGAAGAGAAGCCCGAAGAATCGCCCTTCTAGAGTTCGACCGCACCCGCGAGTAGATAGTGCCGCGGGGCGCCTTCTGCACCAGTACTGCAAGGGCGACCAACCTGAGCCACATGGGCGGCTCCCCAATGGCGGCTCCTGCATAGTTGCATCCCCGAAGCGGCCTTCTGCTCCTCTCTGCGGCCACGCTTCCTTGTTCCGCGACCGCGTTCCTACCCCAGTGAGTACCCCTTCGTCGATCTTGGGTCCGCCTCTTATCCTAGTGAGTTTATATGATAGAATCATGCTAGGTTGTATGAAGCATAACCTTGTGGAATGCCAAGTAGTGGCTTTGAACCTTAGGTGAATGTTTGAGATTATTGATGTTCTAAGGCTTGATGTGTGCTGATCTTGAGTTGGTTATACAACTGTGAGCGTTGGGGTTGATCTTGTGAGACTTGTGAGGCTTTGAGGTTGTGATTACATATCGGTTGAGGAGATTAGGAAAAGAGTATCCTAGCTTGTGTAGTTGGTTTATGATCTTGTGAGATCGTTGGGACTAGAAGTCTAAGGACTTCAAGCATGTGAGAGTGATAATGATTGTGTGCCTTGATGGGCAGGATTACAGTATCTTCCTACGGGAAACAAAGTACGGTTTTATTGGTTGATTCTTGAGACGAGGTAAGTCCCCGAACTTACTTAGCTCGCTTTTACGTATTAGTTGGGTGTGTGACGGTGATGTGTGTTTAAGTTTATTATAACCATTAAACCGGACTAGGATGTGAAAACTCCACCTTGAGTATATATTTGAATATATGATGATGAAAGACTTAACACAAATAAAGCGGTTTTTATACTAACACAAATTTCGATTGTATGTCTAGTTTGCTTGGTTTGTTTTGGTGTTTGTCTAAAATGTATGCAGGCCTGGGAAAGTATTTCAAGGGATCAATAAAGGCCTTGAAATCAGATACAAGGGACAAGCGAGGCCTTGAAACCAGATACAAGGGACAAGCGCAAAGTTTGAAGAAGTCCAACACGGAGGCCTTGAAATCCATTTCAAGGGACCAAGAAGATCCAAAGCCTTAAAACAAGTTTCAAAGGATAGAACGGCTGGAAGGAATTCAAATCTCTACCAACCAAATCAACCAAGGTTCAAAAGAAGATCTTCGAAGGAGATACGCTCAATAAGAAGATCTCGACCTAGATGATTCGGTTCAAATAGGATCTCACAAAGATCCTCAACAAAAGCGCAAGATTTCTTCCAACATATTTCAAAGTTCTTCAACAAATCTCAACAAAATCTGAAGATCTCGATGCCTAACAGACAAAGATATTGAATAGAGTGATAGGATTTAGGAAAAGAAGAATCACCGTGCTTTAAGGAGATGAAAAAGATAAAGAAGATCTACAACGGTTATCTCATTTCAACCAAGAAGCGTTTCCATGGAGAAGAAGAAACTTCCACAACGGTTATCTTTACAACGGCTAGAAGACTTCTCCATCGAAGACTATAAATGAAGATGTCGATTGAAGAAGAAAATACACAAGCTTACACAGAAATATCCAAAGTCTTCAAGCGATCCAAAGCATCTTCATTTGATTGAATTAGTTTTTCTTTCTCTCTTTATTCAAAATCCTTATCCCTTAGAGAGAGATAAACTCGAGAGCTCCATTAGCATATCTAAAGAGTGTTATACTCGAGTGTGTGTTACTCTGCGAAGTAAGTAGGCTAATATATCTCGGTTAAGAGTTGGAGCTAGATCGTAGCATTGGCTATAGTGAGAGAAGAAGGGGATTTCTTCTAGTTTGTATCTAGGACTCTTTGAAGCTGATAATAGATAGCTAGATCCTACGGCTATACCTTGTGACGGAGAGTAGGCTATTTAGATCCGAACTTCGTAAACATATCCTCGTGTCGATCTTTTCAATTCTGCACAATATCTTGCTTTAGTGTGACTAACTTTGTTTTGAAGGTTTACAAAGTCAAGGCCCTTGAAATCAAAGTGTGTCACAAAGAGCTCAAATCGACATCAAGGCCTTTGAAATCAGTTTCAAAGCCTTGAGATAGGTTTTTGCGAAAAGTTTCCATTCTCTATTCAACCCCCCTTCTAGAGTATTTGTATCCTTTATATTCATCTAATGGTTCTTCAATTGGTATCATAGCTAGAATCATGTATATTGATTTAACCATCAGTGAGACTAATTATGAACTCTGTAGGTGATGGAGGATTTACTCAAGGAAGATCCTTATCTCAACCACCACTCTTCCGTGGCAACAACTTTGCCCATTAGAGAGCACTAATGCGCATGTTCATTATTGATCAAGATATGGAACTATGGAGCATTATTCAAAATGTCCCTAAAATCCCAACTACTACAATTGAAGGAGTCCAAGTCGCAAAGAAGGAAGCTGACTTCACACAAGCCGGCTTGGATAGTGTTTCAAAGAACTACAAGGCCATGAACCTGCTCTACTGTGGATTCGATGCAAATGAGTTCAACCGCATCTCATCATGCAAGAGTGCAAAAGAAATATGGGACAAACTCGTTGACACATACGAAGGAACAAGTCCAGTCAAGGAAACAAAGATCAACATCTTCCTGAGACAATATGAGATATTCAAGATGAATCCAAATGAACCAGTCAAAGAAATGTTCACAAGATTTACTGAGATCGTGAACAACCTGGACTCACTTGGAAATGTCTTCACAAACGAAAAAAAGTTAGGAAGGTTCTAAGGAGCTTACCTAAAGCTAAGTGGGACCAAAAATGTCTGCCATCAAAGAAGCTCAGAATCTCTCAACTCTTCCTCTATACGACCTCCTTGGAAAACTCATTACACATGATGATATGATCGAATTCGATTCAAACACGAGGATCCACCGGCACAAGTTCACACTCGGATTGGAATCGGTGAAATGGAACTCCTTTTTTTTTTGGATTTTGTGTATTTTGATATGAAGAGCAAATTCCCTCGGCATCTCACTTTGGGAATCCCTCAACTCGAACGAACTACCCTCGGAATCTCACTTTGGGGTTCGAACCTTCGTTCCTCGGCCTCTCACCTTAGAACCACCTAAGCATTTCACCTAGATGTTTGAAAACTAAGCATCTCACCTAGAATTCGGGTTTTGTTTTAAAGCAAACAACAATTATGAAAGCACAAAGGCTAACTTACTTCATTTAAACTTCGCTTTGAGTGAGCATTTTCGGCTTCATGTTGGGGCTCTCGGGGATCACATCATCCCCTTTCCCTTGAAAAGGATTCGTCCTCGAATCCGTCATGCCATCCTTGGCAAAGTGATTGTCGGATTTATTATCATGGTAACTACTTCTCTCGACTTCGCCGCCATCATGTTGAGATGCTTGACTACGATCCGGGTTCAATGGAAGGGGAGAAAACTTTCTCCATACCTCAACTAGTTTGGCTTCAATCCAGTCCAAACGTTGGTTGATTCGATTACCACCGTTTCCTTTGTCGTTGATGTTCGGTGGTGAGGGAGGCACAGGATTCGGTGGATGAGGATGCTGGGATAGTGGATGATGGTATAGGCGGTGATATGTACTTTTTTTTGCCCGTTGCTTTCTCAACTCGACTCGTTGGAAAATAAGCCGCCTCTTTCATCCATTTTTCAACCGCTCTACGGCGCCGATATTCCTCTTCTTTTTTTTCGAGCCTCCTTTTCTTGACGACGACATCGGTCTTCTTCCTCTTGTTTACGAGCTTCCTCTTCACGGCGACGAGCTTCTCTTCTCTTTCTTCGTCTTCGTAGTCCTTCATAGACGGCCTCGTAAATATCGTCTTCCATTTCACTCAAACAAAGATAACCATCGTCATACTCTCGAATAGCCCATCAAACGTATTCTTCATTTATTGTTCTTTTTCGATCGCGTCTTGACATTCTCGAACAGTTCACAACCCGAAAGCTTAAGGAACTCGCACCGTTGGGCTCTGATACCACTTGATGCGCTCTTCGTCAGTTGAACGCAAGGATCCGCCGGTGTTGTTCCTCCGACTACTTCTTTTATGTATTTTTTTGATTTATTTGGGATATGCAAAGTAAGGAATCGTCCAGCCTCGCACCTTGGATCTCCTTGGCTCGAGATCTTCTTTCCTCGGAATCTCACTTCGGAAATTGGATCTCCTTCGTCCTCCTAGCCTCGCACCGTAAGGACACCACTCGGCCTCTCACCTTGTGGGTTTCAAAACTTCGTTTCTAGGTTTGTTTTTCTTAAAAGCGAAAACACAACTTTTGATGAACTCAACTCTCTATTCTCTCAAGTGTATTTCTGCTCACACTCACTCAAGTGTTTGATAGTGTTTGGATTCACACAACTCCCCTTTTCCTTTGCTTCGAGACAAAGCTCTCCCTCAGCTTTTCCAAAGCCTTAGGGAATGCTCTCCACACAAAGATTTCTCTTGGTAACAAAATTCCGCAAATTTTCCAAGGTAGTGCACAAGGTAAACAAGGTTTTCCACGATGCAATATAACTTCAGAAAAGCAAACACAAAAGGCAACAAAGCAACAACAAATACGAGCCTCCCGGCGAGTATTTACTTAGTCCCTGACAAGTAGTTAGTCAAAGCAATAACAAGCGTTTTCCCCAAAACGTGCGGGTTGTGTTTTTTGATTGGCTAGAACACTCAAGAACAACTTGATAACAATTTCAAGGATAACAATTTTCAAGAACAACTTGATTACAATTTCAAGAACACTCTCAAAGATAATTTGATTTCAACGAAAACACTCAAACAACTTTTCTTTTCTTTTGCTTTTCTTTTCTTTTCTTTTCTTTTGCGGTCGTTTTTTTTAACTTTACTGAATGATATAAAATAGGGCTTTTTCGTTTTTTTTTTGAATAAAAGGTCAACAAGATCTCTCTAAAGACTCACAAGAAAGACGATTGTAAGCACCAAAATTTTGGGGAACTACTCAAAATTGCAAAAACTAAAAATAAGTTTAGGTAAGCAATTCGTACCCCGAAAGCTTGAGGAACTCGCACCGTTGGGCTCTGATACCACTTGATGTGATCGAACTCGATTCGAACACGAGGATCCACCGGCACAAGTTCACACTCGGATTGGAATTGGTGAAATGGAACTCTTTTTTTTGGATTTTGTGTATTTGGATATGAAGAGAAAATTCCCTCGGCCTCTCACTTTGGGAATCCCTCAACTCGAACGAACTACCCTCGGAATCTCACTTTGGGGTTCGAACCTTCGTTCCTCGACCTCTCACCTTAGAACCACCTAAGCATCTCACCTAGATGCTTGAAAACTAAGCATCTCACCTAGAATTCGGGTTTTGTTTTAAAGCAAACAACAACTATGAAAGCACAAAGGCTAACTTACTTCATTTAACTTGACTTCGCTTTGAGTGAGCATTTTCGGCTTCATGTTGGGGCTCTCGGGGATCACATCACACGAGATGGTTCTTGGTGAAGAAGATGGATAGCTCCCATCCAACACAAAGAACTTGACACTAAGATCTAAGAAGGATGAGTTACCATCAGAAGAGGAAGATAGTGATGATGAAGACGAGGAAGATCCATTTGCGGTGATCTGTAGGGGTCTCGTGAAGATTCATCAAATGAAGAAACAATTTGCAAACAATAAAGAATATCAACGATCATCAAGACCTCGAGGTAAGCTTTCTAACTCTAACAAGAAAACTAAAGTTCTGACTTGTTTTGAAGGTGGTGAAACAGATCATCTCGTAAAGGATTGTCCACAAAAGAAGAGGAACAACTTTAGGAAGAATGATCGAAAGAATAAAGCTATGGTAGTTTAATGGAGCGATTCAGATTCCTCAAATGAATCAAAAGACGAAAAAGAACAAGCAAACCTTTGTCTTATGGCCGATCATGAAGAAGATCCAGATCACTACGTTGATAATGTGGTAAGTACCATTATGTCTCAACATGAATCTGAGCTCACACAATTCTTGAAAGACATAATCATATGTGATAAAGAACATAGGGTTAGGATAAGTTCCTTAAGAGAAAAGCTTCTCAAACAAGAGAAAAGACTAAGTGATATGTCTCTAAAGATTGAAAATCTTAACACTGAAAAGTTAGACCTTGATATCGATATCAAGGCCTTGGAATCAGAAAATGCGATTCTCAAGGGCAATCTCTTTTCTCTCCATCGAGAATATATCGATCTAGAAAAAGAAAAGGTTGATCTAACTGTGACGTGTCAAGACCAAAAGGCTTCACTTATTCAGTTCACTTGTTCGAAAGCTAACCTCGAAAGGATGATGGGTGAGCAACAATCTTCCCTTAACAAAAATGGTATAGGTTATCATGTAAGTTTTCCCATAAAAACAACTACCACTTTTTTCAAGGCTAAAAGAAGTATTCATATGCCCACGTGTTTCCATTGTTATAAAAAAGGTCATGTAAAATCAACATGTCCATATAGAAGAAATGATCCTTACATCATTAAAAACACTTATCCTCTATGTCTAAGGAAACAAGTTAAGCAAATTTGGGTTCCTAAAGGTACTAGACCACCAAACATGATTGAGCCTGAATATGGACCAAAATATGTCATTTGGTCGACCCGGAAAGGTTGATGTTTGTTGTTTTGCACGATATCACCAAGATAAAGGAGCATAAATGGATTTTAAAAGTGGTTGCTCACGACATATGAGTGGAAAAATCTCACTGTTCTAAGATCTAAAGAAGCAATCATCTGGAACCATTACGCTTGGTGATAAAGGAAAGTGTGACATTATTGACATTGATAAAATTTGTTATAATTCATCTAACTTCATTGATGATGCATATCGTGTTGACGGTTTGAAGTATAACTTGCTTAGCATCTCTCGTATATGTGATAAAGGCAACAAGGTAACTTTTGATTCAGAAAAATGTGAAGTTCAAGACAAGAAATGGGGTGATATTATGCTTACATCTCCTAGGCGTAATAATGTTTAATCTATGAGTACTAACCAAGTTTCAGGAACTAAGCTAAAGTGTCTCAAGGCCTTGACTGATGATCCAAGGTTTTGGCATAGAAGACTTGGTCATGTAAGCATGCATACAATGCAGAAGTTACTTTCAAAGGATTCGGTACGTGGCTTGCCAAACCTAAACTTCAAGGTAGATGAACTATGTAAAACTTGTACACAAGGTAAACAAACAAGAGGTTCATTCAAACCAAAGAAGGTTGTAAGTTCTTCTCAACCCATTGAGCTTTTACATATGGATCTTTGTGGTCCTATGCATGTCAAATCTCCCAAAGGTAAACAATACATCCTTTTCATTGTGGATGATAATTCTCGTTTTACATGGATATCATTCTTACGGGGAAAATCTGAAGCATTCTTTGAGTTTTCAAAATTGTTTAAGGAGTTGCAAACTTTGAAAAACCGCACCCTAGAACTCCTCAACAAAACGGGTTTGTGGAACGTAACAACCGCACCCTAGAGGATATGCTTAAGACTATGCTTTTAAAAAACAGTTTTCCACAACGTTATTGGCCGAAGCAGTAAATACTGCTAACTACATCTTGAATAGATGTTTAATCCGTCCTATTTTGAAACAAACTCCTTATGAACTCTTTAAGGGTAGAAAACCTAGCATTTCCTATTTTAAACCCTTTGGATATACATGCTTTGTCCATAACAATGGCAAAGATAACCTTGATAAATTTGATGGACGTAGTGACAAAGCAATATTCATTGGATATGCTTCAAATAGCAAAGCTTATCGTGTTTATAATAAACGTACCAAAATCGTAGAAGAAAGTATTCATGTCATATTTGATGAAAGCAATGATGGTACTTTGAGTGAAAGTTTTGCAGATCTTAATCTGAATCAACGGGAAGATCACAATTCTGATGGAGATGAAGATCCTAAGGCTCAAAAAATGAATATGCAAGAAAAGATTCAAGATACCGGAAAACAATCTCAAGACCTTGAAACGCATCTTCAAGACCTTGAAACAGAAAACTGCGATGTCAGAACTCCGTTTCAAGGCCTTGAAACTCAACTTCAAGGCCTTGATATAGGATCCAAGGGCACCACTCCAGCAGTACCTGAATCCAGTCAAACACATGAGCCCCATTCTTCAGGATCTGTTCCATCCTATGAACGAAGGAAATTTCAACATTCTTCATATCATCCACAAGAGAATGTGATCTCAGATCCAAACGCAGGAGTTTAAACTCGATCCAAAGTTAACAACCTATGTGCATTCTCGGCATTCGTGTCCCTTATTGAGTCCAAGAATTATATTCAAGCTCTTCAAGAACCCTAGTGGATCATTGTCATGCAAAATGAGCTAAATGAGTTTGAGAGAAACAAGTTTTGGACTCTCACATCAAACGAAATGGGTTTTTCAAAACAAATTGTATGAAAATGGAAAAGTCATTCGAAATAAAGCACAACTTGTAGCTCAAGGAAATAACCAAGAAGAAGGTATTGATTATGAGAAGAACTTTGCTCCGGTTTCCAGGTTAGAAGTCATACGTATGCTACTTGCTTTTGCATCTTTCATGAGCATAAAGCTATTTCAAATGGATGTAAAATGTGCTTTTTTAAACGGCTTCTTAGAAGAAGAAGTCTATGTTGCTCAACCTCCTAGTTTTGAAAATGATGAATTTCCGGATCATGTTTTTAATTTGGACAAAGCTCTTTATGGTCTTAAGCAAGCTCCTCAAGCTTGGTATGAAAGATTGTCCAAGTATCTCCTTGAAAACAATTTCAAAAGAGGTTTGATTGACAAAACTTTATTTATCAAAATCAGAGGCAACGATATTTTAGTAGTACAAATCTATGTTGATGATATATTATTCGGTGCTACTAACGATTCTCTATGAAAGGAATTTTAAGATATTATGTGTAGGGAATTCGAAATGAGCTTAATGGGAGAATTAAATTTCTTTCTCGGACTTCAAGTTACACAGGCAAAGAAAGCAAATTTTCTCAATCAAAGCAAGCATACCAAGGACTTGCTTAAGAAGTATAAGATGGATCAATCCAAGGTCGTAAAAACTCCTATGAGTTCTACACTTTCACTTTACCATGACAAAGATGGTAAAAGTGTTGTACAAAAGGAGTATCGAGGTATGATCAGTTCTTTGTTATATCTCAAGCTTGGTAACTGTGAAAAGGATATTTCGGTATGATGAGTTCATGTGTGCAAGATTTCAAGCTGATCCTAAAGAGTCACACTTGATAGTTGTGAAAAGGATATTTCGGTATCTCAATGGCAGTAAGGATTTAGGGTTATGGTACCCACGTCAAAGCTCGTTTCACCTCGTTGGCTATTCAGATGTAGACTTTGCAGGTTATAAGGTCGATAGAAAAAGTAATGGATGTTGCAAATTCTTAGGGTCATCCCTAATCAGTTGGCATTCCAAGAAGCAAAACTTTGTTGCCCTATCCACAACTGAAGCAGAATACATAGCTGCGGGAGCCTGTTGTGCACAAATTTTATGGATAGCTCAACAACTTCGTGATCTTGGCTTTGATTTGAAAGGTATACCGATTAAATGTGATAATACTTGTGCTATTTCGATTACTAAAAATCATGTACAGAATTCAAGGACAAAGCATATCGATGTAAGGCATCACTTCATACGTGATCATGTTGAGAAAGGTGATGTTTCGATTTCTTTTATATCGACTGACTTGCAGCTTGCAGATATCTTTACTCAGCCTCTACTTGAAGAACAATTCAATTTTATTAGACTAGAGCTTGGTATGTTGAACAAGGAAGCATTAACGTAGGGGGAGTAAATCGTTTTATTTTCTCCTTCGTATGCAGCCCACTTTTCAATTTCAAGGGCCTTGACATGAAATTCAAGGGCCTTGAAATGGAATTCAAGGGCAACGGTGAATATCACGGATCTATTTAGGGGTTAATATATTTTAGATATTATGATCTCTAAATAATTTTAAAGAAGGATTTTAAAAATGATTTCAAAAGTCTTTATTTTCAGATTCAAAGAATTTTGAAAAGTGGTTACAAAATTTATGAAAAGAATTCTAATCAAAATCAGTTCTCTCAAGATTTTGATTCTCCCAAGATCCTAGTGAACCGGTGATGATGTGACTTCTTCCCTTAAATGCCACATCTCTCCTTTCTTTATTTCTTCCGTTTCAACTTCTCTTTGCAAACCCTCTGCTTTATTCTTTCGTTTTCAAATGCTGTTTTCAACTTCTTTCAAACACTATCCATGGCTTCCAAGAGATTTCCCACAAACGAAGCATCATCCTCCACTCCCAAACCCCAAAGGATTGTTCAACTCTCATGAGACTCTGATTCCAGCTCAAACTCCTCATTTCCTATGGATGACGTGGACATCTACACCATCGAACTGGTTCGGGAGCCAAACTACGGTTAAGAAATGGCTTGACGGATTCCATGAAAGAGTGTTGTGCATGTGCGAGTTAGTCGACCAAGAACTCTTTGTTTCTCTTGCCCTTCCTGGTCTCACCATGCTTCAACCTAGTTCAATCTGGTTGATTCTCAATCCGGGGAAGATAGCATACCCAAGGTTAACAAGATTGTTCCTCGTCAATCTTACATCACGAAGGGAATGAGGTGAACTAATTCTGGAATCAATGGTTAAAGGTAAGAAAATTGTTCTTTCCTCTCCAATCATTGCTCAAATTCTAGGGCTTCCTACCTTTAATTCCTTTGACTATCCAACTCCGCTAGAATTGTTAAACTACTGATAGGTGATGGAATCACTATCATTTAGGTTAGTTTTTAGAGTCTTTTTGTTACATTAGTGTCGGTTTATGCTACTAACCCCTTGGACCAGAAGAAGAAGACTAAAAGAAGATAAATAAGGAGTTATAAGCACTTAGGAGTGAAGATCATTCATGAAGCAAAGCTTCTGTTGCCTCACCGTCCCCGCGGAGAAGTGTCACCGCCCCTGCGGTGACACCATACTCCGGAGCGCAGCCTGCGCCTTTGCCAGTGCTAGGAACAAAGACTGTCACCGCGCCTGCGTCAATCCTTGGCGCCCCTGCAGTGACTTGCCTTGAAGAAGCGAAGACCAGCGCCCCTACGCCCCTCCCCGCGCCTCTGCCCGCACCTCAACCTGGGAGGTGGAAGATGAAGAGTTAGTGTCACCGCCCCCGCGTTGACACTAGGACGCCCCTGCGGCTCAGCATCTGAAGCGGCAGAAAGTTGAAGAGTCAGACGTTTGAAGATCATTAAATATCCGCCCATGCGGAAGTGCTAGGCCGCCCCTGCGGCTACGAAGAAGATCAAACGTTTTCGCTTGAATCGCCCCTGCGTGTCTGAAGGCCGCCCCTGCGGTTCAACGACAGAGGCTTTACTCCGGCTGTTTACACCACCTTTATGGTATTAAAGGTGGTTGTTTTGGGCTGGTCATTTACTCCTATTTAGTGCCATATGTAGTATACATAGACCTAGGGTTGATTGTTAGAAGGATCGAATTTAGAATCCACTTTTTCCATTATAATTATCTTGCTACCTTTGTAATGAGTTGCTAACTCCCTTGCTACATTGGGTTGGTTTGAAGCTGCATTGTTACTTTGGTTGTAAGTTCTTTCTAATATAAGTTTTTATTCAGTAATATTTTGTGCTTCCTTGATCTTCATTGTCTAAATTGCATGTTTACTATCACTTAAGATTGATCACCTTAGGTTCTAAAGTGCATGCAAAGAACTATGGTTATTAGGTTCCGGGTTCTGGTCTTTAATCTAGTAGTAAACTTTAAGTAATAACGGGTTGTAATTGCTTAAAGGAAAGGAACACAAATATAAAGATAAGTTCAACGGTTTTAATCTTTTCTTTATATCCCTTAGTCTTTGTTTGAAAGCTAACTTGTTAATTGTTCTTGTAGGTTTACGGAACACTAACCTGTTAAGTTGTGTTGATGCCGGTTGGCTCAACACATATATATGATCGAGACGGGAGATTACTTGAAAACTTGTAAAAAGGAACTCACCAAGTTAGCAATCGCATGCTAAGAATCAACCTAGTGTAGATTCACCCATTATTGTCTTACTCGTTATCTTACTTTCTTTCATAAGTTTTGTGTGCATAAATTCACTCAACCCCCCCCCCCTTTTGGTCACTTAAATCTATAATCAATAATTTCATTTAATAGGAATAACACAAACTCTCTTGGGTTCGACCCTTATTTAACCACTATACTCGTTTTAGTGCTAAGTCGGGATTATATTTTGATAAGATAAAAACGACCATAGATAAAGGTCTTGTCAAATTTTGGCGCCGTTGCCGCGGAGTTTGGTTATTTTTATTTTATTGTTATTGATTAGAGGTTTGAACCATTTTTATGGTTCAAACCCGTGCTACTAACTCCGGCTTTGCTTCCTTTGATCCATAAATTGAGAGAACGCACATCCGGCAACGTAGACAACAACAACTCCAACAAGAAATGGCTGATCGTACTCTTCGTCAACTCACTCAGCCCACTTTGGCTCAAAACCCTCTTGCGGTTACTATACCGGCATTAGGGGAAGGAATCAACTTCGAACTCAATCCGGGTCTCATTCACTTGCTTCCATCTTTCCATGGGCTAAGTGTTGAAGACCCCATCAAACACCTTGGGAAGTTTCATACCGTGTGTATGAGCAAGAAGCCGGCCAACATTACCGAAGAGCAAATCAAGATGAGGGTATTCGGCTTCACACTCAAAGATGCAGCGGATGATTGGTATTACCACCTTCCATCCGGGAGTATCGACACTTGGGAGAACCTCCACAAGGCATTTTTGGAGAAATACTTCCCAGCCAAGAAGGCAAATAGCTTGAAGAAAGCTATAAGCAACATCGAGCAAGAGGCGGACGAAACTCTCTATGAGTACTTTGAAAGATTCGCACGCCTCCGATCCAGCTGTCCTTTCCACGGATATTCAACTCAAGATCTAGTCTTGTACTTGTACAATGGCTTGCTAGACAATGAAAGGAGGATCGTCGATGCGGCTTGTGGATGTAACATTCTTAACTCTACCCCTGACCTTGGTTTGGAAAATATACAGGAACTAGCTAAAGGGACCCGAAACTTTGGAACGACCCCACCCAAGAGAGGTGTTCATGCTGTGAATTCCGGGAAAAGTGAGATCTCCACTGAGCTTGCGGAACTAAAGGAAATGGTGAAGAGACTGACACTTATGGGAACCCCACAGCAGCTGAAGGCATGTGGAGTGTGTGCTGACCCATACCATCGAACAGACATGTGTCCGCAAGTCCAAGATGATGATGCTGAGGTGAATGCAACGGGTTATGGACAACCACAACAGCAAAGGCCTAGGAACGATCCCTATGCGCAGAATCTCATGCCCAACTGGCGTGACCAACAAAATTATCGTTGGAGGGATCAACAAAACCAACAACAACAGCCCCGACAAGGTAAGTATCAAACAACTGAGGATATGTTGCAGGTTTTGACTAAACGTTTTGCTACTCAAGTCCAAACAACAGAATCCAACATCAAGAACCTTAAAAAACCGGTTGGGCAAATGGCGGAAGCCATAACAAGGATTGAAACTAGGTCCTCCGGAGGATTGCCTTCACAAACGGTTATAAACCCCAAGGTGATGCTGGAAGATGCTCAATCAGAGAGGTAGAGTCCTTGCGTCAAGCCAACGACGTAAAACAAAGGCGCTGCTCGGGAGGCAACCCGAAGGAATAAGAAGAGGAGCCTCTGTCAAGAAAACCGCCCCTACGGCTCAGTATCCCCGCCCCCGCGGTGACACCCATGGCCAGCACCGCCCCCGGCACTGAGTCTGACGTCTGCTACATACTGATCACCGCCCCCGCGGTGACTCCCTTACGCCCCTGCGGCGGCCCTCTTGGACACACATTCTCAGCGCCGCCCCCGGCGCTGAGTCTGTGTGCCCCCTCTTCCTTGTCACCGCCCCTACAACGACAAACCCCCGCCTCTGCGGTTTTATCAAGGAAAGAAAAAATACACTTCCCAAAAATAACCTACAATTACCCCCCTCTCCTCTCTCTTCACTCACTCTTCGAACCCTACACCCCCTCTATCTCCCAAGCCCCTGCGCCCTCAGCAAGCTCTCACACCCCACCTTGTGCAATGACCCCGCGCCACCTCCGGTGACCAAGCCAAAACACGCCCCCTGCGACACTTGCCCTCACTACCACCAAACACCCCCCTCATCCTCCCAAAACTCTAACCCTACAACACCCTTGCCCCTCCCAATCTTTTCCCTCCACCGCTCATCACCACCGGCGACATCCCCATTAACAAGAAGCCGCAAAAACACCCCTCAGCATCGCCACCTTCGCAGCTGTCAAAAATCGCCCTCTGCACTTCTCCCGCCCCTGCACCTCGCCGCCCCTGCACATTCTTCAGTCGCCCCTGCAGAAATAGCAATAGAGAGTTCATTTCTTAATCCAGTTTCTAAACTTTCTAATTCCCTTATTTGTTTAATTGCAAGAAATGGAAAACATAAGAAATACAAGTTGTCGGAAGCTGAGAAGGAGCGGTATAGGATTGTGCAAGATCGGGTTGTGTACGTAACTCGGTTTTTGCACGTTCCTACTTTGGAAAATTTGGGCATGTTGGAGAGCATGCAGGCTTTCCTCAACAATGCTGGGCTCGGCGATTTTCTGGACATGAATGCTCCGACATACCCCGAGCTCAGCCACCAATTCATCGCCACATTCACCATGGAGAAGGAGGACCATATTTGTGTTGGACTTTTATTTAAGTTCAACAAGAGAAAGTATACTTTGGACTACACCCAACTGCAAGAGGCATTCGGTGTGACTATTTGTGCCTCCGACGACTGGCAGGAACCCGTCCCGACACCCGACTTATGTGAGTTTTGGCAGGCCGCCACCAGATCCGAGTTTCATGCAGGGGGTCAGTATTCCAAAAAACTCACTCACCCCTGTTTGAGGCTCATCTCCAAGATCTTCATGAGTGTCTTTTGTGAACACAAGGAGGAGAACAAGGTCGCTCCCAAGGACCTTCCACTGTTGTACGCCTACTTCCCCACGAACGACAAGATACCAGATTAGCCATACCTCTTCCTGACCGCTTTGAAGCGGATTAGGAAGAACGAGCCACGAGACATTGTGGGATGAGGGGTGATCTCCTTGATCGTTGCACAGGTGATGGACCTCTCCGACTTGGAGGATGGGTTAGAGGCCCCACTATACACGGAAGGGATGTTGAGGAGGTGTAGGCTCCTTAAGAGAGACGGGGAGAACCTCTTTTGGCTCTCATTGGCAGATAGGAGTCACATCACATACCTCCCCCGACCACTTCCACTTGGAGACGAGCTCTCCGAGCTATACATACCAGTTGACCCCTTCGTTCCAAGACGGCCTCAAGGGGCCATTGTTGAGAGATATGCTACGGGCTCCAGCCGGGATCCTGTTGCTGACCACATGCCCATACCGGATGATGAGGAGATGCCTACTACAGCACCGGACGACAGTCCGGCCATGGAGAGCCTTTAGGCTCAGATGATAGCCCTGACTACCCAGCATTAGGCATGGCAGACCGAGTACCAGCGGTCCTTGCTTGAGCAGCAGCAGGCGTGGCAGTCCTGTTTTGCTTCCTCTATGACGACCCATTTTGACCGCCGACAGGATGCTTGGCAGGCGGTTCATCAGCAGCAGCTAGAGGCTCAACAATTGGCTTGGCAAGCCAGCTTTGAGACTTCATTTGGGCAGAGGATGGACGCTCAAGAGGATCATATCGATACGCTCTACCGCCGGCAGGAGCACTTCTTCCGCCACTTCCCGTACCCACCGGAGGAGGGTCCGGATGGTCCAACCGGACCATCCCACTAGAGGTATCATCATTTCTCCCTTTCCCACATTTATCTTTGCTTCATTTTCCACTTTGTGGACAACGTGTACTTCAAGTATGGGGGAGGGACATATCATTGCATGTATAGTCTATTTGAGTTGTTTTAAGTTTTTGTAGTTTGAATTCATTTTGAAATTCAGTAAAAAAAAAGAAAAAAGAAAAAAATGAAGAAAAAGCCAAAGAAAATGAAAAAAGGCATGAAAATCCTTGGATAAACCGAAAACCCAAAAGGGCGGTTTAGGCAAAAAGAAGGTAGTCCGACCAACCTTAGGTTGGTGCAAAATTGGACTTGAGGGATGTGAGTTCCAAGTGAGATCATCAAAGCAAAAGAAGAAGAGTGGCAAGGTGAAAACCCGGAAGGGCACCTTGGCAAAATGAGCGGCACCGAGTGTAGTTCCCTTTCCAGCGTTTGGCGACATAAGAAGGGGAGTCATAAGGAGGTTGTCCGGGTAGGTCACTCTTGGAGCAATAAGGATGGTAGTTTTCTCACCTTTTTCTCACATTTCTGCTATTTTCCCTCTTTCTTTCTTGGCTTTTCTTTTGTTTTCATTTTCTTTTTTGCTTGCCCTTGCTTCCTGAGGCCTTTGAGTTAAAAAAAAACTATTGTCATTTGTTTTACTCGGGACAAGTAAAAGGTCTAAGTATGGGGGAGTTTGATAGGTGATGGAATCACTATCATTTTGGTTAGTTTTTAGAGTCTTTTTGTTACATTAGTGTCGGTTTATGCTACTAACTCCTTGGGCCAGAAGAAGAAGACTAAAAGAAGATAAAGAAGGAGTTATAAGCACTTAGGAGTGAAGATCATTTACGAAGCAAAGCTTCTGTTGCCTCACCGCCCCCGTGGAGCAGTGTCACCGCCATTGCGGGTGACACCATACTCCGGAGCGCAGCTTGCGCCTTCGCCAGCGCCAAGAATAAAGACTGTCACCGCGCCTGCGTCAATCCTTGGCGCCCCTGCGGGGACTTGCCCTGAAGAAGCGAAGACCAGTGCCCCTGCCTGCGCCTCAACCTGGGAGGTGGAAGATGAAGAGCCAGTGTCACTGCCCCCGCGTTGACACTAGGACGCCCCTACGGCTCAGCATCTGAAGCAACAGAAAGTTGAAGAGTCAGACGTTTGAAGATCATTAAATATCCGCCCCTGCAGCTACGAAGAAGATCAAATGTTTTCGCCTGAACCGCCCCCGCGTGTCTGAAGGCCGCCCATGCGGTTCAGCGACAAAGGCTTTACTCCGGCTGTTTACACCACCTTTATGGCATTAAAGGTGACTGTTTTGGGCTGGTCATTTACTCCTATTTAGTGCCATTTGTAGTATAAATTGACCTAGGGTTGATTGTTAGAAGGATCGAATTTAGAATCCACTTTTTCCATTATAATTATCTTGCTACCTTTGTAATGAGTTGCTAACTCCCTTGCTACATTGGGTTGGTTTGAAGCTGCATTGTTACTTTGGTTGTAAGTTTTTTCTAATATAAGTTTTCATTCAGTAATACTTTGTGCTTCCTTGATCTTCATTGTCTAAATTGCATGTTTACTATCACTTAAGATTGATCACCTTAGGTTCTAAAGTGCATGCAAAGAACTAGAATTATTAGGTTCCGGATTCGGGTCTTTAATCTAGTAGTAAACTTTAAGCAATAACGGGTTGTAATTGCTTAAAGAAAAGGAACACAAATATAAAGATAAGTTCAACGGTTTTAATCTTTTCTTTATATCCCTTAGTGTTTGTTTGAAAGCTAACTTGTTAATTGTTCTTGTAGGTTTACGGAACACTAACCTGTTAAGTTGTGTTGATGCCGGTTGGCTCAACACATATATATGATTGAGACGGGAGATTACTTGAAAACTTGTAAAAAGGAACTCACAAAAGTAGCAATCACATGCTAAGAATCAACCTAGTGTAGATTCACCCTTTATTGTCTTACTCGTTGTCTTACTTACTTTCATAAGTTTTGTGTGCATAAATTCACTCAACCCCCCCCCCTTTTCGTCACTTGAATCTAAATCAATAATTGCATTTAATAGGAATAACAAAAACGCTCTTGGGTTCGACCCTTACTTAACCACTATACTCGTTTTAGTGCGAAGTCGGGATTATATTTTGATGAGATAAAAACGACCATAGATAAAGGTCTTGTCAACTGCTAAAGAGCAATTTCTTTTGCCAAACTCTCTACCACAACCAACTGTTGCCTGTCTAACTCTTGAGGCTAGAATAGTGTGTGCTATTCTAGTGAGATGTGTGGTTCCTAGAATTAAAAATCGGGATGTACTTACACACCAATTATTTGCCTTTTTGTATCATGTGCTAAATGGGCTGGATGTTGACCTCCTTGGAATCATTCTGAATCACATGCTTAACCTAATCAACTCCCCAAGTGATATCCTTCTGCCCTATGCAAACCTACTTCCCAAGATTTTTCGATATTTCTTGGTTGATTATACTAATGAGGAACAAGTCTATATTGCTAGAGAATTGGATGATTTTTTCTTTGACAGCATGGGTATTAAAAGAACACAGACTGGTGAGTGGATTTTGAAAGATCAACCTACTTGGACTTTTACCACTATATAGGGACTAGAAGTGGTGGAAAGAGGCTTGGAATCGTTGAGATATGACTTACTGAACTTCATATCTGAGATCACTGATCGTTTGGATGAGTCACAAGATGTTCGCTCCAAAAGGTGTGTGCAAGCTTAAAAAATTTATAACCTAAGAATTATGCTTGAACAATATGTGAACCCGAAGTGTACGGATCAATTGTAATAAAAGCAAGAATTCCAGGGGTCGATCACAGGGACTTAGGTGAAACAAAGCACGAAATCAGGCTGTCAAATATTGAAATTAACTAAAAGCAATTAAAGGAATCAAAGATGATGTATAAAGTCAAGTAAAGGGAAATGCGGATTCTAGGGATTAAATCATCTAGTTGTGGTTCCGACTCAAGATCTCAAAGGATAACGCGGACAAAGCTGAGTTTTGCAAAGGGAAGGTGTTTCTCAGGTGGGAATAGATCACCGGGTAAGTCTCACTACTCACTATCCCAAACCAAAGTTCCTATTACCGGGTATGTGTCAAGGTACTGAGGAAAGGAACTATAATCTCTTACCAACACAATACCCACGGGAATAGAATCAACCTTTACCGGGTAAGTCTGAGGCTAACTCACAAAGATGCGATGAAGGCACACTCAAACCCCAATAAAGGATAAACCTTTATTACCTACACTCATGATCTTAGGTAAACAAACAAAGGAATCACCGGGTAAGTCTCATCCTAGGCTTGCATTCAACCAGGAAAGGTGTAATAAGGATAGGATTTGGCAAACTTTAATTCTTAACTCAGATAAGGTTCATGAAAAGGTTCACCTCATTCAGTCAGATTCCACCCCGGCCGAGATGTTCAACGACTGAGCGAGGTGTTCTAGGGTTAAGGTAAAGGCTCGAGCTTTCAGGGTCCTACTGCGATTAAGATCATTCTATCATCGTCTTTCCCACAACTTTCAGCCAATCACCCTAGAATCACATAAGAAACTTAGCCAACAATCATCATGAAAACAATAATCAAATTAATGGAAAAAGAATCAATATTCAAACAAGAAAACCTTAAGAAAAGGGTTTCAATAACTCAATCAAACAATCAACAAACAAGCGTTCCCCAATCACAACTTAGCAAAGACAACAAACCAAAAGTAATCTAAGAAAGTCTTACAAACTCTTTCAAAAGCCAACTACAACTATGATTACTTCCTTCCTTGAACTTCAATCTTCAAACTTCCTTAAACCCTTCCTTCAAACCCTCCAAGAAATATTCCAGAAAATCCCTCAATTGCTGGATGCTCCAAGCATGGTTGAACTTGTGGAAAATCCAACCCTTTATATAGGAGAATTATCTTCCAAAGATAATAATATCTTAAAAAGATAATTTCCTATAAAATATATCTCTATCTCCAAAAATAAATCAGCCTAAAATAATATCTTCCTTCCAGAAATCCATCCAAAAATAATATCTTCCTTCCAGAAATCCATCCAAAAATATAAGATATCTTCTTTCCAAAAATAAAAGATCTCAGCCAAAAATAAAGATCTCGCCGGCGACAGGGTGTTCGCCTCGGTCGGGACGCTCCTCAAGATCACTTCGGTCGAGGTTGTATTGTAGATGACCGAGGTGAATCTCAACTGAATGTGAAATCTCTAAAATCTTGTCCAAAGTCAATCTTCTTAACCATTTTCATGCTTCCTGAGATCTTCTTTAAGCTCCAGAATGTAGCTCCAATGACTCCTTAGCTTCCTTAGTTCCATTTCGGTCCAAAACGTGCCATTTTACCTACAATTACATCGAAACTAGGTATAGATCTCGATTCCCGCAAAGGTAGACAAAACAACAATATAATCAAAGAATATACATCCATACATGCAAATTTATGAAGATAAAACGTCTAAACTTGTCCCAAAATATAGACTATAATACATGCTATCGAAATACCCCATACTTATCCCTTGCTTGTCCCCAAGCAAGTTCCAAATCTTAGATACAAGATCGAATGGGTTATAAGTCAGAAAAATCAATGAAAAGCGTTTCAAAACATTTTTGGTGGTGTGCTCCACTCATAGATCACTCTAAGAGAATGCTTCATGGCAAATAAAATCAAAACATGATCAAAACATTTTATAAATATAAGAAAGCTGTTCATCTTTGCATAAAATTATAGAATGCATAATAAATCATATTTATCGAAATTAATCATGTATAATCCAGTTTAAACCACCAAGTCAATCATTATACTCGAGGTCTCAAGGGCTTCCAAAAGAGGTCAAGAAACGTGTCAGGGTGGGATGTATATAGGTTATGTGCTGCTAGAATCCGGGAAAAGGATCTTACTTCACTTTTCTTTGAATCACAACATCTTCCACCAATAAGCTTTGCTTATTTTACTTTACTTTTTGGGATGCATGGACAGAGGTGCATAATAACCGAAGTCTAGGAAATCAGCAATCATCAATTTCTCGAGATGCCTCAAACCCTTGATGCACATACCATGACCCGTTAGGAATATCGCTCAATCCGACTTTGGCAAGACACAAACATCCGGCTATGTGAATGGTGCCAAGTTACTCATCATCATAATTGACTTCCCCAAACCTATTTGTTTCTTTCTAACACTTTCAACAAACATCTCAACTTCACTTTTACTTGCTTTCTTCACTTGCTTCCAAATTCCCGGATAGGTAAAGGGAGGCAAAAATGTATATGAGGGGCTAAGCATGATCAAGAAGAAGAAGTGAAGAGAATGAATTGCCTTAATCATCCCAAGAAGAATGTGATAGAACTCATCATGTGGTGTCAACCTTCAAATCCAACATAATTTTGATAAAAACAAAGTATTAAACATGCTAAAACTTCAAACAAAGCATTTTGCAACTTAACATATCATAAAACCTTTCGAGCATATAAAGATTTCAAAACTAATTTGCAAACAGAATCAGCACTGAGGTCATATCTAGAGAAGAAGCACAAAATCGTTTTGAAAAAACTCTCAATTAAGAACCTGCCTCGGTCGAGGTGTTCTGATGTCATCCGAGGTGTCTACCTCGTCCAGTCAAGAACATCCTGGTCGAGGTAATAAAAACCTGTATGTATGCATGTAATGGCAAATAAACACATAAAGTGCCAAGTAAAGCAGAATAAGATCATAAATATCCGATAGAGTCTTACAAACATACACACATAGTCAAATAATACATCCAAATACCCCATACTTGGGACACATTGTCCCAATGGGTCAAAATAAAAGTCTAAAGAACATAATTCTCACCAGACCTAGCTGAACTGCATAATAAATAATAAGAAAGAAAATCCATGCAACTCTAATCCTCGTCAGCTGGTGGCGGTGGTGGTGGATGTGGAACATAGGGGTAATGGGTCGGATCAAAGGGATATCCCATCATCTGTTGGTGCTGGATCTCCTTCATACGTCTAGTATAGTGCTGACTCTCCAGCATCTGATGCGTCCAACTCTCAATATCTCGGCGCTAGTCCTCGAACTGCTCATGCATGTCAATGGTAAGGGCAGCGTAAGCGTCGACCATCTGATCGGTGAGATCATTAATCCTTCAGTGTACCTCAATATCTCTAAACTTGCGGGATCTGTGCTGAGGTGGTGGTGGTGGTGGTGGTGCCTCCTCCTCTGTCGCCTTGTCATCGAGGTCGACAACTGGTATAATAGGACCGCCGATATCAATACTGGTCTCCATAACAACTCTTCCATCATCATACTCCTCCTGATCATCAACAACAGCATCTCTGGCATCCTGCATTTAAGGAAACCATACAAAAGACCAGTACTGTCGGTCGAAGACGGAGAACTGAGACGACCATTGAATGCCCTGTGGAGCTGTTGTCTCCCAAGGCATAGCGACATATGGCGTGCTAAGACCACGAGGAACGAGAATACGCCTTGTGATCATCTCCTGAAGTCCAAGCGGCTTCGCAGCCGCAACAAGTGTACACGCACTCAGATCTAAAGCCATGGTAGTAGCAATATGGGTCACCAAGCCTCCGTAGTAGATATCGCCCTTGGACTTGCCCTTGATCCTATGCAAGTCCTCAGCTAACATGCCTAAAAAATCAGACACTCCCCCTGTAACCATACAAAATATACTCAACAGCTCCCCCTGTCTGGTCTTTTGGGGCGTCTCAATACGCACCAAAAGTGTCTCGCTAAATATCCTGTGAGCTAGACGGAAGGCTAAGTGGAAGATGATGCACTCTCTGGAATCTCCAGGTCTCCACCTGTCATTGTGCTCAACTACGTGGGCTATCTCGCCCCATAAATCGCGAGCTACGGCTCGGGAAGGAAAATCAGTCACGGTGGGGGTAGGGAAGCCAAAGATCTCTCTAAGTTGGTCCATCGGCACAATATAATTCCGGTTCAGCAACCGGTACTTGATGGTGTTGCGTTCTGGCACGTGAGTGACAGAACTCACAAACTCCATGGCCGGCTCTAAGTAAGCCGGCACTCGGATATCCATGAACTCCTCCAGTCCCACCATGGAGATCATCTTCCTCAAGTCCTCCGCCACGTGGAGGTACTCGAAGGCAGCAACATCCAAAAAACGTGGGGCAGCAATGGGACGCCCACAAATCCTTTCATAATCAGCCTAGTGTCGCTCATGGATCACCGGTATAGTAGGATGAGATGCAGAAGAAGGAGAGGAGCTACTGGGTCTATCTTTCAAGACCAACTGGCGATCTGATCGACTGCTCATGATTTTGACAGATGAACACCTCGGTTGCATTGACAATCACCTCGGCCGAGACACAGCCGACTGGACCGAGGCGAAGGGATGTTCGATCTAACTCTCTGATTTGCAAGTTATTTTCCCCCAAATCACTACCAATTGCTTCCTATGGGGTACTTATGTCCTTTTTAGCAAGAAACTATGGCAACTAAAGCCATAATTGTCCTAAATCAGTAAAGGAAAGAGAGTTAGGGTTTTTGGATAAAATACCCAGATTCTGCAAAATTGGAGAGTTTTTCTCGCTGTTTGATGCTTGAAAACCGATCCTCTTGCTTCCTCTGGTGAAATCGAACCAAAAATCGCAAGAAACGAGCAAGATTTGAAGATTTGAGGGAAAAACACCGCCTTTGTCGAGGTTGGGCGTGGGAGGGAAAATGGGGAGAGAGAAAAACCGTCTCGCCTTTTATACCCCTCGCTGAATTTGATTTCACCTCGGTCGAGGTGGTCCCGACCGGACCGAGGTGTTTGACTGGATGTCTGACCTAGTCGCCTCGGTTGCCCCAAGAACATTGTTAGCATGAAATATTGTGATATTCTAGGCACCTATTTTAGTTGTTTTCCCTCATTATTGTGTACATGTATGAAGTTTAGAAGCAATTGTTAGCTTGTTCCTCTATTATTGTCGATACGGATGTCTACACTAGCTTTGTGTTGATTGTAGGCGAAAAGGAGCTAAATAGGAGCTATTGAGAGAGAAAAGAGAGGATTCAATCATGTTCGAGGATTAGGAACACATTAAAGAAGCTAAGGAAGGAGCTAGGATGAAGAATGTCACGACACAAAGGAAACTACAAGTATTATACACTTCCACACTCTGAATTACGGCCGTAGAAGAGTCCACGCTCTAAACCACGACCGTGGATCTTGGCATCATGAGCGTGGAGCACTCCAGTAAGTTACACGGCCAAAAGTACGTTCGTGGAAGTCACAAGAGACTGTAATCCAATTCCACGCCCTAAACCACGGTCGTGGAAACTCTTGAGACCGTGATTTAGGCGATCTTTTGACGAGTCTTTATTTGCCACGTTATTTACGTAATGGGCCTGAATGGTTATTTCTTTCCCGTCTTATAAAAAGGTCGGAAATAAAGTTTTTGGGATCCGCGCTTACGCCCGCTAAATCTCGCAACATTTGTGTTGGATCCCGCAGAGACGTCGACGGACGCTGACGGCCGCTTACCTTGCTTGGAGCATTCTTACCCAGGGTTGATTGAAGATCGCCGAAGGTTTAGCCTCTTTCTTAGCTTTTGATATTGAAGACGGATTGACAACCTGTTCTTCATACTTGCCTTAGATTCTTGTGAGGTTTTGTGTTATACATTCTGAATCCATTAAACATTGCTTCTTGTGTTACAGATTTGAGAATTGGTATTGAAGTTTTATCGAGTATTCGAGGGTTTTCATCTTTCATTCCATTTAATTTGAATATTGATATTATGACAATGGTTATTGGCTAAAACCCTTTAGCAATTCTAAGGTGAAGGGTTGATAGTTGTGGCTTAGATGATGATAGATCGATCGTAAATTGATTGGACCCTGAGAGTTAGAGAGATCTCGTCGACAAACCCAAATCACGGCCTGTTCTTGGAGTTCCACGGCCGTGGTTCTCAAGATCTGACCGTGGTTTACCCTAGTTTACGAGCTTTGCTTTTACTTTGATCCAAGGTTAAAGATTAGCTTTAATCTAGTCTTGGTTTACCCTTTTCTAGGTAGTAGTGAGACTCATCACCCTTTTTTTCGATTTTGAGTGTCACAACCTTAATCGTTTTAGTTCGTCTTGATCCTTGGGTTACAAGTTTGGGTATTTGAGATTAATTCTTGTTCATAGATCCTTTCTATACTGAAGCCTCAACAACCTTTATAGAGAGTGTCTTTAGATAAGTCATATAAAGTCTTGGAACTTCACCGTACATTGCTTTACTTTAGCATACCTTTGCAACTCCTAACTCTGTCCTTAGTTCTTTAGTATATCTTGAATCGATTGCCACAATTAAATACCTGGATCTTTAGGGTTGCTGTTTTCCCAATATTTGCAAAGCTTTACCTTTTAATTGCTCGATAACTTGAGACTGGGTTTTGTTTTACCAAATCCCTGTGATCGATATCTGGAATATTTGCTAATCTACGCCGATCCGTACATTGCGGGTTCACTTGCCTTTATTCTAGTTTTATAAATTTAAGACTTGATTGCACGCACGTTTTAAGGCGAACAAGTTTTTATCAATTGTTTGATGACGAGGGGTATCATCTTCCCTAGGCACCGCGGTCCACCTACTGCCGGTATGCCTTGGGTGGAGAGAGGAGGTAGAGGCATCCCGTAGCACCCTGAGTACTCCATTATGGCTGGATGCCATAATGGGAAGCAGACCTTTGCTGCTATGCATGCGAATAGGCTAGTAGCACCTTCCTACGTCCCCGATGAGATACCAACTGCAGATATTGAGGAGGAGATAGGAGGAGGTGATGGTTTTGAGGGAGGAGGTGAGGAGCAGGACTTTGGCACTTTCCCGGATCAGCCGGAACACTTCCCTGACCCTCCCAGGTGTTCAGCACGACCAGCTGGACCTTCAAGAGCCTCTTCCTCTCGCCGTGCTAGCGTGAGTGAGAGGCCGGCATGGATAGATACTCCGCCCACTTGGTACGGAGCACAACCGGAGTGGATGGGAGCTCCACCAACATGGTACAGTCAGGTACCAGCAGCACCAGCGGCACCGACTCCACAGGACGCACCGGCATGGTACGGCCAGCCACCGGCCTGGTATGAGCAGCTACCGGAGTGGGCTACCGACCTTTCTAGGCAAGTCGGTGACTTGGAGATCCGCCAGGACACTCGCAATGGATGATGAGCATGATCGGATGATGAGAGACATTTACCGCCAGCAGTTTGGGCGGCATTTCAGCTCCGAGTTTCACCCATTCCCACCACCACCACCACCACAGTGATGAGCCTCGAGGATTGACAGTTCAGCCACCCCACCACCGTTTTAGTGAGTTTATTTTCCTTTTCTTCTTTTCTTTCTTTGTTTTTCGAACATTGAGGACAATGTATGTTCTAAGTATGGGGTGGTGTGTGACTATGTGTTGTAATAACTCTACTACATTTTCTTGCTTGCTTCTATCCATAACACTTTGCATGTTTCATTTTCATAGTCACACGTTTCATTATTGCATTGCATGAAAAAGTTTGAAAAACCCATAAAAATTTGCAAAATTTTTAAAAAAAAATTGAAAGAGTTCTTGTGTTTCTAAGATTAGAGATGACTTCTATGATAGTTCTTACTTGTGAAATGAGTTTTGATGACAATTCTATGCTTAAACGGAATAATGAATTGAAAAGAAATTGAATGTGTTGTTTATCCTTTCTTGCAAGTTTCATAATGTGAAAGTTCTATCTAAATCACCTTGAGAAATTGAGATTGAAATCACATGATGAGTTCTTATACTTCTTTATGAAATGATTAAGGCAATTCGATTTTCTTTCTTCTTTCTTTGATCACTTAGCCCCACAATGAAAGTAATTGCTTCCCTTACCTATCCGGGAATTTGGAGGAGTTGATATTTGGCATGTTTGATGTGGGAGGGCCATGAAAGCAAATTTTTGCATTCAAAGAATAGAATCAATAGGTTTGGGGAAGTCAATCATGACGATGAGTAACTCGGCACCATTCACATAGCCGGGTGTTTGTGTCTTGCCAAAGTCGGATTGAGCGATAATCCTAACGAATTATGGTATGTGCATCAAGGGTTTGAGGCATCTCGAAATTTGAGAAACGCCGATCTCCTAGGCTTCGGTTTTTGTGCACCTCTATCCATCTTTCAAAAAGTAAAGTCGAAAAATAATGTGAAAAAGAAGAGAGCAAAGCTCAAAGTTGATGGTGTTGCAATTCAAAATAAAAAGAAAAAGAGTTGGGTTATCCACTTTCCCGGATTCATGCACCACATCCCTTATAAGTTTCCCTCCTTTCCGCATTCTAGACCTTACTTGAAAGCCCTTAAGACCAAAAGAATGTTATTTGACTTGGTGATCTTAATTGAAATTTCTTGTGCTTGATTTTGACAATACTTGAAGGTTATGATGTTTGTCTCAAAGTTTAAGCGATTTGTGATATTTCTTTGCTTTACATTCTTTGGTTTGTGTATACAAGTGTTTTCAAGGATGAATGAATTATGGTTTAAGGATGATCTATTGACTAGAAGCACATTTACCTAAAAGATGTTTTTGTTTCGAGATTGCATGCATATTTCATTCTAACTTGTATTTTAGTGCTTTCGAAGACCTTGCTTGGGGACAAGCAAGTGACAAGTATGGGGTATTTTGTTAGCATGAAATATTGCGATATTCTAGGCACCTATTTTAGTTGTTTTCCCTCATTATTGTGTACATGGATGAAGTTTATAAGCAATTGTTAGCTTGTTCCTCTATTATTGTCGATATGGATGTCTACACTAGCTTTGTGTTGATTGTAGGCGAAAAGGAGCTAAATAGGAGCTATTGAGAGAGAAAAGAGAGGATTCGATCATGTTCGAGGATTAGGAACACATTAAGGAAGCAAAGGAAGGAGCTAGGATGAAGAATGTCACGACACAAAGGAAACTACAAGTATTCTACACTTCCACGCCCTGAATAACGGCCGTAGAAGAGTCCATGCTCTAAACCACGGCCGTGGATCTTGGCATCATGAGCGTGGAGCACTCCAGTAAGTTACATGGCCTAAACTACAACCGTGGAAGTCACAAGAGACCGTAATCCAATTCTACGCCCTAAACCACGGTCGTGGAAACTCTTGAAACCGTGATTTAGGCGATCTTTTGACGAGTCTTTATTTGCCACGTTATTTACGTAATGGGCCTGGACGGTTATTTCTTTTCCGTCTTATAAAAAGGCCGGAAAAGAGAGTTTTTGGGATCCGAGCTTACGCCCGCTAAATCTCGCAACATTTGTGTTGGATCCCGCGGAGACGTCGACGGACGCTTACCTTGCTTGGAGCATTCTTACCTAGGGTTGATTGAAGATCGCCGAAGGTTTAGCCTATTTCTTAGGTTTTGATATTGAAGACGGATTGACAACCTATTCTTCATACTTGGCTTAGATTCTTGTGAGGTTTTGTGTTATACATTCTGAATCCATTAAACATTGCTTCTTGTGTTACGGATTTGAGAATTGGTTTTGAAGTTTTATCGAGTATTCGAGGGTTTTCATCTTTCATTCCCTTTAATTTGAATATTGATATTATGACATTGGTTATTGGCTAAAACCCTTTAGCAATTCTAAGGTGAAGGGTTGATAGTTGTGGCTTAGATGATGATAGATCGATCGTAAATTGTTTGGACCCTGAGAGTTAGAGAGATCTCGTCGATGAACCCAAATCACGGCCTGTTCTTGGAGTTCCACGGCCGTGGTTCTCAAGATCTGACCGTGATTTACCCAAGTTTACGAGCTTTGCTATTACTTTGATCCAAGGTTAAAGATTAGCTTTAATCTTGTCTTGGTTTACCCTTTTCTAGGTAGTAGTGAGACTCATCACCCTCTATTTCGATTTCGAGTGTCACAACCTTAATCGTTTTAGTTCTTCTTGATCCTTGGGTTACAAGTTTGGGTATTTGAGATTAATTCTTGTTCATAGATCCTTTCTATACTGAAGCCTCAACAACCTTTATAGATAGTGTCTTTAGATAAGTCATATAAAATCTTGGAACTTCACCGTACATTGATGTACTTTAGCATACCTTTGCAACTCCTAACTCTGTCCTTAGTTCTTTTGTATATCTTGAATCGATTGCCAAAATTAAATACCTGGATCTTTAGGGTTGCTGTTTTCCCAATATTTGCAAATCTTTACCATTTAATTGCTCGATAACTTGAGACTGGGTTTTGTTTTACCAAATCCTTGTGATCGATACTCTAGAATATTTGCTAATCTACGACAATCCGTACACTGCGGGCTCGCTTGCCTTTATTCTAGTTTTATAGATTTAAGACTTGATTGCACTCACGTTTTAGGGCCAACAAACATCTCGGTCGAGGTGATGTGACAGCAACCGAGATGTGTCTCAGTCAAACTTCGTCTTCTCAATTTCTCAAACTTCTGTCCTTCCAGTGTAGCTCCTGAGCTGTAATCCTTCCTTAGAAAGTACCTGGTTTCTGTCTAGAGGACGCCAAAAGAAAAGCAAAGCAAACTATCTAAAACAAAGCTAGAAAAGGGGAAAAGAAAGCAATACCTTGGGTTTCCTCCCAAGAAGCGCTTGATTTAAGGTCGCTAGCTGGATTGTACATTATCCCTAAACATGCTGGAAGGTGTCCTCACCCCATACTTCACCTTCCTCATGGGGTGAGATAAAGAATTCTATCCAACGTTCCAACAAATGCAAGTGCTCATCAGGGAATGAATCATCTATTGGTAGGTCGTCCTTCTCGAGCGAGGAGGGAGGTAGCCGGCTGAGGTGATCCGCAACAGAATTCTCAGATCCCTTCTTATCGTGAATGTCTAGGTCAAACTCTTGGAGCAAGAGAATCCAACGAATAAGACGCGGCTTCGCATCCTTCTTAGCAAGCAAGTAACGAATAGCTGCATGGTTAGTGTAAACAATAACTTTCGCTCCCACTAAGTAAGAGCGAAACTTCTCAAAAGCATATACAACCGCCAAGAGCTCCTTTTCGGTGGTGGTGTAATTCAGTTTAGCTTCATCTAGCGTCTTGCTAGCATAGTAATTGGCGTTGGTCCGCCCATCCTTCTTTTGTCCAAGTACCGCTCCTACGGCGACATCACTAGCATCGCACATAATCTCAAAGGGCAAGGTCCAATCGGGAGGTTGAATGATGGGAGCCGTAATCAATGCTTCCTTTATCGAGTAAAAAACATCAAGGCATTCCTGCAAAAACTCAAAAACAACATCCTTATTCTCAAGATTAGTGAGTGGTTTAGAGATTTTTGAGAAATCCTTGATGAACCTCCTGTAGAAACCTACATGCCCGAGAAAACTCCGCACACCCTTAATAGAACAAGGGGGAGAAAGTTTCTCATATGTCTCGATCGACCTCAATACCTCGGTTGGAAACGAGGTGTCCTAGAACAATTCTTTCACTAACCATAAAGTGACACTTCTCCCAATTCAGAACAAGATTAGTGTCTTCACAACGTTGTAATACTAGAGAAAGGTTAGCCAAACAATTATCAAAAGAGGAACCATGTACCGAAAAGTCATTCATGAATACCTCCATGATCTCCTCAATGTATTCGGAAAAGATAGCCATCATACAACGTTGGAAAGTAGCAGGTGCGTTACATAATCCAAATGGCATCCTCCTATAAGCGAATGTCCCCCATGGACAAGTGAAAGTCGTCTTCTCTTGATCATACGGATGGATAGGAATCTGAAAGAAACCACTATAACCATCTAGATAGCAAAAATGAGAGTGTTGAGCTAACCGTTCAAGCATTTGATCGATAAAGGGACCGGTAAATGGTCCTTCCGAGTGGCCACGTTCAGCTTCCTATAATCAATGCACATCCTCCAGCCCGTAACGGTCCTAGTTGGAATCAACTCGTTATTCTTATTCGTCACAACGGTCATTCCTCCTTTCTTCGGAACTACATGAACCAGGCTCACCCACTTGCTATCCGATATGGGAAATATGATACCTGCATCCAACAACTTAAGAATCTCTTTCTTCACAAATTCTTTCATGATCAGATTTAACCGTCTTTGAGGTTCCCGTGAAGTCTTATGATCGTATTCCATTAGTATCTTATGCATGCAAAAAGAAGGCTTAATACCCAACAAGATCATCAATAGTATAACCTAAAGCCTTTCGATGTTTCCTCAGGACATGCATCAGTTTAGACAATTCAGTTTCAGAAAGGGAAGCACTAACGATATCGGGATAAGTGGAATCCGGACCAAGGAAAACATACCTCAAGTGACTAGGAAGTGATTTAAGCTCCACGACTGGGGGTGCTTTCTGAGGTGGATCCATGCTTCCTCCTTCCAGTGGAGTAGACTTAGATCGAAGAACTGGAACTTCAGAAGTCTCAGTTGACATCATCTCGCTTATGACCTCGGTCGAGGTCCAGGGTGAGTGACCGAGGTGTTCTTCAAATAAGAACACCTCGCTTGGTCCAGAAAGTGCCTCAATCAAGGTATTGGAACTAGGACCGAAACCTAAATTGCTCTTCTTCCCCTGAATTAGTCTCTCAATATTAGCTTCTGGATTTGCTTCCAATGCTTTTAAGCTCCGTATATCTGCATCACAAGAAACATCTATACCTTCCTTCATTAAACTAAAACTAAGAACTCTTTCAAGAGGGTTATTAATAAGGATAGAGCTCACGAATTCTCTTGATTCTTCTTCATCATAGATGTTGAAGATATCATCGTCCAGCGGCTCTCTTTTCATTGCAGCAAGCAATGCAAACTCCACTTGATCTCCACCAATGTTGAATTTTAACTTGGCGTTCTTACCATCAACATTGCAACCCGAAGTTGCTAGAAATGGTCTCCTGAGAATGATAGGGACGGGATAATCTGCGGGTATGTCAAGTATAACAAAATCTATAGGTAAATAGAAATTACCTAACTTGATGGGAACGTCTTCCAAGATGCCCACGGGATGGGTAATGGAGTCATCCGCCATGTATAGCCTTATCTTCACCGGCTTGGGCTCTCGAAGTCCGATTTTCTCACATAGCTCTAGTGGGATGATACTCACGCTGGCTCCTAGATCACACAACGCTTCATACGTCACATCCCCAACTTGAATGGGAATGAAAAATGAACCGGGATCTCTCAATTTGGGTGGAATCTTTTCCTTCATGATTTAAATGAGTTCCGAGGACTTAGATGTCATCCTTGCTTCTCCAAAATCTTCCAGCTTCCTCTTCCTTGACAGGATTTCTTTCAGAAACTCCCCATAGGCGGGCATCCCTAGAATGTCATCAAGGAAAGGGATGTTAATGTAAAGTTTATTCACTAGGTCTAGAAACTTTCCAAAATGCTTGTCTAGATGTGCTCTCGCCCTTGACTGAGGGAATAGAAGTGGTGGTTTATAAGCACGAGGTGGAACATAAACTTCAGATTTATCCTTCGCTTTTTGGGGATCCACCTCGGTTGGAACCTCGACCGAAGTGTTCTTTTGGTGTTGGCTTGACCGAGGTACTAAATTTGCAGTTTTCAGTCCACTTTGTGTCGTTATTTCCATAACTTGTCCCTTAGGGTTGCTCTTTGTCCTTGTTGGGAGCTTCCTTGGATCTCTTGGCGCTTCATTCGCCTTGTTGAAGAATTTTTGCTCCAAGGCTTTTTGTGCCTTCGAAAATGAATTCATTTGTAAGAGCCTTAGTCTTTGGAGCCTAGTTGAGCTATAGTGTGCTTGTCTTGACCCTGCTGGCCGCCCCTTCACACCATATGGGCCGCCCCAACGGCTTGGCGCCCCTGCGCCTTAGGCTAGCCGCCCCTGCGGCTTTGTATGTGTGTAGCCGCTTTCATTGACTCTTGACTTGTGCTTTGCGGCTGGCTTCTCTTATAAGCTTTGCCTTGCTTCAGATGAGGGGTTTCCTACCTCATTCCAGCTTCTTCATTCTCTCCACGTTCTTCATCTTCTCCTCTCTTCTTCCTTGATCTCCTTTGCTTCTCTTGATCTTTTGTGAGTAAGTTCTTGAGAGTTTGAGTGTGGTTTTGGCCTTGGATGATCAAAGTGGTTGTTGCTGAGTGTTGTTGGTGTTGTGTTGAGGTGATAGACGTGTTGATGCTCCATAGTTGCAGCTTAGGGCTTGTGTGGTAAGCTCTTCTCCTTCATCCCTCTTCTTTCCTTCTTTCTTGCTTCTTTCTTCCCTTCTAGCTTAGGATTCACAAGCTAGGCTTGTGTTGGATCCTTTCCTAGCCTTTTGTTGATCATATATATGTATATGTGCATATGTGTTGTTGTGGTATGTGGAAGAAGTGAAGAGAGTCGAGAAAGGGGTCGAAGAGAAGTCGGGACCAACTTTCTGCATAGACAGCCGCCCATGCGCCTGTCTTGAGCCGCACATGCGCCTGGTGTGTGAGCCGCCCCTGCGCCTGACTGGTTCAACGCCCTTGCGTCCTTTGTTTCCGCTGGTGCGTCCAGAGCATACCTTGTTGGTATGTTTCCTTTCTTCCTTTCCTTTGGCCTTGGCTTAGTTGATAGCTAGGTTAGAGTGGTTAGGATATATTGTATGATCGAGATGTGCCTTAGGCTCTTGTGTTGAAGTTGAGGTTATGCTATAGGCATATGTGAGCTTGTTATGATCTTGAGGTTGTAGGTTGGTTCTGGTTATGGAGACGAGTCTCCTAACCATTTCAGGTTGTGATGTTGTGTGCCTTGCTCTTGCAGGCGTTGGTTTCTTCCCCAAGGGGAAGCTGTGACGTGGCTTTGGATACGAGTGTATGAGGTAAGTCTATAGGACTTACTTAGCGTTCAGTTATGGATTTTTGTGATTGTGATGGTTGTGTGTGTTCATATGATTGTGCATTTATATCCTAAACCGGACTAGGATGACCATTTATTATATTTAAATGGCCCAAGTGTATTATAACGGGCGGTAACCACTTGCCAGAAGCTCGCCGAGAGTGGAAGGAGGTGCTCGGAAGCCAATAGCTCAGGGGGGAGGTAGATCCCATGCAACACCTAGGTTAAAAGGGGAAGAGACGGGGATCTTTAGGCTCCTCGTGCTACAAAAGAAGTTGAATTAGTAAAGGAATAACGTAATAAAAGATAATAAATGAATGTGTGTGACATTGCATGTATGAGATGCTGATGTGTTTTTGTGCCATTACCTTCAAGCTTATATATTACTGTAGCTAATGGTGTATACCGTGTTGTAGATGATCTGTAGGTTAGGAAGATTGTAAAGTGAGCTAGATGGTGTGACCAGCCGAGGACTTCTGTACATTAGGATGCGTGGGTTGGGATCTTTTGTATCAGATGTTGTTGTTGGTGTTGTTTTGTACTCGGCTTTGAGTTTGTAAACTCTTTTGATGTATTATACAGCTTTTATGTATTAGTTTTACTCTACTTGTGTCTTGCTGTAAGATCTAGTGAACTTGTTGTCAAGCTAGGGTCAAGATCCATTGTGAGATCCTATCCTAATGTAGCATCCCGAGTCCCGCGGAATCGGGGTGTTACAAAGTTGGTATCAGAGCCTTAGGTTGACAACAATGACACTTGATATCTGCAATAAAGGTAGAGTGGATAACTAAACAGAACCCATATGGGGTCTGACTTTTCAAAAGGTTTTTGGTTTTAAAGCGAGTATAGATGTTTTGGGATAGTGTGTACAAAAGTCGTCACCCATTTGAGGATCTCGACAATATATATATATATATATATATATATATATATATATATATATATATATATATATATATATATATATATATATATATAGATAGATACCTCTTATGTGATGATGTGTATGCATGTATTATTAAGTACTATATATATCTATACATATGGCCTATATAGAGCCTTATAGGTTAGGTGTGCATACCCCGCAGATGGCTCAGACTAGAGCTACTACTGTTGCAGGCTGTGGTAGAGGTAGACCACCTCTACCTCCAAGAGGGATAGGACAGGGACCAACTCCCGCTGCAGATCCACCAGTGGTGGAGGAGGCTCTTGAGGAGGTTGTTGAGAGCGTAGTTCCAGCTACAAGGAGTGGTGGGTCCAGGAGGCAACAGACCCATCCAGGCCAGTCTGATGGCTCAGACCGTGTCTCTATGGGAGGATCAAAGTTTAGAGATTATCTAAGGCATTTTGAGGAGGCCATTAGAGCGGGAAGACGAGCCCCAGATCTACCAAGGCATGAGGGATCATCTGAGAGATTCCATGGAGCTACTCAGGTACCAGTTGCACCAGTTTGTGTAATTGAGCCAGCTCAAGTTGTGGAGGAGACTAGAGGGCCTCAACCAGATACTTGGTTGAAGGCATTCCATCAGCAGGGAGTACCACACTTCTCTGGGGAGATCGGCCTAGAGACTGAGGTGCCGATTGGGCATGTAGACTCAGTTTTAGAGTCTATTCGCTGCCCAGAGGACAAACGGATGGAGCTAGTACAGTCTCTATTTTGTGACCTAGGACATCATTGGTGGAGGACAGTTAGAGCACGAGTCACCACCTCTGAGCAGATGAGGACTATGTTGAGGGAGCAGTTCTGCCCTTCCTCACTAAGGAGGGAGAAGGTGCAGGATTTTGTGGAGGCGGGTATTAAGGACGTACCCATTACAGATGCTATTCGCCGCTTCCAAACAGAGTTGACATTGCTGGCTCCAGCTGCACCATTTGAGGACCAATATGTGTACCTTTTCGCCCGTCGTCTGAGGGAGAGCACACGCTCATACATGGCGGGATTTCAATGTGACTCATTGGCAGACTACTAGGATCGGGCCTCTACCTATGAGAG
This sequence comes from Fagopyrum esculentum, assembly GCA_033239045.1. Classification (NCBI taxonomy): domain Eukaryota; kingdom Viridiplantae; phylum Streptophyta; class Magnoliopsida; order Caryophyllales; family Polygonaceae; genus Fagopyrum; species Fagopyrum esculentum. The sequence goes on along the minus strand of BSUD01000007.1, from coordinate 104,340,604 downwards.
AGAGAGAGCTATCCAAAGGAGGACTTCTCAGATAGGACGGTCTGAGAAGAGACAGCGTACTACATCAACTGGTGTAGGAGCATCTGGATACGGGCGAGGTCAAATTTAGGTCCGCTCGAGTGTTCAAGTGTCTACATAGACAACTGAGAGAGGCCGGCAATGTTACAACTGTGGGGCCTATGGGCATGTGAGGACTGATTGTCCTAGAGCACCACTGACCTGCTTCTCATGTGGGAAGCCAAGACATAGAGCTACATTTTGCCGTCAAGGCAAGGCATCATCACAGCAAGGTTCTTCCCCTGTAGGTGCAGCAGGAGGTTGGCAGAGACCGCCTTAACATCAGACACAGGGACAACAAAGAGTCCCAGGCACGCCTGCTACTCAAGGGTCAGCTCCAGGACCGAGTAGAGGTAGAGGTAGAGAGGTTGGTACCAGTGATAGCCGAGGAGCTCGAGGCAGAGTTTTTGAGCTGAGGAGTACTGAGGAGCCGCCAACACCAGTTGCCACAGGTACCTATCTGTTACATGGTTTACCTGTTAGAGTTTTATTTGATACGGGTGCTACGCATTCATTTATTTCTGTTGCTTGTGTTGAGCATTTGAGTTTGTCTACCATAGAGGGGGAACCCTTTACTATAGGGTTACCCGATGGTAGTAGGGTCAGATGTACCCAGGAGATCCGTAGTTGACCCCTACGCTTAGGGAATCGTGTACTACTTGTTGACTTCATAGTCATGCCTCTGATGCATGAAGAAGTCATATTAGGTATGGATTGGATGCGTAGACACCGTGCAGTGTTAGATGTGGGTAAGAGGACTGTTACAGTCTCTACCGACTTAGGTCCGATAGAGGTTTTCCGGGGTTGGGACCTTGGGAAGACAGGATCTGTCATCAGTGCAGTACGAGCAGCTAGATTGATTGCACATGGATGTGATGCCTTTTGGTACTACGCCATGAATGATGGAGAGAGTCCAGCTTTAGAGGACATACCAGTGGTGTGTGAGTTTATAGACGTTTTTGCAGAGCCGTCTAGCCTGCCACCTCAGAGGAGTTTAGATTTTGGCATTGACTTGGAGCCTGGCACAAGACCCATCTCGAAGGTCCCATGCCGTATGGCACCTGTCGAGATGTTGGAGCTGAAGAAGCAACTCGAGGAGTTGGCTGAGAAGGGCTTCATACGCCCTAGCGTTTCACCATGGGGTGCACTTGTCCTCTTCGTGCGGAAGAAGGACATATCGTTGAGACTGTGTATAGATTACAAAGAGCTGAACAAGGTGACCATCAAGAACAAGTATCCACTACCTCGTATTGATGATCTACTAGATCAGCTGTAGGGAGCGACAATCTTCTCCAGGATCGACTTGCGTTCTGGATATCACCAGCTGAGGGTGAGAGTGCAGGATGTGCATAGGACGGCATTTCGTACCCGTTATGGACACTACGAGTTTGTAGTGATGCCATTTGGGCTGACGAATGCCTCAACAATATTCATGGAGTTGACGAACAACATCTTCATCGACTTCATGGATCAACTTGTGGTGGTCTTCATTGATGACATTTTGGTGTACTCTCGTAGCAGAGAGGAGCATGCTGGACACTTGAGGACAGTTTTGCAGATTTTGAGAGATAGAGAGCTGTACACCAAGCTCTCTAAGTGTGAGTTTTGGATGTCCGAGGTTGCATTTCTCGGACAAATCGTCTCCGCCGACGGGATTATGGTAGACCTGGAGAAGATCGAGTCTATTGCTGCATGGACAACACCGACGAACGTCAAGGAAGTGCGTAGCTTTCTTGGCTTAGCCGGTTATTACAGACGCTTTCTGGAGGGATTTTCTGTGATTGCCCGTCCACTAACGAGTCTTCTAAGGAAGAGTACCAGATTTGTATGGACTGACCAATGCGCTCAGAGTTTTAAGGAGTTGAAGAGGCGTTTGACTTCTGCTCCTGTCTTGGCACAGTCAAAGGTTTCTGATGATTTTGTGGTCTACAGTGATGCATCCAAGCTAGGCTTGGGATGTGTGCTGATGTAGAGAAGTAGAGTGATTGCATATGCGTCTCGACAACTGAAGACATATGAGGAGAACTACCCGACTCATGATCTGGAGTTGGCAACAGTAGTTCATGCTTTGAAGATTTGGAGACATTACCTGTATGGTGCTACTTGTCAGATCTTCACACACCATAAGAGTCTGAAGTGTATTTTCACGCAGCGGGAATTGAATAACCGCCAGCGTCGATGGCTTGAGTTGATCAAGGACTTTGACCTTGATATTTTGTACCATCATGGCAAGGCGAATGTAGTAATTGACGCCTTGAGCAGGAAGATGCCTCGAGAGAAGGCAATTTCCAGACTTACTGGACAACCTCAGCTTCAGAGGGATCTAGCCTGGCTAGAGATGGACATCCAGTTTCCTGATGAGGATGCCTAGTTGTTTGCTTTAGAGGTTCTACCTGGTCTGTTGGATGAGATCCAACAGAAGCAGGGGACCTGCCAGACTTTGACGAGGATCAGAGATAGGATGTCTCGTGGAGAGGCACCCCATTTCACTATTGGGGCAGATGGAGTTATGAGGCGACATGATCGTATCTGTTTTCCTGTAGATGCAGAGCGGATACTGCAGGAGGCTCACTATACACCTTACTCAGTACACCCTGGTACAAGTAAGATGTACCATGATGTGAGATGCTCATTTTGGTGGGGAGGGATGAAGCCCGGTGTAGCCAGATTTGTGGCTCAATGTTCGACTTGCCAACAGGTCAAGATAGAGCATTTTAGGCCTGGAGGTGAGCTTCATCCACTGCCAATGCCGCAGTGGAAGTGGGAGGATGTCTCCATGGATTTTGTGACCGGCTTGAGGGTCAGCAAGAGCTTTGATGCTATTTGGGTAATCATTGATAGATTGACGAAGACAACACGTTTTATTCCCGTCAAAGAGACGTGGCCAGTGAGAAGATTAGCTGAGGAGTACACTAGATATATAGTGAGACTCCATGGGGTACCGAGTATGATCGTTTATGATCATGATGGAAGATTCATATTGAGATTCTGGCAGCAGATTCAGACTGCTTTGGGGACGAGTCTACACTTCACGACTGCGTTTCACCCCTAGACAGATGGTCAGTCAGAGAGGACCATCTAGACCTTAGAGTACATGTTGTGAGCCTGTGTGTTGGATTGGGGACAAGGATGATCTGATTACCTCCCACTCGTTGAGTTCTCATACAACAACAGCTGGCATGCATCTATAGGGATGGCTCCTAATGAGGCACTATATGGACGTAGATTCCGTACACCTTTATGTTGAGATGAGCCTAGCAGTATCAGTTGGATAACGCCAGAGCAGATTCAGGATGATATGGCTCGAGTAGCGATAATCAGAGAGAGGATGCTAGTTGCCCAGAGTCGCCAAAAGTCGTATGCAGACAAGAGGCGTCGACCTCTAGAGTTTAGAGTAGGAGCTCATGTCTGGTTGACAGTATCTCTAACGCGAGGCGTAAGACGTTTTGGCATAAAGGGGAAGCTGAGTCCCCGATATGTCGGTCCTTTCGAGATATTGGATAGAGTCGGGAGGGCAACCTACAAATTAGCATTGCCTCCGAGGTTCGAGGGTGTTCATCCTGTATTTCATGTGTCTCAGCTGATGAAGTATATACCAGATCCGAGGCACATCGTGAGTTATGATGATTTGGTGGTTAAGCCAGACCACACGTTTGTAGAGCACCCCATTGCAGTCCTAGAGCGAGGTGTGAGATGCCTACGTTCGAAGGACATTCCTATGCTGAGAATACAGTGGTCTAGACGAGGACCTGATGAGGCTACGTGGGAGATAGAGGATAGTATCCAGAGGAACTATCTAGAGTTTTATGCTGAGTTAGATGCACCCGTAGGATCCACGAGTAGAACTTAGTGCCTTCTTGGTGAGTGCATGTTATATGCCTATGTGATATGTTGTGTTTTCGTGCTAGCTGTGATATGTGCATATGATCTGTTAGATCTTGTTAGCTAGTACGAGATAGGTATAGCTGGAGATGGTTCTTTCCTCCATGTTATGGTATGTGTGTTAGGACTAGCTGGAGATGGTTCTTTCCTCCATACTAGCTTTGATGGACATAGTGTGAGTGGAGATGGTTTTCCTCCACATAGTAGTGTTATGTGTACGTTGTGGCTGGAGACGGCTTTCCTCCATGCCATTGTGATGTGGTTAGTGGTTGGCTAGAGATGATCTTCCTCTAGACCTTGTGTAGAGTTGTTATGCTGGAGCTGTGATTCCTCCATGCTGTGTTGAGGATATAGAACGTTATAGGCTGTGACCTGGTGTTCTTGAAGAAAGAGTTATACCTCGGCTTATGGGTCCGAGAGGTTTTGGGATTTTGCAAGTTTCGGGACGAAACTTGTTTTAGGGGGGTGAGATGTAAGAGCCTTAGTCTTTGGAGCGTAGTTGAGCTATAGTGTGCTTGTATTGACCCTATTGGCCGCCCTTGCGCACCATCTGGGCCGCCCAAGCGGCTAGGCGCCCCTGTGCCTTAGGCTAGCAGCCCCTGCGGCTCTGTATGTGTGCAGCCGCAACTCTTGACTTGTGCTTTGCGGTTGGCTTCTCTTATAAGCTTTGCCTTGCTTCAGATGAGGGGTTTCCTACCTCATTCCAACTTCTTCATTCTCTCCACGTTCTTCATCTTCTCCTCTCTTCTTCCTTGATCTCCTTTGCTTCTCTTGATCTTGTGTGAGTAAGTTCTTGAGAGTTTGAGTGTGGTTTTGGCCTTGGATGATCAAGTGATTGTTGCTGAGTGTTGTTGGTGTTGTGTTGAGGTGATAGGCGTGCTGATGCTCCATAGTTGCAGCTTAGGGCTTGTGTGGTAAGCTGATCCTTCATCCCTCTTCTTTCCTTCTTTCTTGCTTGTTTCTTCCTTTCTAGCTTAGTATTCACAAGCTAGGCTTGTGTTGGACCCTTTCCTAGCCTTTTGTTGATCATATATATGTATATGTGCATATGTGTTGATATGGTATGTGGAAGAAGTGAAGAGAGTCGAGAAAGGGGTCGAAGAGAAGTCGGGACCAACTTTCTGCATAGACAGCCGCCCCTGCGCTTGTCCTAAGCTGCACCTGCGCCTGGTATGTGAGTCGCCCCTGCGCCCTGATCCATCCGCCCCTGCGCCTGACTGGTCCAGCGCCCTTGCGTCCTTTGTTTCTCCTGGTGCGCCCAGAGCATACCTTGTTGGTATGTTTCCTTCCTTCCTTTCCTTTGGCCTTGGCTTAGTTGATAGCTAGGTTAGGGTGGTTAGGATGTGTTGTATGATAGAGATGTGCCTTAGGCACTTGTGTTGATGTTGAGGTTATGCTATAGGCATATGTGAGCTTGTTATGATCTTGAGGTTGTAAGTTGGTTCTGGTTATGGAGACGAGTCTCCTAACCATTTCAGGTTGTGATGTTGTGTGCCTTGCTCTTTCAGGCGTTGCTTTCTTCCCCAAGGGGAAGCTGTGAAGTGGCTTTGGATACGAGTGTATGAGGTAAGTCATAGGACTTACTTAGCGTTCAGTTATGGATTTGTGTGATTGTGATGGTTGTGTGTATTCATATGATTGTGCATTTACATTCTAAACCGGACTAGGATGACCATTTATTACATTTAAATGGCCCAAGTGTATTATAACGGGCGGTAACCACTTGCTAGAAGCTCGCCGAGAGTGGAAGGAGGTGCTCGGTAGCCAATAGCTCAAGGGGGAGGTAGATCCCCATGCAACACCTGGGTTAAAGGGGGAAGAGACGGGGTTCTTTAGGCTCCTCGTGTTACAAAAGAAGCTGAATTAGTAATAGAATAACGTAATAAAAGATAATAAATGAATGTGTGTGACATTGCATGTATGAGATGTTGATGTGTGTTTGTGCTATTACCTTCATGCTTATCTATTGTTGTAGCTAACGATGTATACCGTGTTGTAGATGATCTGTAGGTTAGGAAGACTATAGAGTGAGCCAAATGGTGTGACCAGCCGAGGACTTCGGTACATTAAGATGCGTAGGTTGGGATCTTTTGTATCAGATGTTGTTGTTGTTGTTTTGTACTTGGCTTTGAGTTTGTAAACTCTTTTGATGTATTATACAGCTTTTATGTATTTGTTTTACTTTACTTATGCCTTGTTGTAAGAACCAGTGAACTTGTTGTCAGGCTAGGGTCAGGATCCATTGTGAAATCCTAGCCCAATGTAGTGTTAAATCATTGATGTCTCCATAGCGTTGAGCTTCATCAGAATTGCCTCCAGCACTGCATCTTTCTTCTCTGGCTGGGACGAACTCGATCCAGGCTCTTGGCTTCTCAATGGAGTAGAAGAAGAAGAGGGGGGTTAAGAGCATTATGAGCATGAGAATAAGGGTTACCGGAATTTTGTTGATTAGATCTCCAATTGTTGATGTTGGAGTTTCTATTGTTGTTGTAATTGTTGTTCCGCGGACCTTGATATTTGTTTCTTCCTTGATATCCTCCATCTTGCTCCTTCTTCGTTTGAGCTACTAAAAGCTCTTTTAATGCCTTTACCTCATTGCTAAGCGAGGTGAGTTGAGCTCCATTTGATGATGTTTCTTGGAAGCTAACTCTCCTTGCTCCATTCTCGGTTCCTTGATGGGAGTACTTCTCCATATGTAAAGCTTGCTTTTCAATGAACTCCCATGCTTCGTCTATCGGCATATCCATGAATGTGCCGGCTGAAAGTAGTTGGAGATTGAATTGAGTCACTCCATCCAATCCCTTGAAGTATATCTCCAGTAACTTGATCTTTAGAATCCCATGATGTGGGCAATCCAATAGAACATCCTTGAATCTCTCCCATGACTTGGATAAACTCTCCTTGTCCTTCATGATAAAAGCATTTATCTTTCCCCTCATTTCAGCGGTCTTAGAGGGAGGAAAGAACTTAGTAAGAAACTCTGTCGTCATCTCTTCCCAAGTGTTGATCTTTCCGGGTGGAAGAGATTGATACCATGCAAGCGCCTTGTCCTTCAAAGAGAAATAGAAAGGCCTTAACTTGTAGTTGTTGTTCTCCACTCTTGAAGGTTTCAAGGTCTCCATCAGAATCTCATAGTTTTGCAAATGCTGATGCGAAGACTCGCTTTCTAAACCTCCAAATTGACATTGGCGGATCATGGATAGAACTTGTGGTCGAAATTCGAAATCATGCACAGCTGGATCACCTAGGTTGACTACTGGACACCTCACTTGCTGATTAGGGTCCATCCTCTGTCCTAGGGTTTGTGGAACTCCAATAAAAAGAACATCTCGGATAGGCATCCGAGGTGGTAGGTGTAAATTGGCCGGGGCAAGTGGGACTGGGTCTTGCCTCGGTCGAGGATCTGGGATCCGTCGATGCAGAAACTGGGCCCTTAGAGCGGCCATATCTGCTTCAATTCCTTCTAGCCTTGCGCGAGTCTCTTCTCTCTCTCGCTGCAGTTCTTCTCTATTGAGGCGTAGTTGTTCCAGTGCCTCCTTCAATTCGGCCTCAAGACCGCGATCGTCTTGATTGGCCATCTTAGCTTCTCTTAATCTTTGCTTGTAAGTCTTTTCTAGTTCGGGATCGTAAGGAACGATTTCCTTTCCAGCACGGGTTCTTCGCATAAACCTAAGAAAAGATCTTGCGAAAACACTCAAGTATATTAGTTAATAGCAACAAGGAAAATTACCCTGAAAGACAACCAAAACCGGCTTGGTCTAGACAAAGTCCCCGGCAACGGCGCCAAAAACTCGTTCGCTCCAAAAGGTGTGTGCAAGCTTTAAAATTTATAACCCAAAAGTATGCTTGAAAAATATGCAAACCCGCAGTGTACGGATCAATTGTAATAAAAGCAAGAATTCCACGGGTCGATCACAAGGACTTAGGTGAAACAAAGCACGAAATTAGGTTGTCAAATATTGTAATTAACTAAAAGCAATTAAAACAATCAAAGATGATGTATAAAGTCAAGTAAGGGGAAATGTGAATTCTAGGGATTAAAGCATCTAGTTGTGGTTCCGACTCAAGATCTCAAAGGATCACACGGACAAAGCGGAGGTTTGCAAAGGGAAGGTGTTTCTAAGGTGGGAATAGATCACCGGGTAAGTCTCACTACTCACTATTCCAAACCAAAGTTCCTATTACCGGGTAAGTCTCAAGGTACTAAGGAAAGGAACTATAATCTCTAACCAACACACCATCCAAGGGAACAGAATCAACCTTTACCGGGTAAGTCTCAAGCTAACTCACAAAGATGGGATGAAGGCACACTCAAACCCCAATAAAGGATAAACCTTTATTACCTACACTCATGATCTTAGGTAAACAAACAAAGGAATCACCGGGTAAGTCTCATCCTAGGCTTGCATCGAACCAGGAAAGGTGTAATAAGGATAGGAATTGGAAAACTTAAATTCTTAACTTAGATAAGGTTCATGAAAAGGTTCACCTCGTTCAGTCAGATTTCACCCCGGCCGAGATATTCAACGACTGAGCGAGGTGTTCTAGGGTTAAGGTAAAGGCTCGAGCTTTCAGGGTCCTACTGCGATTAAGATCATTCTATCATCGTCTTTCCCACAACTTTCAGCCAATCACCCTAGAATCGCATAAGAAACTTAGCCAACAATCATCATGATAACAATAATCAAATTAATGGAAAAGGAATCAATATTCAAACAAGAAAACCTTAACAAAAGGGTCTCAATAACTGAATCAAACAATCAACAAACAAGCGTTCCTTAATCACAACTCAGCAAAGACAACAAACCAAAAGTAATCTAAGAAAGTCTTACAAACTCCTTCAAAAGCCAACTCCAACTATGATTCCTTCCTTCCTTGAACTTCAATCTTCAAACTTCCTTCAACTCTTCCTTCAAAACCCTTCAGGAAATACTCCAGAAAATCCCTCAATTGCTGGATGCTCCAAGCATGGTTGAACTTCTGAAAAATCTAACCCTTTATATAGGAGAATTATCTTCCAAAGATAATAATATATTAAAAAGATAATTTCCTATAAAATATATCTCTATCTCCAAAAATAAATCAGCCTAAAATAATATCTTCCTTCCAAAAATATAAGATATCTTCTTTCCAAAAATAAAAGATCTCAGTAAAAAAGAAAGATCTCGCCGGCGACAGGGTGTTCGCCTCGGTCGGGACGCTCCTCAAGATCACCTCGGTCGAGGTGGTACTATAGTTGACCGAGGTGAATCTCAACTGAATGTGAAATCTCTCAAATTTGGTCCAAAGTCAATCTGTTTTACCATTTCCATGCTTCCTGAGATTTTCTTTAAGCTCCAGAATGTAGCTTCAATGACTCCTTAGCTTCTTAGCTCCATGTCATTTTACCTACAATTACATCGAAACTAGGTATAGATCTCAATTCCCGGAAAGGTAGACAAAACAACAATATAATCAAATAATATACATCCATACATGTGGATTTATGAAGATAAAACGTCTAAACTAGTCCCAAAATATAGACTATAATACATGCTATCACAAGATCTCCTTGGGATCCTAAATCAGAAGATAAATCAGATGTTCCATGTCAATGCTTTATCTCTCAAAGCTGCAAATAGTATTAAGCCACTAACAGAGGAGGATGACCAAGCTACCACTCAGAATGATGAACAGGTTATGAATCAATGTTATAAGATTGTTAAGGATCTTCCTATTTGTCAACCCACTTCAGATGATCCAGACCTGCAAATCAAGGAGTTTGGAATCGTGAAGAAATACAAAGATGCCATGGACCAATGATGCAGAGACGAGTGTTATACTCGAGTGTGTTTACGGAAAAGAAGAATCAACGTGCTTTAAGGAGATGAAGAAGATAAAGAAGATCTACAACGGCAATCTCATCTCAACCAAGAAGCGTTTTCCTTGGAGAAGAAGAAACTTCCACAACGGTCGTCTTTACAACGGCTAGAAGACTTCTCCATCGAAGACTATAAATGAAAATGTCGATTGAAGAAGAAAATACACAAGCTTACATGGAAATATCCCAAGTCTTCAAGCGATCCAAAGCATCTTCAATTGATTCAATAAGTTTTTCTCTCTCTCTTTATTCAAAAACCTTATCCCTTAGAGAGAGATAAACTCGAGAGCTCCATTGACATATTTAAAGAGTGTTATACTGGAGTGTGTGGTACTCTGTGAAGTAACTAGGCCATTATAGCTAGGTTAAGAGTTTGAGCTAGATCGTAGCATTGACTATAGTGAGAGAAGAAGGGGATTTCTTCTAGGTTGTATCTAGGACTATTTGAAGCTGATAATAGATAGTTAGATACTACGGCTATACCCTGGGACGGAGAGTAGGCTATTTAGAGCCGAACTTCATAAACATATCCTCGTGTCGATCTTTTCAGTTCCGCACCATATCTTTCTTTAGTGTGACTAACTTTGTTTTGCACGTTTACAAAGTCAAGGCCCTTGAAATCACTTTCAAAGCCCTTGATATCAAAGTGTGTCACAAAGAGCTCAGATCGACATCAAGGCCTTTGAAATCAGTTTTAAAGCCTTGAGATAGGTTTTTGCGAAAAGTTCTCATACTCTATTCAACCCCCTTCTAAGTATTTTTATCCCTTATATTCACCTAACAGTTCTTCAAGACGGTTTATATATGTATTATTGAGCCAAGTCTATATTTTATCGGGTCGTGACATCACTGCCCACGTCCCGAGGGAGCCTGAGAGGTTCTCTGTGTTACACACCAAATCCGCGGGACTCGGGATGCCATATTGGGCTAGGATCTCACAGTGGATCCTGACCCAAGCCTGATAACAAGCTCACTAGACCTTACAACATGACACTGACAAATAGAAAACAAATACATAAACTGTATAAAACGGTATAACCAAAAAGGTAAAAAAAGATCATAGCCGAGTATCAAACATAACCCTCACACAAGAGGTATACAAAACATCATCCTCACGCAGGAGGGAAACATAAACAACCCCAAAAAGCCATAACCTCCTAATGTACAAGAGTCCTCGGCATGTCACCCTGTTAGCTCACTCAACAGTACGCCTATCTTGTGAGGCATCTACAACATGGTATGAAACCATTAGCTAACCATATATATATATATATATATATATATATATATATATATATATATATATATATATATATATATATATATATATATATATATATATATATATATATATAAGGTAATGCATAAGCACAAGCACAATCATGAAAGATAAACACATAGGCATGCTATCACACATTTACCCATTTTATCATCTTTATATAATAGTCGTTCACTCAACCCGTGTACCCTATGGGAGTGGATTGCTCCCTTCCTATATACCAAGTGGCCTGACGCCAGAGAACCTTCCAGACTCCACGGCGGGATGAAAGGGAAAGGCTATCACAACCACGCATATGGGGCAGTAAATAAAACATAGGTCGGTAATAAACGACATCACATACTATCATAGAAAACATATAACACACACACTACTCATGCAAACACCCAATATAAGGATGGTAGCTAAGTAAGTCCTACGGATTTAACTCAACCTCGTATAACACTCAACCACAATCAACCTCCAATCTTGAAAGGCACACTGCCCAATAACAAGGCATAAAGATGTATCAATCTCCTATCAATCAAAGGGGTCACACCTAGACCCAAGAGATCCATAGGATCATCCTCAACCTAAACCTCACAACCCATAATCCTCAAAAGCCATACAAGGCATACATGATCATAACATCATCCACACACTCTCATCTACACATAGCATGGTACTACACACTCAAACTAGGAAAGGAAGAGGCAATGCCATCCCTAAGAAAACCTAGAAGCAAGACACACCTACAGAACCAAGTGCAACACAAGCTGATGCAGGTGGCTGTATGAGAGGCTGGAAGATGGCATTGGGGCGGTGACAAGGTGGCGTTGGGGCGGCTGCAAGGTGGCGCAGGGACGGATGGTTGTGCAGAAGGAAAGAAACTCATTAAACCTCAAGGCTGGCTCAAGCACAAGCACAACAACATCAACAAGCATCATCAACAACATCCACAATCAAATCCACACTCAAACTCTTACAAACTCAACAAAGCTCAAGGAAGATCAAGAAAGAGATCCAAGAGAGAAAGAAGAAGAAGATGAACGTGAGGGAGAAGATGAAGCTGTAAATGAGGTAACCCTCATCAGGAGAGAGACAAGGAAGCTTATAAAGGAAGGAAAGGGGTAAAACACGAGTCAAGAGTCAACAAAGACGGTTGCAACACACCCTAAACCGCAGGGGCGGCGGCTCAGGGAGGCACAGGTGCGGCCTAGGAAAATCGCAGGGGCGGCTTCTGGGTCACGCAAGGGCGGATTAGGCACAATCTGGGTCCTCAACACTCACTCTCAACAACTCAGTAACTAAGGCTCTTACATCTCACCCCCCTAAAAACAAGTTTCGTCCCGAAACTTGCAAAATCCCAAATTCTCTCGGACCCATATGCTAAGGTATAACTCTCTCTGTCGGAGGTATCACATCTCCGTTCAACAAGTCACAACCTATATCAATCTATAACCTCAAAACGCCAACATGGAAGAATCATCAACTCTAGAAAACATGGCCATAACGCTACCCAAAGGCGTAAAGGAATCACATCTCTTGCCATACTCACATCACAGGGCATAGAGGAAATACATCTCTAGCCAAATCATACTTATATACAACGCCTGGTGAAAAAACATCTCTAGAGAGACTATGTCCATCAAGGTAGCGTGGAGGAAAGAACCATCTCCAACTGAATCCTAATCGCATTCAGATAGCATGGAGGAAAGAACCATCTCCAAATATAATCATACATCACGCTAGCACATCAAGATCTAATAGGATCAGATATCACATCATAACTAGCATGGAATAAACACATCAAGGCATGTAAACATATAAGCACATAATCACATACTCACCAAGATAGAACCAAGATCTCCTCATCGACCCCTAGATGCATCTATCTCAGCATAGAACTCTAGATAGTTTCTCTGGATACTTGTAACACCCCGAATCCGCGGAACTCGGAGTGCCACATTGGGCTAGGATCTCATAATGGATCCTGACCCTAACCTGACAACAAGTTCACTGAACCTTACAACATGGCACTGACATATATAAAAACAAATACATAAAACTGTATAAAGTGTACAGCCAGAAGGTAAGACAACATAGCCGAGTATATAAACCAACACCGTCACACAGGAGGTAACAAAAGATCATCCTCACGCAGGAGGGAAAAGGTAAACAAACCCAAAATCCCACAACAACCTATGTACGAGACGTCCTCGGCCTGCCACTCTGCTAGATCACCCAACAACATGCCAATCCTGTGGGGCATCTACAACATGGTAATAAACCATTAGCTATCCATACACATATATAGAGTAATCCATAAGCACAATCGCAATCAAGGAAAGATAAACACATCAGTATGCTTTCACACATTTACCCATTTTATCATCTCAAAATAATGGTCATTCACTCAAATCGTATATATAAATATATCTGAAACTATATGACACGAGGACCAATACATCCTCGCCTCTGAGCCTGCTAGCCAGCTACACAAGTATCGGTCACACAATCCGTGTACCCCATGGGAGTGGATTGTGGCCTTCTTGTAAAGTCAATCTGGCCTGACATCAGAGAACCTCCCAGACTCCACGGCGGAATGAAAGGGAAAGGTTATCACAGCCACGCATACGGGGCAATCAATAAAACATTGGTCGGTATAAACGACATCTCATGCTATCATAGCAACATACAAATCACACACCACTCATGCAAACACCCAATATAGGATGGCAGCTAAGTAAGTCCTACGGACTTACCTCAACCTCGATCAACCTAACCACGATCACCTCTACACTAAAGGAACAACACAACCTATACACATGGCATAAAAAGATATATCAATCTCCTAACAACACAAGGGTCACACCTAGACCCAAAGGTATCCATAGGATCATCCTCAACCTAACTCACATCCTAATGAGCATCAAAAGCTATACAAGACATAAACCAATCATAACCTCAACCAAACACATCCTCACACCTCTAGTATGATCATATACTCTCACACTAGGAAAGGATATAACAAAAGCATCCTAAGGAAAGCCTAGGAACACACACACATCTGCAGAACCAAGAGAATACCCTTTCTGATGCAGGTGGCGCAGGGGCGGCTAACTGGTGGCACAGCGGTGGGTATTGGCCGGCGTAGGGGCGGCTGAAGGTGGCGCAGGGGCGGCTGGACAACAGGAGGCACAACCTTAGCTCTTTCTTCACTTCTTGCTTCGATTCCTTACTCTTCTTCACTCAAACATCAACATGCCAAACATGGCTGAGACATGATCTAAACCTAAGGAAACTAAGCTAGGCTAAGGAAAGAGAGGAAAAGATGAAGAAAAGAGGAAAGAAAGAAGAAAGGCCATGAAAGCTTACCAATTAAGCTTTCCAGAAGATCAGCATAACACCATCATTACCTCAAGCTGGATCAACAACGCACAACAACATCATCAACACCAAAGCCAAGCAAAACTAGGCAAGATCTCTCATAAACTCAACTAACTCAAGGAAGATCAAGCAAAGATGATCCAAGGGAGAAGAGAGAAGAAGATGTACGTAAGGGGAGAGAGATGGAGTTGAGAATGGTAAACCCTCATCAAAGGGAGAAGATGAAGGTTATAAAAGAGGTAAAAAGAGTAAAGCACGGGTAAAAGGGTCAAAGAAGACGGATGCAGCACACAAAGCCGCAGGGGAGGACTATGTGAGCCACAGGGGAGGCCCAAGCAAACTGCAGGGGCGCCCTCTGAGTCACGCAGGGGCGGTCCAAGCACAATCCTGGCCCTCTGCTCACTCTCTCAGCTACTCAACAACTAGGCTCTTACAATATTATCCTCAGTCTCCCATGTAGCCTCCTTAGGTCCTCGTCTCGACAACTGTATCCTCAACATAGGAATGTCCTTCGAACGCATGCGTCTTACACCTCGTTCTAGGACTACAATAGGATGCTCAGCAAAGGTGTGGTCCGGCTCAACTACTAAATCATCATAACTCACAATGTGCCTCGGATCTGGTATATACTCCCTCAAGTAAGACACATGAAATATAGGGTGAACACCCTCTAACCTCGGAGGCAAAGCTAATCTGTAGGCTACCCTCCCAACTCTATCCAATATCTCAAAAGGACCGACATATCGGGCACTCAGCTTCCCCTTTATGCCAAAACGTCTAACGCCTCGCGTCGGAGATACTCTCAACCAAACGTGATCTCCCACTCTGAACTCTAGAGGTCGACGCCTCCTGTGTGCGTATGACTTCTAGCGACTCTGTGCAGCCAGCATCCTCTCTCTAATTAGTGGTACTCGAGCCATATCATCCTGAATCTGCTGTGGCGCTATCCCACTAATATGGCAAGGCTCATCCCAGCAAATAAGGTGTACAACATCTCAGTCCATACAGTTCCTCATATGGAGCCATCCCAATAGATGCATGCTAGTTGTTGTTGTATGAGAACTCAACTAATGGGAGGTAATTAGATCATCCCTGTCCCCAATCCAACACATAGGCTCGCAGCATATCCTCAAGGGTCTGGATGGTCCTCTCTGACTTACCATCTATCTAGGGGTGAAACGCAATCGTGAAGTGTAGACTCGTCCCCAAAGCAGTATGAATCTGCTGTAAAAACCTCGAGGTAAACCGTCCATCACGATCAAAGACGATCGTTTTCGGTACACCATTGAGTCTCACTATCTGTCTAGTGTACTCCTCAGCCAATCTTCTCACGGGCCACGTCTCCCTGATAGGAATGAAATGTGCCGTCTTCGTCAATCTATCAACAATAACCCAGATAGCATCAAAACTCCTACTAGGACTCAATCCGGTCACAAAGTCCATGGAGACGTCCTCCCACTTCCACCGCGGCACTGGCAGTGGATGAAGCTCACCTCCAGGTCTGCAATGCTCTATCTTGACCTCTTGACATGTCGCACACTATGCCACAAATCTGGCTACATCGGGCTTCAGCCCTCCCCACCAATATGATCGTCTCACATCATGGTACATATTACTCGTACCTGGATGTACCGAGTAAGGTGTACAGTGAGCCTCCTGTAAGATCCGTTGTCTAAGCTTTACATCAGTAGGTAAACAGATATGGCCATGGCATCTCATCATTCCATCTGCTCCAATGGAGAACTGTGATGCCTCACCACGAGACATCCTCTCTCTAATCCTCATCAAGGTCGGGCAGGTCCCCTACTTCTGTTGGATCTCATCCAACAGATCAGGTAGAACCTCTAAAGTATAAAATTGGGCATCCTCATTAACAAACTGGATGTCCAGCTCTAGCCAAGCTAGATCTCTTTGAAGTTGAGGCTGAACTCTCAGTCTCACAATAGCCTTCTCTCGAGGCGTCTTCTAGCTCAGGGAGTCGGCGACAACATTCGGCTTCCTTGGATGATACAGAATCTCAAGGTCAAACTCCTTGATCAACTCAAGCCATCGACGTTGACGGTTATTCAACTCTCGCTGCATAAAAATATACTTCAGACTCTTATTGTCTGTGAAGATCTTACATGTAGCACTATACACGTAATATCTCCAGATCTTCAAAGCATGAACTACCGTTGCTAACTCCAGATCATGAGTCGGGTAGTTCTCCTCATATGTCTTCAACTGTCGAGACACATATCCAATCACTCTACCCCTCTGCATCAATACACATCCCAAGCCTAGCTTGGATGCATCACTGTAAACCACAAAATCCTCAAAACCCTCTGGTTGTGCCAAGACTGGAGCAGAAGTCAACCGCCTCTTCAACTCCTCAAAACTTTGGGCACACTAATCAGACCATACAAATCTGCTATTCTTCCTCAGTAGACTCGTCAGTGAACGGGCAATCACAAAAAAACCCTCCACAAAGCGTCGGTAATAACCGGCTAGGCCAAGAAAGCTACGCACTTCCTTGACGTTCGTCGGTGTCGTCCATGTTGCAACAGACTCGATCTTCGCCGAATCAACCATGATCCCCCTGGCGGAGGCAATATGGCCTAGGAGAGCAACCTCATACATCCAAAATTCACACTTAGAGAGCTTGGCATACAACTCTCTATCCCTCAAAATCTGCAAAATCGTCCTCGGATTACCGGCATTCTCCTCTCTGCTACGAGAGTACACCAGAATGTCATCAATGAAGACTATCACAAACTAATCAAGGAAGTCGATGAAGATGTTGTTCATCATCTCCATGAAGACTGTTAGGGCATTCGTAAGCCCAAATGGCATCACTACAAACTCGTATTGTCCATAACGGGTATGAAATGCCGTCCTGTGTATATCCTTCTCCCTCACCCTCAATTGGTGATATCCTGAGCACAAATCAATCTGGGAGAAAACTATCGCTCCTTGAAGCTGATCAAGCAGATCATCAATAAGAGGCAGTGGATACTTGTTCTTGATGGTCACCTTGTTCAGCTCTTTGTAATTGATACACAGTCTCAACGATTTGTTCTTCTTCCCCACAAAGAGGACATGTGCTCCCCATGGGGATACGTTAGGGCGAATGAAGCCCTTCTCAACCAACTCCTCGAGTTGCTTCTTCAGCTCCAACATCTCGACAGGCGTCATACGATATGGGGCCTTTGAGATGGGTCTCGTACCAGGCTCCAACTCGATATTGAAATCCACACTCCTCTGAGGTGGCAAGCTCGATGGCTGAGCAAACATATCTGCAAACTCGCAGACCACTGGTATGTCCTCCAATGCTAGACTCTCTCCATCCTTCATGGCATAGAACCAGAAGGCATCACATCCATGTGCTATCATCCTAGCTACTCGTACGACACTGATGACAGAACCCGTCTTCCCAAGGTCCCAACTTCGGAAGACCTCAATCTGACCTACCTCGGTAGAGACTGTCAAAGTCCTCCTACCAACATCTTATATTGCGCGGTGTCTACGAATCCAATCCATACCTAATATGACCTCTTCATGCATCAATGGCATGACTAAGAAGTCATCAAGCAACACACGAGTCCCTAAGCGAAGGGGACAACTATGTATCTCACGGGTACCTTTGACCCTACTACCATCAAGTAACCCTATAGTAAAGGGTATCCCTTCTATAGTAGCTAAACTCAGACGCTCAACACATACATCAGAAATAAAGGAATACGTAGCACCCGTATCAAACAAAACTCTAACAGGTAAGCCATGAAGCATAATGATATCTGTAGCAGCCGGTGGACGTGGCTCCTCTACACTCCTCAACTTGAAGGCTCTACCTTGAGCTCCTCTGGTGTCTGTGGTACTCCCACCATAACCTCTACCTCTACTCAGCCCGGAAGTAGATCCCTGAGTAGAAGGACGATATGGGACTCTCTACTGTCCTTGTTTCTTCTGTTGAGGTGTCCTCTGACCACCTCCCATCACACTGGCAGGAGAAGAACCCTGTTGTGATGCAACTCCACCCTGCCTACAGAAGGCAACTCTATGACCTGGTCTACCACAAGTGAAGCAAGTCACAACTGGCTTAGCACACTCTGGCCTCAAATGTCCAAGATATCCACAGTTGTAACACTGTCGTCCCTTATCTACAGTCAATGCAGATGAGAGGTAACTCTGACGTTTCTGCCTCCGTCTAGAACCAGATGCTCCTTTAACACCACTGGTCTGCCTAGTGTGTTGCTTCTTCTCAAACTGTCCCGTATGAGAAGCTCTCTTCTGATTGGATCTCTCTCTCATATGCAAGAAGCCCGGTCCTAATAATCGGCCAATGACTCACAATGGAATCCTGCCATGTATGAGCGTCTACTCTCCCTCAGTCGACGAGAGAATAGGTACACATGCTGGTCTTCAGAAGGTGCAGCTAGACCCAGCAAAGCCAACTCTGTCTGGAAGCGACTGATGGCATCTGCAATCGGCACATCCTCAAAGCCGGCCTCCACAAAATCCTGCAGCTTCTCCCTCCTCAGTGAGGCAGGGCAGAACTGCTCTCTAATCATCCTCCTCATCTGCTCGTAGCTAGTGGCTTTGGCTCGTACAGTCCTCCTCCATTATTTATCAAGGTCACGGAATAGAGTCTGAACTAACTCTATCAGTCTATCCTCAGGGTATCTAATAGAGTCTAAAGCTGAGTCCACATGCCCGATCCAAACCTCCGTCTCTAACCCTACCTTTATAGAGAAAGGTGGTACTCCTAGTTGATGAAATGCCTTCAACCAGGTATTTAGTCGAGGCCCTCTAAACTCCTTTCGAGCTCGAACAGTCTCAACAGTACGTGCCGGAATAGCTGGCACTTGAGTGGCTCCCTGGGACATCTCAGATGATCCCTCATGCACTAGTAGATCTAGGGCCCGTCTGCCAGCTCTAGAAGCCTCCTCAACTCGTCTGATGTAATCTCAAAACTCTTGCCCCCTCATGGAGACACGATCCGAGTCATCTGACTGGACTCGATGTGAATGTTGTCTCCTAGATCCACCACTCCTCGTCTTTGGGACGACACTCTCAACAATCTCCTCATGCATCTCCTCCACCACTAGTGGATCAGTAGCGGGAACTGGTCCTTGTCCTATCACGCCCGGAGGAAAAGATGGTCTACCTCTACCTTGGCCTACAACAGAAGCAGCTCTAGTCTGAGTCATCTGCGGGGTATGCACACCTAACTTATAAGGCTCTATATTGGCCATATGTATGTATATATATATATATATATATATATATATATATATATATATATATATATATATATATATATATATATATATATATATATATATATATATATATATATATATATATA
>BSUD01000007.1:104300949-104320800 GCA_033239045.1 Fagopyrum esculentum | reverse complement strand
TATATATATATATATATATATATATATATATATATATATATATATATAACATACACATAATCCATAATCCATAATACATATATATATGTTCGCTCCAAACGGTGTGTGCAAGCTTTAAATTTATAACCCTAGACTTAAGCTTAAAACAAGGATGCGAACCCGCAGTGTACGGGTCAATCGTAGTAAAAGCAAGAAAATTCCAGGGGTCGATCACAGGGACTCGGTGAAACAAAGTCAATACGGTGTGCTTATGTCAAAACTAACCACAAGAGCGATTAACACAATCAAAGATGAATAAGAAGTCAATAAAGCAAACATGCAATTCTAGGGATTAAGGCATCTAGTTGTGGTTCCAACTCAAGATCTATAGATAAGCGGACAAAGCTGAGATTTTTGCGTGGGGAAGGTGTTTCTAAAGTGGAGTAGATCACCGGGTAAGTCTCACTACACACTAATCCTAAACCGTAACTCCTATTACCGGGTAAGTCTCAAGGAATTAAGATAAAGAACTATAACCTCAAACTAACATGCCATCTGAGGGAATAGAATCAACCTTTACCGGGTAAGTCTCAGGCTAACTCACAAAGATGGGATGGAAGCACACTCAAACCCCTAATAAAGGATAAACCTTTATTACCTACACTTATGATTGTTAATACATAAACTAAGGAATTACCGGGTAAGTCTCATCCTAAGCTTGCATTGAACCAGGAAGGTGTAATAAGAATAGGATTTGGCAAACTCTAACACTTCACTTTCTGTTTAAGATCAGATAAGTCACCTCGGACAGAAGAATTGCACCCCGGCCGAGATGTTCATCAGCCGAACGAGATGCTTAGGGTTAAGGTTAAAGACTCAAACTTTCAGGATCCTACTGGAATCTAAGATTATTCTATCATTGTTTTTCCCACAACCTTCAGCCAATCACCCTAGAATCACACAAGGAAATTAGCCACTCATCATCATTATGAAAGTATTAAATGTATGGGAAGAAGGTGAATATTTGAACAAGAAGAATTTAAGGAAAAAGACTTCAATAACTGAATCAAATATCACAACAAAGCGTTCCTTGGATAGCAATCCAAAAAGACAAGACAACAATTGAGGGAATTGAAGACAATCTTACAAAACCCTTCAATAAAGCTATAAAAGCTATGGACTTCAATCTTCCTTCAACCTTCAAAAAGGTTATTCAAAACTCCCAACTTGGAGTATGCCGCCGCTGCGTGAACGACTTCCTTGCGCTGATAACGGATGATAGCCGGTGTCCAGCTGTAAGCGGATGCCGGAATTATGGGAAATCCGACCCTTTTTATAGGAAAATAACCCTCCAAAGATAATAAATCTTAAAAAGATATTTTCCCACAAAAATAGGTAAAATATATGATTCTGCATATCTCCTTCCTTCCAGGAGCCAAGCCCAAAAAATAAGATCACTTTCCAATTTTAAAAGATCTCATCCAAGAATAAAATATTCTCGCCGCGTCCTAGGTGTTCGCCTCGGTCGAGTCGACGTCTCTGGATCACCTCGGTCGAGATGAATCTCTGGTCAACCGAGGTGAGTCACAACTGAATGTGAAATCTCTCGAATCTGCTCCAAAGTAAATCTTTAATCCATGGCTATGCTCCCTGGATGTAGCTCCAAATGACTCATGACTCCTTTTGCTCCTTTTTGATGCAAAACGTACCATATTACCTGCAATTACAACGAAACTAGGTGTAGACCTCGATTCTCGCAAAGGTAGATGAAATGGTAGTAAAATCACATAATGCACATACAAACATGCAGATTATGAAAGATAAAACGTCTAAACAAACCCCAAAATATAGACTATAATTCATGCTATCAAAATACCCCATACTTAGCCTTTGCTTGTCCCCAAGCAAGTTCCTCATATAGAAGACAAGATAGAATGGATTATAATCTAGAAAATCAATGAAAAAGTCTTTCAAAAACATTTTATGGTGTGCAACTATCATAGATCACTCTAAGAGAATACTTCCTGGAATTAAAAACTTAATATGATCAAAACATTTTATAAATATAAGAAAGTTGTTCATCTTTGCATAAAATCCTAGAATGCATAATAAATCATAATTATCAAAATTAATCATGTATAATCCAGTTTAAACCACTAAGTCAATCAACAAGCTCAAGGTCTCAAGGGCTTCCCAAAAGAAAAGGTCAAGAAACGTGTAGGGTAGGGATGTGTGTAAGGTAATGTGGTGCTAGAATCCGGGAAAAGGATAAACTTCACTTTCACTTTGACTTGCAACATCTTCCACCAATAAGCTTTGCTTATCTCACACTTTTTCTTTTACTTTACTTTTTTGGGATGCATGGACAGAGGTGCACAATAACCGAAGCCTAGGAAATCTGCAATCATCAATTTCTCGAGATGCATCAAACCCTTGATGCACATACCATGACCCGTTAGGAATATCGCTCAATCCGACTTTGGCAAGACACAAACACCCGGCTATGTGAATGGTGCCGAGTTACTCATCTTCATGATTGACTTCCCCAAACCTATTATTGCTTTCTAACACTTTCACTTCTAGCCCACTTTTCAACTTTAACTTGCTTTCACCACTTCGCTTGCTTCCAAATTCCCGGATAGGTAAAGGGAGGCAAAATGTATATGAGGGGCTAAGCATGATCAAGAAGAAGAAGAAGAAGAGAATGAATTGCCTTGGTCTTTCCAAGAAGAAAGTGAGAGAACTCGTAATGTGGTGTCAACCTTCAAATTCAACATAATTTGGATAAAAAAAAAAATATTAAACATGCCAATAATTTCAAACAAAGCATTTAGCAACTTAAACATATCATAAAACCTTTCAAACACATAAAGAATTTGAAACCAGTAGGTAAACAAAATCTTCACTGAGATCATATCCAGATAAGTAACACAAAATCGTTTTCGAAAACTTTCTGTTACGCACCTCGGTCGAGGTGTTCTTGGTTCAACCGAGGTGAAATGCCTCGTTTGGCCAAGATTGACTCGGTCGAGGTCAAAATAATTTTTTTTTAAAACCATTTTTTTTTCGGTTTCAACGTTTTTCTCGATCAAATAACCTGTAGGTATGCATGTAATATCAGATAATCATATAAAGGCAACTGAAGCATAAATATGAAAATATCCGATAAATAAAGTGTCATACATCAAAGGGTAGTCAATATAACATCAAGTAGTCAAATAAGTACAAACACCCCATACTTGAGACACACTATCCCAGTGGGTATAATAAAAAGTCTGAAAATGAGAGAACTCACCGGATAAATAGCTGAACTGCATAAAAGAAAATAAAGAAAATCCTGCAGCTCCTCAATAGTCTCGATCCGGTGGTGGTGCATATGGATACTGAGTCGGATCGTAAGGATGGCCCATGACACGCTCGAACTAAAGCTGGGCCATGATGTGCTGATGGTGCTGCCGCTCCTGCATCTCGCGGATATCCAGCGATAATGCAGCATATGAGTCGATAACCTGATCCGTCAGGTCATCGATCCGTCGGTGAGCAGCTCGATCTCTCACTCCACGCCTCCTGCGTCTAGCAGGTCTGACTGGAGAAGTCTCAGCTGGTGCAGCATTAGTATCCTCCTCATCATCCAAATCGATGATCGGTGGTGCGCTCATCCCTCCAGTATCCGTCCCTGTATCCATCGGGACTCCATCTCCTCTCTCATCTACTGTATCCTCATCATCATCCTCATCATCAGCCTCCTCCTCCTCCTCAGCTGGGGCGGTAGCTGCCTCTCTATGAGCCTCCATCAGTGGACCCCAAGCGGTCTGCCAATAATGAGGATCAAACACAGAATACTGGGCAGACCACCTGATGCCCTGTGGCGCAGTCAGCTCCCATGGCATAGCGACATAGGGTGTAGTCAGTCCTCGGGGAACCAGAATCCTCCGAGTGATCATCTCCTGTAGTCCGAGCGGCTTGGCAGCCGCCACCATAGTACACCTACTCAGATCCATATCCTGATACCTAGCGATATGGGTCACTATCCCACCACAGCATATATCTCCCTTCCCTTTGGCCTTGATCCTGTGCAGATCCTCTGCCAGCATCAATCTAAAGTCGGGGAATCCACCTGTAACCATGCAGTATAAAGCAAAGAGCTCCCCCTGTCGGACCTTCTGGGGCGTCTCAGTACGCGCCAGAAGTGTCTCGCTGAAGATCCTGTGGGCTAATCGAAAGCTAGCTAGATGGAAGATAAGCTTCTCCCTGGAATCACCAGGGCGCCACCTATCTGCATGCTCCACAACATAAGAAATCTGACCCCAGAACTCTCTAGCTACGGCTCGGGTCGGGAAGTCTACAGCAGTGGGGGCAGGGAAGCCAAAGATATCTCTCCAGTAATCTAGGGGTACTAAGAAGTTCCGGTTCATCAACCGGTACTTCACAGCTCTCTCTGTGGGGAGGTAAGTGAAGGAGCTAACAAACTCAAGGGTCGGCTCTAAGTAAGCTGGGGCTCGGATCTCAGTAAATTGATCCAGCCCAACTGTGGTGATCATCCTCCTAAGATCTCCATCAACATGGAGACAGTCAAAAGCAGAAATGTCCAGAAATCTAGGTGCGATCACTGGACGGTTAGCAATACGCTCATAATCTACCCGGTGTCTCTCGTGGATCACCGGGATAGAAGGTCTGGGTGAGGAAGAAGAAGGGGAAGGAGAGGATCTATCTCTAAGGGCTAATAACCTGTCAGAACTCATCTTCAGAAATTTTCACTGTCAGACCACCTCGGTCAACTGATAGTCTTCAAGAATCACCTCGGTCGAGGTGCAGGTCGACTGGACCGAGGCGAAGACAGTCGCGATTCCAACTCTCAGAAATTCAATTCTTTTCCCCCCAAAAATCACTACAATTGCTTCCTATGGGGCACTTAAGCTTTTCCTCAGCAAAATCAGGGGCAACCAAAGCCCAAATCAAAGCAAACGAACGAGTTAGGGTTTCGACTCGTTTTACCTCATTTCGGTCGAGTCGCTCGTATTTCTTGCAGATCTGCAGTTGCAATAGGATCCTCTACTCTTTAATTGCAGTTTGGAAGCGGAAATCTTCGAAAACGAGCGAGAAACGAAGGAAGCGAGGTAGATCTGTCACCTCGGTCGAGATGGTCTCGACTGGACCGAGGTGGTACGGACCGAGGTGGTTCTGCAGAAACCCTAGTCACCTCGGTTTGCTCAAGAATCAACTCGGTCGAGGTGCTCTGACAGTAACCGAGGTGCTTCTGTCTTCTCAGAATCTCGAACTTCTGTCCTTCCAGTTGTGCTCCTTCCTTAGATATTCCCTGTTGTCTGTCCAGAACGCCAAAAACAAAGCGAAGCAAAGCAAAAACAAAAACTATCTAAGCTAGACTAGAAAACGGGAAAAGAAAGCAATACCTTGGGTTGCCTCCCAAGAAGTGCTTGATTTAAGGTCGCTAGCTAAACCATGATGCGTCTCAAACGAGGTATATCGGTGCAACCTCCTCAACCGGCGTTTCTGGCTGGTATTTCTTAAGTCTATGACCGTTGACCTTGAAGCTTCCGGTGGTTTCGCCCCATATCTCAACTGCACCATGAGGGAAAACATGTTTCACAACGTAAGGCCCGGTCCATCTAGATTTCAACTTACCTGGAAAAAGACGGAGGCGGGAGTTGAAGAGTAGAACTAAATCTCCTTCGTTAAGCTCCTTTGGAACGATACGCTTGTCATGCCATCTCTTCGTCCTTTCCTTGTAGATTTTGGCATTTTCATAAGCGTTCAAACGCAGCTCCTCCAGCTCGTTAAGTTCCAATAGTCGCTTCTCACCAGCCTCCTTGATGTCAAAGTTCAACCATTTGATAGCCCAATACGCCTTGTGCTCCAATTCAACAGGCAAATGGCAAGACTTCCTATATACCAAATTATAAGGGGTGGTACCTATGGGAGTCTTGAATGCGGTCTTGTATGCCAAAAGAGCATCATCCAATTTCATGGACCAATCCTTCCTTGTTCTAGAGACGGTCTTTTCCAAAATTGCCTTGATTTCTCTATTCGAGATCTCGACCTGTCCACTAGTTTGAGGGTGATAAGCGGTTGATACCTTGTGGGTTACCCCATACTTCGATAGAAGTGCTTTAAACTTCCGGTTGATGAAATGCGTTCCTCCATCGCTAATGATGATGCGTGGAGTTCCAAATCGTGGAAAGATAGTTCTATTCAAGAACTTCACAACCACCTTGGCGTCGTTAGTGGGAGAAGCAATGGCTTCAACCCATCTAGAGACGTAATCAACTGCAAGGAGAATGTAGAGGTTTCCTCCGGAGGATGGGAAAGGTCCCATGAAGTCAATCCCCCATACATCAAAGATTTCCACTTCTTGGATGTTATTAAGTGGCATCTCGTTCCTCCTTGATAAGTTCCCTGTTCTTTGGCATGCATCACAAGAGACAACAAAAGATTGCACATCCTTAAATAATGTAGGCCAAAAGAAACCGGAACGTAGTACCTTGGCGCATGTTTTATCGGTGCTAGCATGCCCCCCACAAGGAAGTGAATGACAATGCTTTGTGACACTATTAACTTCATCTTCCGGAATGCACCTTCGAAGCATCCCATCCGGTCCGCGCTTAAATAGCAGCGGCTCATCCCAGTAATAATGTCGTACTTCCTTGAAGAATCTTTTCTTTTGAGAGTACGTCAATCCGGGTGGTGTCTCCTGGCAAACGTACCATATTACCTGCAATTACAACGAAACTAGGTGTAGACCTCGATTCTCGCAAAGGTAGATGAAATGGTAGTAAAATCACATAATGCACATACAAACATGCAGATTATGAAAGATAAAACGTCTAAACAAACCCCAATATATAGACTATAATTCATGCTATCACGCCCGGCAACGGCGCCAAAAACGTCTAAACAAACGTCTAAACAATCCGACCCTTTTTATAGGAAAAATCCGACACTCTCAACAATCTCCTCATGCACCTCCTCCACCACTAGTGGATCAGTAGCGGGAACTGGTCCCTGTCCTATCACGCCCGGAGGAAAAGATGGTCTACCTCTACCTCGGCCTACAACAGAAGCAGCTCTAGTCTGAGTCATCTGCGGGGTATGCACACCTAACTTATAAGGCTCTATATAGGCCATATGTATGTATATATATATATAACATACACATAATCAATAATCAATAATACATATATATACATATCTATATTGTAGAGATCCATGGCAGAAGTGATGACTCTTGTACATTCTATCCCAAAACAACACTTTTAAAATCAAAATCTTTTAAAAATGTCAGACCCCTTGCGGGTTCTGTTTATTTTATCTATCAAACCTCATTGTAGGTAGCAAGTGTCATTGTTGTCAACCTAAGCTCTTATACCAACTCTGTAACACCCCAAATCTGCGGGACTTGAGATACCACATTGGGCTAGGATCTCATAGTGGATCCTGACCCAAGCCTGACAACAAGTTCACTGGACCTTACAACATGGCACTGACAGATAGAAAACAAATACATAAACTGTATAAAACTGTACAACCAAAAAGGTAAACAAGATCATAGCCGAGTATCAAACATAACCCTAACACAAGAGGTATACGAAACATCATCCTCACGCAGGGGGAAACATAAACAACCCCAAAAAGTCATAACCTCCTAATGTACAAGAGTCCTCTGTCTGTCACCCTGCTAGCTCACTCAACAGTACGCCTATCTTACAAGGCATCTACAACATGGTATGAAACCATTATCTAACCATACATATATAAGGTAATGCGTAAGCACAAGAACAATCATGAAAGATAAACACTTAGGCATGCTATCACACATTTACCTATTTTATCATCTTTATATAATAGTCGTTCACTCAAATCGTATATATATAGATAGATGAAAATATGGGACACGAGGAACGTATCATCCTCGCCTCTGGGCCTGCTAGCCATCTAGAAGTAGTGTCGGTCACACAACCCGTGTACCCTATGAGAGTGGATTGCGCCCTTCCTGTATACCAGGTGGCCTTATGTCAGAGAACCTCCCAGACTCCACGGAGGGATGAAAGGGAAAGGCTATCACAACCACGCAACAAGCAGTAAATAAAACATAGGTCGGTAATAAACGACATCACATGCTATCATAGCAAACATATAACACACACACCACTCATGCAAACACCTAATATAAGGATGGTAGCTAAGTAAGTCCTACGGACTTACATCAACCTTGTATAACACTCAACCACAATCAACCTCTAATCTTGAAAGGCACACTGCCCAATAACAAGGCATAAAGATATATCAATCTCCTATCAATCAAAGGGGTCACACCTAGACCCAAGGGTTCCATAGGATCATCCTCAACCTAAACTGTAAGAGCCTTTAGTTTTAGGAGCCTTGGAGCCTTGCTGAGCTTTGTGTTGACCCTGGATGCCGCCCCTGCGGACCCAGGTAGCCGCATTTGCAGCTGGGAGCCGCTGCACCTCACAGAGTCCGCCCCTGCAGCTCTGTGTGGTTGGGGCCACCTTCGTTGACCCTTTGACATGTGCTTTGCGGCTGGCTTCCTTTATAAGCCTCCCATTGCTTCTGTGAGAGGGTTTCTTTATCCTCTTCAGCTCCTTTCCCCTCTGTATGCTCTTCTTCTTCCTCTCTTCTTCTTTGATCTTCCTTCGATCTTGTGAGAGAGTTTTGAGAGTTTGTTTGTGGTTGTGAGATTGGGTGATCTTGAGCTTGTTGCTGAGTGTTGTTGCTGATGTGCTAAGGGTGTGAGGTGTTGTGGTTTCTCTTCTTTCCCGCTTAGAGTTCTGTTGTGGTAAGGTTTCCATCTCTATCTTCTTTCCCTCTTCTTCCTTGCTTATTTCTTCCCTCTTTAGCTTAGGATTACAAGTTGAGGTTGTGTGGATCTTTTCCTGGCTGATCTTATGTTCATACATGTGTATATATGTATGTGGTATGTTGTTGTGTGATGAAGAAGTAAAGAGAATCGAGAAAGAGATCGAAGAGAAGTCGGGGCCAACCTTCTGCACAAATAGCCTCCCCTACGCCTGAACCTAGCCCATGCGCCTACTGTGAACCGCCCCTGCACCTTGAGTGAGCCGCCTCTACGCCTCACATGTTTAGCCCATGCGTCCTTTGTTTCCGCTGGTACGTTCAGGGCATACCTTGTTGGTATGATTCCTTCTTTCCTTTCCTTTGGCCTTGGCTTAGATGTTGGCTAGGCTAGCTTGGTTAGGATGAGTTGCATGATAGAGATGTGCATTAGGCACTTGTGTTTATGTTGAGCATATGCCTTAGGCATCTGTGAGCATGTTATGATCTCGATGTTTAGATTGAGGTTGTAGGTTGGGTATGGTTATGGAGACGAGTCTCCTAACCCTTACAGTATGTGATGATGTGTCAATTGCTATTGTAGACGTTGATTACTTCCCCAAGGGGAAGTTGTGACGTGGTACCGGTTACGAGTATTACAGGTAAGTGCATAGGACTTACTTAGCGTTCAGTTGTGAGCTTGTGTGATTATAATGGTTGTGTGTTCATATGATTGTGCATTTATAACCTAAACTGGACTAGTATGACCATTTATTACATTAAATGGGCCAAGTGTATTATAACGGGTCCTGACCACTTGCCTCCGTCTGCGGGTAGGAGGAGGTGCCTAGAAGCTGATCTCACGGGGGGGGGGGGGACGAATGACGATCACCCCCATGCAAATATTTTGTGTTACGGTGGAAGGGACGAGGTTCTTGAGGCTCCTCGTGTTACAAAATAAGTTGAATTAGTAATGGAATAAGGTAATTGAAAGATAATAAATGAATGTGTGTGGCATTGCATGTATGAGATGTTGATGTGTGTTTGTGCTATTACCTTCATGCTTATTCAATATTGTATCTAACGGTGTATACCGTGTTGTAGATGATCTGCAGGTTAGGAAGACTGTAGAGTGAGCCAGATGGGGTGACCAGCCAAGGACTTTTGTACATTAGGGTTGCGTGAGATATGGGATATATTTGGTATCTGATGTTTATGGATGTTGTTTTGTACTCGGCTTTGTTGTTGTAAAACCTTTTGATGTATCTTATACAGTATTATGTATTTGGTTTTCATCTACATGTGTATTGTTGTAAGATCCGGTGAACTTGTTGCCAGGCTAGGGTCAGGATTCATTGTGAGATCCTTGTCCAATGTGACACTCCGAGTCATGCGGATTCGGGGTGTTACATAAACCTCACAACCTATAATTCTCAAAAGCTATACAAGATCATAACATCATCCACACTCTCATCTACACCTAGCATGGTACTACACACTCACACTAGGAAAGGAAGAGACAATGCCATCCATAGGCAAACCTATAAGCAAGATACACCTGCAGAACCAAGTGCAACACAAGATGATACAAGTGGCCGTAGGGGCGGCTGGAAGATGGCGCAGGGGCGGTGACAAGGTGGCACTGGGGTGGCTGCAAGGTGGCGCAGGGGCGGCTGGTTGTGTAGAAGGCACACTTTCGGCTTCTATTTGCTTCTCCACTCGAATCTTTTGTGACACGAGGGATTCCCAAACCTCGCCCCTGTCCCCGTTTACCAACGCGGAATGGTACTAATGCATTTGACCGTCTACCTGACTGGGTTGGTCGTAGGGAACCTCCTAGACTCTCGCAAGAGCTAGGCAGATGATGTCACGACCCATTATCATACACTTGTGTCAATTACGTAAATAATAAAGTCGGCCTATTCCGGTTTCGTTATTTATCTTAAATAACAAGCACCACTCATACACATCACACTCATACAAGAAGCTAGGTAAGTAAGTCCGTGGACTTACTTGAATCAGATCTCGACTCTCTTAATCACAACTCAATCTGTAACTGTATAACTCGGTTGCCTGTCAAAGGAGGCAAGTGGAAAAACACACATATCCCATATATTTAGAAGTCTAAGACTTCTAAGATATAAGATCCTATCGGAAGAGATTATACTAAAATACACGTCTAAGGTAATATGACCATTTTACCCTTGGTCCCGAATCTTCTAAAAAACTCATAATATGTACTTAAATTCTTACTTGCGACTAACTATCATATTCTAACTCTTAAAGTTGAGTTTAGGTCAAGACTAGAACATTACATGTTTTCTTAACCTTCTAAAAAGGTCACTAGGGTCCAACTTTGGCTTAAAATATGAAATTCGAATAAACTTATAAAAATTCCTAAATAATTCTCTAGATCATCTATGATATCTCATCTACTCCTAGGAACAAGAATTTCTTAAAACTGTTCAGACTCTTATTGTCTGTGAAGATCTTACATGTAGCACTATACACGTAATATCTCCAGATCTTCAAAGCATGAACTACCGTTGCTAACTCCAGATCATGAGTCGGGTAGTTCTCCTCATACGTCTTCAACTGTCGAGACACATATCCAATCACTGTACCCCTCTGCATCAATACACATCCCAAGCCTAGCTTGGATGCATCATTGTAAACCACAAAATCCTCAAAACCCTCTGCTTGTGCCAAGACTAGAGCAGAAGTCAACCGCCTCTTCAACTCCTCAAAACTTTGGGCACACTAATCAGACCATACAAATCTGGTATTCTTCCTCAGTAGACTCGTCAGTGAACGGGCAATCACAAAAAATCCCTCCACAAAGCGTCGGTAATAACCGGCTAGGCCAAGAAAGCTACACACTTCCTTGACGTTCGTCGGTGTCGTCCATGTTGCAACAGACTCGATCTTCGCCGAATCAACCATGATCCCCTGGCGGAGGCAATATGGCCTAGGAAAGCAACCTCATACATCCAAAATTCACACTTAGAGAGCTTGGCATACAACTCTCTATCCCTCAAAATCTGCAAAATCGTCCTCGGATTACCGGCATTCTCCTCTCTGCTACGAGAGTACACCAGAATGTCATTAATGAAGACTATCACAAACTAATCAAGGAAGTCGATGAAGATATTGTTCATCATCTCCATGAAGACTGTTGGGGCATTCGTAAGCCCAAATGGCATCACTACAAACTCGTATTGTCCATAACGGGTATGAAATGCCGTCCTGTGTATATCCTTCTCCCTCACCCTCAATTGGTGATATCCTGAGCACAAATCAATCTGGGAGAAAACTATCGCTCCTTGAAGCTGATCAAGCAGATCATCAATAAGAGGCAGTGGATACTTGTTCTTGATGATCACCTTGTTCAGCTCTCTGTAATTGATACACAGTCTCAACGATTTGTTCTTCTTCCCCACAAAGAGGACATGTGCTCCCCATGGGGATACGTTAGGGCGAATGAAGCGCTTCTCAACCAACTCCTCGAGTTGCTTTTTCAGCTCCAACATCTCGACAGGCGTCATACGATATGGGGCCTTTGAGATGGGTCTCGTACCAGGCTCCAACTCGATATTGAAATCCACACTCCTCTGAGGTGGCAAGCTCGATGGCTGAGCAAACATGTCTGCAAACTCGCAGACCACTGGTATGTCCTCCAATGCTAGACTCTCTCCATCCTTCATGGCATAGAACTAGAAGGCATCACATCCATGTGCTATCATCCTAGCTACTCGTACGACACTGATGACAGAACCCGTCTTCCCAAGGTCCCAACGTCGGAAGACCTCAATCTGACCTACCTCGGTAGAGACTGTCAAAGTCCTCCTACCAACATCTTATATTGCGCGGTGTCTACGCATCCAATCCATACCTAATATGACCTCTTCATGCATCAATGGCATGACTAAGAATTCATCAAGCAACACACGAGTCCCTAAGCGAAGGGGACAACTATGTATCTCACGGGTACCTTTGACCCTACTACCATCAAGTAACCCTATAGTAAAGGGTATCCCTTCTATAGTAGCTAAACTCAGACGCTCAACACATACATCAGAAATAAAGGAATACGTAGCACCCGTATCAAACAAAACTCTAACAGGTAAGCCATGAAGCATAATGATACCTGTAGCAGCCGGTGGAGGTGGCTCCTCTACACTCCTCAACTTGAAGGCTCTACCTTGAGCTCCTCTGGTGTCAGTGGTACTCCCACCATAACCTCTACCTCTACTTAGCCCGGAAGTAGATCCCTAAGTAGAAGGACGATATGGGACTCTCTACTGTCCTTGTTTCTTCTGTTGAGGTGTCCTCTGACCACCTCCCATCACATTGGCATGAGAAGAACCCTGTTGTGATGCAACTCCACCCTGCCTACAGAAGGCAACTCTATGACCTGGTCTACCACAAGTGAAGCAAGTCACAACTGGCTTAGTACACTCTGGCCTCAAATGTCCAAGATATCCACAGTTGTAACACTGTCGTCCCTTATCTACAGTCAATGCAGATGAGAGGTAACTCTGACGTTTCTGCCTCCGTCCAGAACCAGATGCTCCTTTAACACCACTGGTTTGCCTAGTGCGTTGCTTCTTCTCAAACTGTCCCGTCTGAGAAGCTCTCTTCTGATTGGATCTCTTTCTCATATGCAAGAAGCCCGGTCCTGATAATCGGCCAATGACTCGCAATGAAATCCTGCCATGTATGAGCGTCTACTCTCCCTCAGTCGACGGGAGAACAGGTACACATGCTGGTCTTCAGAAGGTGCAGCTAGACCCAGCAAAGCCAACTCTGTCTGGAAGCGGCTGATGGCATCTGCAATCGGCACATCCTCAAAGCCAGCCTCCACAAAATCCTGCAACTTCTCTCTCCTTAGTGAGGCAGAGCAGAACTGCTCTCTAATAATCCTCCTCATCTGCTCGTAGCTAGTGGCTTTGGCTCGTACAGTCCTCCACCATTATTTATCAAGGTCACGGAATAGAGTCTGAACTAACTCTATCAGTCTATCCTCAGGGCATCTAATAGAGTCTAAAGCTGAGTCCACATACCCGATCCAAACCTCCGTCTCTAACCCTACCTTTCTAGAGAAAGGTGGTACTCCTAGTTGATGAAATGCCTTCAACCAGGTATTTAGTCGAGGCCCTCTAAACTCCTTTCGAGCTCGACCAGTCTCAACAGTACGTGCCGGCATAGCTGGCACTTGAGTGGCTCCCTGGGACATCTCAAATGATCCCTCATGCACTAGTAGATCTAGGGCCCGTCTGTCAGCTCTGGCAGCCTCCTCAACTCGTCTGATGTAATCTCAAAACTCTTGCCCCCTCATGGAGACATGATCCGAGTCATCTGACTGGACTCGATGTGAATGTTATCTCCTAGATCCACCACTCCTCGTCTTTGGGACGACACTCTCACCAATCTCCTCATGCACCTCCTCCACCACTAGTGGATCAGTAGCGGGAACTGATCCTTGTCCTATCACGCCCGGAGGAAAAGATGGTCTACCTCTACCTCGGCCTACAATAGAAGCAGCTCTAGTCTGAGTCATCTACGGGGTATGCACACCTAACTTATAAGGCTCTATATAGGCCATATGTATGTATATATATATATAACATACACATAATCCATAATCCATAATACATATATATACATATCTATATTGTAGAGATCCATGGCAGAAGTGATGACTCTTGTACATTCTATCCCAAAACAACACTTTTAAAATCAAAATCTTTTAAAAATGTCAGACCCCTTGCAGGTTCTGTTTATTTTATCTATCAAACCTCATTGTAGGTAGCAAGTGTCATTGTTGTCAACCTAAGCTCTTATACCAACTTTGTAACACCCCAAATCTGCGGGACTTGAGATACCACATTGGGCTAGGATCTCATAGTGGATCCTGACCCAAGCTTGACAACAAGTTCACTGGACCTTACAACGTGGCACTGACAGATAGAAAACAAATACATAAACTGTATAAAACTGTACAACCAAAAAGGTAAACAAGATCATAGCCGAGTATCAAACATAACCCTAACACAAGAGGTATACGAAACATCATCCTCACGCAGGGGGAAACATAAACAACCCCAAAAAGTCATAACCTCCTAATGTACAAGAGTCCTCGGCCTATCACCCTGCTAGCTGAAATATTGTGATATTTTAGGCACGTTTTATAATCGTATTTGATTCGTATTGATAGTCTTTGATTAAGCTTTATGCATATATGAGCTAGTATTGCCTATATTGTCGATATGGATGTCTACACGAGTTCTATGTTGATTATAGGTGATTTGGAGCTATTTCCGAACGAAATCGAGCAAAGGGAAGTTGAGTTGATGTACCTCTAGATTAAGGACACCTTTTGGAAGCAATTTGGAGTATTAGATTGAGGAATGCACGAATGAAGGCAAGAATCACGGTTTTACCCTAAATTACGGCCGTGGATTGTGAGTCAGAATTCGATGTTCATTCCAGGGGATATTACGTCCGTGGAAGTTACCCGTGTTTGTTTCCACGCCTCAAAATTACGGTCGTGGAATCTTCAACGACCGTGATCTTGGCGAATCCTTTCGCCACGTTTCGAAGCCATGATCTTTTGAAGATTGGGCCGGGCCGACATTTTGCCCTGCATTATAAAAAGGACGGATGAAGCAAGATTCCGTCACCTCGCTACCTAGCTTACGATCTTTCAACCCTAAGTTTAGCGGCAAAAACGCAAGCTTAGCAACACACAAACCTTCATTCTTGAAGGTGATTTTGGAGATCTCATTGAAGATCAAAGTTCGGAATTGAAGAATTGCTGTTAGTGATCTTTGTGTTTGTGGAAGATCGAAATTCTTGGAGGATTTTGCAAGAAAACTCCTCTTCTTGCTTAGGTTTGATTTAGGATCGGATTGACATCCCGTTTCCTTTCTTTCCTAAGATTGTGATTGTTTATTCCGATTTGAATCTTTTGATAAATACTTGTTCTTGATTGTGATTCTGAGATTCGTTTGAAGATTATTGAAAGTTCTTGAAAGTTCCCATCTTTTATCTTTTAAATCTTGAATTGATATCAATATGACTGTTATTGGCTAAAAACCCTTAACAATTCTAAGGTGAAGGGTTGATAGTTGTGGCTTAGATGATGATAGATCGATCGCAAACAGATTAGACCCTGAGAGTTAGAGAATTGTCGCCGATAAACCCTAAATTACGGACTGTTCTTGAGTTCCACGGCCGTGGAATCTCAAGATCCAACCGTAATTTCCCTGAGTTTACGAGCCTGCTTTTACCTTAATCCAAAGTTAAAGATTTGCTTTAGCTTAGTTTAGACTTGTCTTTTCTAGGTGGTAGTGAAGCCTCAACAACCTCTACCTCGATTGTGAGCCTCAACAACCTCAATCGGATAAGTTAGTCTTGACCTTTAGATTATAGGTTTGGGTATTTGATATTAACCCTTGCCTTTAGAATCTCTCTATATTGAGCCTCAACAACCTGTATAGGGATTACCTTTTAGGTGAGTTACATAAGGTTTTTGGAACCTCAACCGTACGATTACCTTACATTAGTATACCTTTGCATAGCTCTACTCTGTCTTTATATCATTAGTATATCTTGAATCTGTTGCCACAACTGAATACCCGGATCTTTAGGATTGTTGTTTTCCCAATATTTGCAAAACTCCCATATTTATTGCTTGATAATCTGAAATCGAATTTGTTCCCACCCAAATCCCTGTGTTCGATACTCTGGAATTCTTGCTTAGCTACCTCGATCCGTACACTGCGGGTTCGCTGCTTGATTCTAGTTTTATAAATTTAAAGCTTATTTGCACACACCTCTAGGGGCGAACAAGTTTTTGGCGCCGTTGCCGGGGATTTGGTTTCGGCCGAATTCGGTAACCGGTTGTCAAGCTTGGGAGCTTGCTCTCGTTATTTGATTCTTCTTGAGTGCATGCGCAGGTCTAGGAACACCGAAGATCTCTTACCTCTTGATCAAGAGGTAGAGAAAACCTTGAGACAAAGACGCAAGGAAAAGAGGATGGCTCAAGAAAACGAAAGCGATCTTCAAACTAAGTTGGCGGAGAAGGAAGCTCAACTCCGATGGAATGAGACTTTCCTCCAAGACGAAATGGATCGTCATCAAACTCAAGTCAACGGTCTACAAGACGTGATCGCCCAAATGACAATAAAGATGAGCGATCTTGAAAATAAGATGGGGAAGAAGTCCTCGAGAAGAAGGACAAGGTCTAGAAGAAGAAGCCACTCATCCGCTGATGATAGTGATTCTTCCATGCCTCCGCTAGAAGAGATTGATCCCACGATCAATATAAATCCTTTCAATCAACAAGGAGCTGCTAACCGCCGCATTCCACCTAGGAATGCGAGGGTCGAACGTGTGGATAATGAGCCAAGAACTCTTGGCCAGCGGATGGATCCAACACAACAACCACGCCGCTTAGGTGTGAACTTTGATGCTGAAGATGTACAAGGGTTTAGTTTCAACCCTCAAGTTATCACTCTTGTTCGCCAAAGTCAGTTTGGCGGTACAATCGCTGAATCTCCACACCAACACTTGCAAAACTTTGAGTGTATGATGGAGACAATGAGGCCAAAGAGCGCTACTACCAACAGCTATAAGCTCAAACCTTTCTTTTTCTCTTTGAAAGGGAAAGCGCTATCTTGGTACCAAGCTCTTCCTAGTGGAAAGCTAGAGACGTGGGAAGACCTCTCCGCAGAGTTTCTCACCAAGTTCTTTCCGCCCTCCAAAACGGCGGAACTTAGAGGTAAGATTAATGCTTTTTCTATGAGACCTAACGAAAGTTTGTTTCAATCTTGGGAAAGGTTTCAGGATTTGCTCTTGGATTGCCCTCATCATAGCATATCCAAGCTTGCTTTGCTGGAAATTTACTATAAGGGGCTAGATGCGGGAACGCAATTCAACCTCCAATCCCTCTCATGCGGAACGTTCATGGACATGAGAGAAGATGACGCTTGGGACTTCATTGAGAAGCAAGCAAGAGTCATAGAGAAGTATTCCCACCGGAAAGTGGAGGGAAATCGTGTGGAGCAAGGAGCGAAGCTCACACATGAAGCTCAAAATCAGATTTTCTCCCTCAACAATGAAATCAAGGAGTTGAAGGAGGCTATCAAGACCAACTTCCCAAAGCAGCAAGAGAAGGATGTTGGCTATTTGGGCAATAACAATGGCGGTGACAACACCAACCGCAACAACAATAACCGGAACAATAACCGGAACAACAATTGGAATGGAAACAACAATAACCGGAACAACAACAATTGGAACAACAATCGTGGTTCGAACAACAACAATTGGCGCTCCAATCAACAAAATTCCGGTAACTCCTATCCTTCCAATTCCAATTCACTAACTCCACCCTTTTCTTCCTCTACTCCTTTGAAAAGCCAGGGGCAATCATCAAATGGAGGAAACAATACGGGAAAGAAAAAGCCGGATCCCATGTTGGAAACGATCTTGGGAAAGCTTCAAGGGTTGGAGAACCGCATCATCAAGGTTGATGATCAAATTTCTAAGGTTGACAAAGCTCAAAAGGTTTTGGAAAATCAAATGTTCAACCATGCGGAGGAAGTTCCTAGAAATCAAGGGAAACTTCCAGGAAAGACGGAGGACAACCCTAAGGGAAGGGTAATTGCGATTACAACTAGGAGCGGAGTGACTACCACCGATCCGCAGCCTACGTTTGTTGAAGTCCCCGTAGAGAAAGGCAAAGAAAAGGGGAAGGAGAAGGAGGACGTCTATGTTCCCCCTCCAGCTTCCAAACCTCCCCTACCATTCCCTCAATCTAGAGCGCGAGCGCGCCTAGACAAGCAATTCGGTAAGTTCATAGAACTCATGAGCAAACTGCATATTAATATACCTTTCATTGATGCTATTGTAGGTATGCCGGCTTATGGCAAGTTCTTGAAGGAGCTCCTCTCTAACAAGAGGAAGCTAGAAGATTTTGGAGAAGTCAAGATGAGTTCGGATTCTTCGGACCTCATCAAGACTATGAAGGAGAAAATGCCCCCAAAGCTGAAAGATCCGGGGTCAGTTTGCATTCCCATAGGAGTGGGAGAGGTCACATATGACGCTTTATGTGACTTGGGAGCAAGTGTGAGCATCATACCACTTGCATTGTGCAGGAAGATCGGTTTAGGCGACCCTAAA
This sequence comes from Fagopyrum esculentum, assembly GCA_033239045.1. NCBI lineage: Eukaryota > Viridiplantae > Streptophyta > Magnoliopsida > Caryophyllales > Polygonaceae > Fagopyrum > Fagopyrum esculentum. Next base: position 104,301,825 of record BSUD01000007.1, on the reverse strand, counting down.
CCGGTGAAGATGACGTTATACATGGCGGATCGATCCATTACTCGTCCCGTCGGCATTGTAGAGGACGTCCCTGTTAAGCTAGGCAAGTTCTTTGTCCCCATTGATTTTGTTGTGCTTGACATTCCTGCAGATAGTCCGGTCCCGATCATACTCGGAAGACCGTTTCTTGCAACTTCCGGCTGCATGGTCGATTGCAAGAATGGGAGACTCGCCTTTGACATTGGGGAGGAGAAAGTAGAGTTCGTTCTTTCCACTCTAGTGAAGGAACCAATCTTTGATGAGGATATTTACAATATCCAAAACGAAGAAGGTTTATCTAGGGAGGAGGTAAGTGCGATTCTCTTTAACGATCCTTTACAAAAGGTTATTACTATGAGTCTAACCGATGTAGGAGAACAAGAAGAGTGCAAAGAGGAAATTCAAGCCTTAGAAGCACAAGAAGAGATGCATGAAGTGGAGTTTGAGAAACTCCACGATGAGGCTGAGAATACAAGATTCCACGGCCATACTCTGTATTCCACGGCCGTGGATTCCACAACCAAATTCGACCTCCATTCCAGAGGATATTACGGCCGTGGAAAACCAGAGGAAACCGTGATTTTGACCGTGGAAAATGGTGATCGGCACACTTCTTCAACTTCTCCTAATTCTTCTCCAAACCATTCAACATCCTTAGAAACTTCTAAGGAAACATCGGAAGCTCCTCAAGGATCATTGGAAGCTCCGAAAGCGATGGAACTTAAACCACTTCCTACTCATCTAAGGTACGCTTTTCTTGGATCTAATTCCACCTTCCCGGTTATCGTTAGTTCCGAATTAAGCATAGATGAACATGAACAGCTCATGATTGTCCTTAGGAAACATAGAAAAGCCATA